>CM062376.1:26148456-26532528 GCA_031216125.1 Dalbergia cochinchinensis
AAAAATTCACAGTAATAAAAAAAAATCCAGCATATTGAACGAATGCAGAATCAATTCAACATCGTAAATTCTTGTTAGTCCAAGCCAAAGATGTTCCTTGTAAATGAAAAATTATCAATCTAATCCCACAAATCGCACAAAAATATTCAAATTAGTCCTCTTAATGGTTAAAATCAGTTCTAATATTGTCACAATCATTTTTTTTTTTTTTTGCAATTTGAGGGCTAAATTGATAATTTCATATTTCAAGTACCGAAGTGAAACTCTAACACAATCTTAAGCACCAAAATGACACTCTACTCCTAATTTCGTCTTTCAACATACCTTAGCAAAGCCCTCAGCGGTACCAGTCTGAGTGCCGAAGAGAATGGTGACCTTGGTCTTCCCCGACGCCGCCACGTCAGCATCTTCCCCTTCTTCCTCTTCCTCCTTCACCACCAGCTTTGGCACAGATAGCACCTTCGCCTCCCTGCTCCGATCCGAGGATCTCTTCCACACAAGCAGCAACAGCCCAATCACCACCGCCACGAAGGTCGTCACGATCACCGGCACCGAGTCGCCGAGCGAGACGCCCAGTATCGACTCGACGGCGCGCATCAAATCGGAACTCGAAGACATCGCGAATTGAAACCAGAAAAAGAAAAAAAAAAAAAAAAGAGAGAGTCAGGGAGGAAGGATCAAAGTCAAACTTAGCTGAATTTTATGGCTAGTGTGATTGTGAGGGGGTGTGTGGTTTTTTCGGTTGGTGCTTGTGTGAGCTCCCTCGTGTTGATTTTTTCCTTTTGTTTGTTTATCTCTCTCAATCTGTGTCGAGTCCCTGGCACTGGAACAGTGGGGGAGAGGTCGAGGCCGAGAGGGGCTGGAAGATGGGTGAGTGGTGGTTGAGCGCGAGAGAGAGGGGTAATGGGGAAGGAGCGAAACTGGTACGCTTTGTCGGGGGTGAGGGCCCAGGGGAGGAGAACTGGCAAATTTTTGGGGCCACTTTTTCAAATGTTTTCGTATTATTATTATTATTATTATTATTATTATTTAAAAAACATACTTAGTTAATAAAGCTCCTCTTCGAGTTCTTATTATTAAAACATTAAAAATTAAAAACACACCCTTTCGAGTTGCAGGTGTCACACTGTATAGTCTTACTTTTATTTGTTTGTTTAATTTTTTAAATAATATTTTGATACACAATAAAATTATATAATAAATATATATTATATTTTTTATTATTATTAAATATGATATATAATTTTTATTTATTTTACTTACTCATTACATCTAATAATAATAAAATATATAATATATATTTATTATATAATTTTACTCAACACTTTTTTTTTTTATTGACTACGGGACTAAAGCTCAATAATTTTACTCAACACTAAACATTATTCTTATTTTTTTTCCTTTTTTTATGTTTTTTTTAGATCTTTGACCTAGCGTCTTTGGTTGGTTGCGTTTTGTGGTTGACAGGCTGAGTGAGCGTTGAGGTTCTACCTCAAATTATTTTTTTTAATATTTAAAAATTAAATTTTTAATCCTAAAATTATAAAATGCGAATGAAATTAGAAAAATTTTATTTGTAATTATAAAATACAGTATACATGTCAACCAACACATAATATATTATTGACTAAGGTGTGAACCAAAAAAAATTATTTATACCCATTATATGTAGAATATCATACGGACTCATATTTTATCTACTATTAAATACGATGCGAACTTCATTTAAGTAGAGTTCATATACTATTTAATAGTGAATAGAGTCTGAGTTGACATGATATCCTATAAATAATGAGTGTAAATAATACAACTTAGTGTGGATGTGGTGTCTCAAATCACACACCCCGTCTAATAATAAATAGTATATAAATTCTTATGTTTGATGAGTATAAATAACATAATCTATGATATTAGTTTCTATTTCTTTATTGTGTGATTATATTTTTATTGATATGGTATATTAATTGATATGTAAGTGATAAACGGATATTTTACTTAATATTTATCAGTTAAATTATGTGGAGTTAAGCATAATTCAACATTATAATATAAATTTTACATATAACAAATTTCCAGTAGTTTGAATATATTCTTCAACCACATCACTTTAAGACCGGATAGGATCTTAGTTTATCACCTGTGTCACATCCATCAACCTGAAAGCAAAGTAATAAAAATTGAGTCTCTGACTAATTTGACTTGCTTTTTTATGGCTTCACCAAATAACACACAGCCAGTGATATTATTACAAAATATAATTAATTTTAATCCAAATAATTAATTTATGAATTTAAATTAGACATATTTTACAAAATAAAAAATTTATTAATATTTAATCATATATTATTATATTAATAAATATTATTTACTCTCATATTTATTACGAAATATTATATACAAACAGAAAAATTAAATTGAATAACTGTATAATTTTTTATGTAGTTAATTATTAAAATTAACTTTTAATTTATATTGGTGCAAGTTAAACTGTTAAATCAATTTTTATATTATTTAACAACTTTATTAAAAACATTTGATGGAATTCAGTGTTACGTTGTATTTATATGTTATGTATTAATTATCCTATTTATAAAATTTTATATAGTAATTATTTAACATAATTCCCCATGAAAATTGCTTATTTATATTGGTGTTAAGTTAAACTGTTAAATCAATTTTTATATTATTAACTAACTTTATTAAAAACATTTGACGAAATACAGTTACATTGTATTTATATGTTATGTATTAATTATCCTGTTTATAAAATTTTATATAGTTCAAAATTATTTAACATATTTCCCCATGTAAATTGCTTATTTATACTGGTGCAAGTTAAACTGTTGAATAAATTTTTATATTATTGACTACCTTTATTAAAAACATTTGACAAAATACAGTTATATTGTATTTATACGTTATGTATTAATTATCCTGTTTATAAAATTTTATATAGTTCAAAATTATTTAACATATTTCCCAATGAAAATTATTTATTCATATTGGTGCAAGTTAAACTCTTAAATCAAATTTTATAGTATCGAATAACTTTATTAAGAACATTTGACGAAATTTATCGTTTCATTGTATTTATATGTGTTATGTATTAATTATCATGTTTAAAATTATCTAATATATTTCACCATAAAAATTATTTATTTTATATAGTTCAAAATTATTTAACATATTTCTCCATGAAAATTATATATTCATATTGGTGCAAATTAAACTCTTAAATCAAATTTTATGTTATCGAATAAATTTATTTAAAACATTTGACGAAATTTTTCGTTTCATTGTATTTATATATGTTATGTATTAACTATCATGTTTAAAATTATCCAACATATTTCATCATAAAAATTATTTATTTTATATAGTTCAAAATTATTTAACATATTTCCCGATAATAGCTATATTAAAAACATTTCACGAAATTTACTGTTACATTGTATTTATGCGTGATGTATTAATTATTCTATTTATAAAATTTTACATAATTCAAAATTATTTAACGTATTTAATATATATTTCCCCATAAAAAAATCTTTGACATATTTTTGTACATGCTAAAACAATAAATACTTTTGAAAGTTACAAAACAAATAAATTAATCATATTCTCTCATTAATATTTAATTTTAAAAATAATTTAAATAATTAACATAATACATGCTTATAACTCAACAATTGAATCAGTAAAAATTATATTTTTTCAAAAGATATTAGATAATATAAGTAGGTCAACTTACCTTGATTGTTGATTATTAATTATTAATACTTAATTGTTTGGTTGCTATTGTGGTTTTATAATAAACTAATAAATTAAGTGCATGACTATATACATATATATTATTTTTATTAAATTTTTTATTTGTGTATTATGTGACAAGATATTTGTAATACAACTTTTATTAATTCTTATTATTATACTATTATTATTTATTGATGATATAAAGTATAGTATCTAAATGAAAAACATATTTAATAAAAAATGAAATATCATATATAACTATAACTATTATATGTAAAATAGTCTTCTGAATAAGAGTTTAACTTTTATGTCAATGAAAAAAGTTTTACTCAAACATTTAATTATGTATTAACACTTTATACCTACATTAGATAATTATTTACTATGCTAATATCCACCATGATTTATTACCCTTTTTGAATTTCTATTGATTAATAATATAAATTTTTTTATATTATCAATGCATAAAAATTAAATTATTGAAAGCTATATAATTAATAATTAAATTACTACGGTTTGTTATAAAAAATATACCATTATAAAAAAAGATATGATGCTTTATAAATACCAAAGAAAAATTTTTAATTTTTTTTCAATAAACCACATGAATTGAAAATATATCTACTCAACATACAATTTTTTTTGAATTTTGCTAGTCAGCACCCTAAAGATAATGATTAAGATTATCCAAAAGAGAAAGTTTCAAAATATTTTAATAAATCTTATGTATTGAAAATATTAATTCTCATATTCCTAATATAAAATTTTCTTTTTTGATTTTTTAATCAACACTTTTAAGACATTGATTATATAAACCTTTTTTTATTACTTCATCAGTTCTTTTCTTAATTTTAGACAACTATAGATATTTAAAAAAATAATAAATAATATTGATAATTAAATAAATTAGAATAAATGGACTAATCTATCCATACATATTAGTTAATATAGCATATTAATATTAAATAAAATATTTTAAAAATATAAAATTAATTAAGAGTAGTATTGAAAGAAAAAATTAATGTTTTATTAAAATATAAATTGATAAAAATTTTAAAATATAAAATTATATAAAAATAAATAGATATTTTAAAGGAGATAGAGTATTCCTCAAGCATGACGTTGATTAGAAAAATGCATTTTAGAATTACGTTTTGACTGACAAAAGGTGATTAACATCGATGGAAAAAAAGCCAATTGACATACGACTTTGCGAAAATGCATTGTTTTCCGCCTTTGACTAATCTGAAAAATCAAAGGTAAAATTCAGCCTGGATGGCGGATTTCGTTCGAAGCTTTCAGTGTTCATAATTGGTTGCTTTTCTTAACGATTTCTTCATTATTAACATATCTTTCTCAAAACGATCTCAGCACAGTCATAAGAATATTCGTTTGCAGTCGTGTTGTTGGGAAAGAAAGATCAAAAAAATATCACGTTTATATTTGTCCACTGCCAATACTTTTTTAGTTTAATTCTTTGTGAATTGAAAATACAATTTTTTTTTTAACACATTCATCGAATAATCTGTTCCTATATCAATAGTTGAATCCTACACCTATTATTTAAATTTTTATTCAAATAGTATAATTTGATTGGATAATAATATAAAAAAACTTTACAAAATATATTAAAATTAAATTCATAACTTTTTATGAATAAAATGTTCATTGTGTTCTTCTAATTAAGTGTATACTTGAACTCAAGATATGGCTATTATATGGTTCTAAAAATTGAACCGGACTAAGAACCGGCCCTGCTCTTCGATCCATGTTGAACCTGAAAATCACTTTGCTAAAAACCAGTCAAAACCATGAAAGCCGCCAGAGCCCAGAGTGGCCAAACCGTAGAGGTCCGACGATTTTTTTAAAAGAAAATAGTTGAAGCAAAAATGGTATCATTTTGCCTTTTTGGTTGAAAAATAAAAAAGAAAAAATGATACTAATTAATAATACCACCACGTTGTTTTGTCTCATTCTTTACTCCCTTTAGTCTTTTCTGATTTAATGATTTATTCTTTACTTACCTTTCTTGATTTTTCCTTTCCTTTTAAGTTCCTTTTCTTTGCGAAGAAAAGTCAAAGATCAGAACAGAGAAGCAAGCAAAGGAGCAGCTTTTGCCTTCTGCCTTCTACCGCTTCCTTTTCAGCGTCCCGCCTGCCATGGCTCATTGCGCCCGCCATGCCTCTTTCGTTCTCTGCCTCCTCCGTCACTATGGTCTGCTTCTGCCTCCTTCGTTCTCTGCTTCTGCCTCTTTCATTCTCTACTTCTTATTCTGCATTTTATTCCATTTTTTTAAGGAAATTTGTTTATTCTAATTTGAAGTAGATTTTGGACTTGATTATTTGAAGCTTAGGACTAACTTGATTTGTTACTTTGTACTGGATTATTTGTTGACTTTGATTATTTATTTCACTTGATTTATTGCGTTGGACTTGACTTTGATTTGTTGGATTTTGTACTGAATTATTTGTTGACTTTGATTATTTATTTCACTTAATTTATTGCGTTGGACTTGACTTTGATTTGTTGGATTTTGTATTGAATTATTTATTTTAACTTGATTTGTTGCATTGGACTTTATTATTTGCTACTTAGCACTGATTGTGTTTTGTTTTGTTTGTTTATTTGTTTAGATTTAGATATGGATGCTCCAACTCCTAATGAGTCTGTAGAAGTAAATAGTAATGTTGTGTCTGTTAATACAAATAATGATATCAATCCTGAAGCTACCAACCCCGACAACCAATCTTCCTTAGTCTCTATTCGTGGGAAAACTGATCCAGCATGGAAATATTTTAATTTGACAATTGAAAAAAGGAAGCCATTATATACATGCTTGCTTTGTTTAAGTAAGTACAAAGGTGGAGGGATTAATAGGATGAAGCAACATCTTGCAAGAAAAATGGGAAACATAGCTAAATGCTTGAAAGTTCCTCATAATGTAAAAGAGATAATGTTGGCAAGTTTGGAAGAAGTCAAGAAAAATAAAAGCAAAGATGATTCTATGAGCTTTGGTGATGAGATTGAGGAAGCATTTGAACAAGAGGAACAAGAGCTTAATCTTAGGCATCCACCATCAAAAATCCAAGTTGTTGGAGACAAAGGCAAGAAAAACACAATTAGTAGTTATTTTGCAGCAAGATCAACTCCGGGAGGCCAACCAAGTTTGAAAAGTGCATTTCAAAGCAAAGAGGCATTACATGAAGTTGACTTGAGAGTTGCTAGATGGCTTGTTGATGCAAGGATTCCTTTTAATGCAATTCAGTCACCTTTCTTTAAAGATGTATTGGATGGTATTGCTGGTATTGGACCTGGTTATAAAGCTCCTTCTTATGATAAATTAAGAGTTCATTTATTAGCAAATCTTAAGAAAGAGTGGCAACTACTTGTGGATAATTATCGGAATAAATAGAAAGAAAATGGTTTCACACTTATGGCTAATGGTTGGACAAATCAAAGACAAAGAACTTTGATCAATTTTTGGTGTGTTGCCTGATTGGTATGTGCTTTGTGAAGTATGTTGATGCTTCAGATGTTGTAAAAAATGCCTCTACATTATGTAATTTGTTTTCTGAAGTTATTGAATGGGTAGGGCCTAGTAATGTTGTGCATGTGGTGACTGATAATGCGGCCAATTATGTAGCGGTTGGGAAACTTATTCATGAAAAGTATGAGAACAGTTTTTGGTCTCCTTATGCTGCCCACTGCTTAAATCTCATTTTGAAAGATATAGGTAGTATGGCTCATATTACAAGCCTTGCATCGCGAGCTTCAAAGTTAACTGTCTTTATTTATAATCATATGTTCTTGTCTTGGCTTAGAAAAAGGCCTAGTTGGAAGGAAATTGTTCGTCCAGAAGCTACTCGTTTTGCAACTGTCTTTCTTACATTGAAAAATATATATGAACACAAGACAAATTTGCAAGCTTTGGTTGTTGACACACATTTCACAGGGCACAAATTAGGTAGGAGTGCTAATGGGAAAGCTGTCAATGCTATTGTGTTAGACAATAAGTTTTGGGATGGTTGTTATACCATGTGCAAGATTATAAGCCCTTTGATTAGATTGTTAAGAATTGTAGATTCTAATGAAAAACCTTCATTGGGATATGTATATGAAGGTATGCAAAGGGCTAAAAATGCAATCAAGGAGATATTTAGGAACAGGAAGACATCATATGAACCTTACACTGAAATCATCAAGGCAAGATGGGATAAGCATTTGAAGCGAAGTATTCATGCAGCAGCCTACTTTCTAAATCCTTCTTTCTTCTACGACAAGAAATTCATTGAGAAGAGTCAAGTTATGTGAGGCTTACTTGATATGTTTGAGGTAAAGAGCCTTTGTAGTAACACAATTAAAGCCTTGAAGGAGGTGCAAATATATTGAGACTGCATGGCAAGCTTTGATAGGCCAAAAGTTGTTCAAGCATCCAAGGAACTTCAACCTAGTAAGAAATTTTATCTAAATGTTTGATTTGTTTGAACGTTTTGAAATAAATAGTGAATGTTGATGATGAAACATTTATATTTATTTTTTGTAGGTGAATGGTGGCGATATTTTGGTGGCAGTACCCCAATTTTGCAAAAGATGGCAATTCCTTTTCTTAGTCAAACATCTTCTTCCTCAGGGTGTGAGCGAAATTGGAGTGTTTTTGAACAAATACATACTAAAAGAAGAAATAGGCTTGGACATCAAAGACTAAATGATCTTGTTTATGTGACCTATAACTTGCGCCTTAAATCTAGGTATTATGAGTTACATTATTAAACTATCTAATATTTGTTAATTTATGTTATTTTTGCAACTTTAGGATAGTAAACTTTAGAAGTTATTTTAATATTTTGAATTTGTATACTAGGTTACAACAAAAGAAAAGGTCTTATGATCCAATTGAATATGAAAGTATTGATCTAGTGGATTTTTGGGTGATGGAAGACGCTGAAGAGGCAAAACTTTCTAATGATCTTCAAGAATTAATATATTAAAAAAATTCTATCCCTTCATATCATGCTAGTGTGTTTTATAATTATATTTCTTATAGAATGTATTTTTAATTTTTATAGATGCTTCTATATATTTTTAACATATTTTGTATCTTGTTTTTAGATGATGGCGAAAGTCATGAGACTCATCAATTTGATACTACTATACCTTATGCTTCATTTAGTGATGATGAAGATGAAGATGGACATGAAGCTATTAATGATGGGGATATTTAGCAAATTAATGCCAATTTTGATGATCCTATTTGATTTATGAATTTTTAAGTCTTTAATGTTTTTCTTGTGTTATTGGCTTATTGTTATGTTTTCACTTATGAATTTGTCTATATTTGACTTAATGCTATGTGACCTATTGAATTATTGGTATGTTATGTATTATCACTCATTTTGTATTTTTATATATTTGTATAAATACAAGTTTTATTATAAATCGGTTATATTCGGGTTGGACCCCCGGTTGAACCGGTTAAATCTCTGAACCTTTGAACCCTTGCCTCTGACCAGTTCGATGTTCAGTCCAGTTTTCAGAACCTTGGGCTATTGTCACTTTTTATTATGGGCTGCACCTTTCTATTTAATATACTTTTATTTAATTATTCTAGGATATCTTTCATTTTCTTTCATAATTAAACTAATAGTTTCAGCACAAAAAACAACAAATAATTTATTGTTGTTTTATTATTATTTAAATTAATTATTATCAATATTATTAAATAAATATTCTTTTAATATATGATTATTTGTGTTTTTTATTTTTTTATTTTACAAAAATGTGTTATCATTAAATGAAAATTAATTTAATTTCAAAATGTTTAACATTAATTATGTTTTTATTTTTACATGACCACTAAATATTATAAGCATTTTTTAATTTAATATGTTTAATATAACTATTTAGAATTAATTTTTAAAATTTTTATAATGTAATAATTATTTATAGAACATAATAGTAAGTATATTAGATAAAACAATAATTTGGAAAGTAAACAAAGAAATTGTAATATACAACATACAGACTCAAAATTTTATCATGTTTTGTTTGTATAATTTAATTGTGTTCTTTTTTTTATCATTTTATCCTTATTTGCCTATGCACGTGGATATCGCCAAGCAACTTTGATGTAAAACCACCAAATGAGACAGCAACTTGTGTGAAAAATCACCAAATGGGGTGGTGTGTTCATGTTAAAATTACCAAACCCACAAATAGCAAAACGCAGAGGCGATTTTTTGTGTAAGCCATGACAAGTTTCATATTCTTGACCAAAAATAAAATATTTAATAAATGTTTAATTATTCCTTTGGTCCATAAAATTTTACTCAATTTTTAATTAAGTCTTATAATTTAAAAATTTGTCATTAGGACATTACATTGAACAAAAGTCTGTAATCAAGTCCTTGACATAAACAATCATTGTAAAAACTTGATCCTAAAAATAGAATATTCCATGAATCTCCCTTCTTGTTCCATCTCCTTTCTTTTGCTTAAAGGTTAGAAAGGAAATTGTCTATCAAGGGTAGGAAAAGTGATAATAATAACGTCAATTGCTCAATCTATCCCAGCATATATTGTGGGGTGTTTTCTCTTTCCAAAGTCCCCATGCCATCACCTAGAATAAATGGTCACCAGATTTTACTGGGGCAAAAAAAAACAGGAAGAAAGATCTATTGGGTCAAATAGGACACGATGAACAGTTCAAAATAGGGAAATGGATTTGGTTAAGAGACTTTAAGGCATGTCCCTTCTAGCCAAATAGGGTTGGAGACTTATCAAGAACCCATAATCACTAGCCTCCCATGAGATTAGAGCAAATTAAGTACTTAAACATAAAAAGCTTTCTTGAGGCTAAGCTAAGGCACCAACCTAGGTATACATGGAAAAGTAGTTGGTCTACAAAATGGGTAATTCAATAAGGGAAAGTTTAGAGAATAGGGGATGGTAGTAGGGTTAGAATTTGTGGAGATCTATAGCTCCTACATCAGAATGGTTTTAGAATCTAGAGTCCATACAAAGTCTTAGAAGATAGATCAACAGTACAAGAACTCATAGATCAAGAAACTTATAGCTAGAACACAGCCCCAGTTAATGAGATCTTCATCCCTTCTAAGGCTAAATATATGCTAGAACTACTGCTAGCCACAATCAGACAACGAGATATGTAACACTCTAATTTTTGACCTCTTGTGCTCGAGTCATTTTAAGGTTAATCACTAATTGTTGTAGTTTGATCTCATAAAGTTTTGCTTGAACATAAGGCATGTGGAAAATACATATAACTTTTTTTAAAAAAGGCTTTAAAGAAAATGTGAGTCTTTGTACATCAAGTATAATGACTACTCATACCTACAAATCAGGAATCAAAATAAAATAGGGAAAAATGTCAATAAACATCTATATTAGTCCACATGATTTAAATCTAACATAACATATTCTGGCCATAACACATAATCGTCATGCATGCCATCAATATTCAAAATAACCTCCACGTAAGATACTTAAATAGGACATTTATACAAACATAGTAAACTAGTCAATTATCTTGGTCACTTAATAAATGCATAAACATAAAGGTGGTCTAATTCGAGATGATAAACTAAATTTGTCTAGCTAAAATAAGACATGAGTATCTGTTTGTTTATTATCCTTTCTCACGTGATCTTTCCACTAGGGTCTTTAGTGTTAGCTTCATTTGAAGAGGACACGGAAAAGGGGTGAGAAATGATAAATTTCTCAATGAGGGCAAAACAAATAGGTGTCATTATAGTTGCCCTCAGCCACTTCAGTTTATTACGAAAAAAGTGTGCTATACATCAAGTTTATTTTAAGTTTAAGAAACCTTTGAGTCCAAAGTGAGCATTACTTTTATACATGAGCTTTATGCATGAATATGGTTTACCTCATATCGTGGTGCAACCTAATTCATAATGAATCCATGCTCACAACATTATGTAGTGCAAGTCACAAAGCACGCCACAACACAAAAAAATCAAATGATGACAAAATCTCATGCTATGTTTTCTATTCTTACACTTTAAACATCTTGATACTATTGTCACAACCTAATAAGGAAGTACATAAGTAATAATGCACAGTCAAAAATCATTTCCATTCACAGTACATAATATCATCATCATCTCAATAGTTTTGCATAAACCATAAGAAAATATAATAAACTTTTATGAGGAATTAAAGAAGAGATATAATGCTAAAAAAGTCATAAAAGCGATTCGTGAACAAGAGCATTTGATTAAGATTATAAAAGTACTTTGTGAAACACATCCCTTGTGAACGAATCTAGTAAAGGGTGATTGTCCCTTGTGGGTAACATGGTACACTAAGGGTAACGAACTTAATATCATTAGCTGACATCTCTATTTCTCTCTAATTCCTATCTAAACATCACTCACAATTATAATGTTAAAGTTTCAAAAGCTAAAACCTCAAATTAATGCTTTCCATCTTTTCTACAGTTCATATGCTATACTTCGAAAATAAATACTTTCATCTTGCAATTTTGAAAATTAGTTCTAAAGGCATAACAGTGTAAATGACATACAATCATCAACAATGGTCACTAGTATTTCAAAAAATCATACATTTTCAAGAAAGGCTATAAATTCTTGATTCTTTTAACTTGGCATAAATTAATAAAATACACACATAGCATAATTTGATTTTTAAATTCATAAAGAACATGTACAATGCATAAAAACTATTTGTAATTAGAGCCATGAGCTTAAACCCACTCACCTGAAGGGCTCGAGGGAGAGGTGCCAACACCAACATAACTATCGGGAGTGGGAATGACACCTGATCTGTCATGGAAACAATCAAAACCATAAATAACTCAAACCTTAGCTAGAAACATACTGGCAGTGATTGGAAGGAAGAAGAACAAGGAAAAAAAATCATGCATAAAACCCTAACCCATAATCTTGGAAGAAACTAGAATATTCTCAATAAAACACATAAAAATCACTTACCATTAGTTAAATTGATGGAAGAGAGGATGAAAATCTTTGTGGGAGAGATGGAGGAAGGGTTTGGGGTGGCTAGGGTGTTGTCCTGAGCTTAGGGATGATTTTATATAGGATGGGGGCGTTTTAATGAAACATGGTTATTTTAGAAGATTCGAATATATGAAAACAAGCATCTGCACGAAAAAATAGGCTTTTAATTTTGGAAATATGCATCCGCGCACTAAAAAGTACTTACGTGCATAAGGAAGAATTCAAGGGCTTCCATAAGCTTGAGGGAAAAACTGTGCGAAACATAATCATGCGTCCACATAGTTTTATCACCATCCTTAGGATCAAAAACCTATATTCGCGAACCAAAAACTTGTGTCCATGTGATTTATAAAGCTTCTGCAGAATTTATCCTAAGCCTTGGGGAGGGCCTTCTAGCCCCTAATGGCCTTCGTACAGGTAGATGACCTACCATCTTCTCTCATGTCACCAAATCCATCTGCATAATTTTCTAAGCGATTTTTCATATGTCACTAAATCTCCATCACTTCTATCACCTAGGATGAAATCAACCTAACGAATCGTCACTATATTTAGTACGAAGTAGAAAAGGTTTATTTACTTTTCTTTTTCTCTTTATCATCCATCATTCATGCACATGCATGTGCTTATATCAAACCAATAACATAAGCTTTCTCTCTTAAAATGCTTTTCGTGCAAATGAGTACCTGAAATAAGAAAATATCTTGCATTTGTTATAAAACATGGATCATAAATGTAAAATCTCATACATAGTTATAAGATATGAAGCATGCCTATGCCACTTTCAATACTGAAGCCTAAGAAATTCACATTTCCCATCATGGTTTGTGTTCTAAGGCTTATGAAACATTCTTATTTTATTTTATTGCTCAAACCCTCACTTTGCAATAGAATCTGCTAAATTATGTCTTACAGTCCTCATTACATGCTCAAATTTCACAATATCTCATAATACTTGATTTCAAACAAGTCAAAAGCCAAATATTATAAAGATGCCGTAAATCTATATTATATCCCTATTATAGCTAAACAATTCAAATGACAATTATGTCACAACAAATCATTTAACATGAACATATAAAGCATCATAATTTAACATATCATTGTCAAATCCTTCTAAATCCAATTCCAAACCCCTAATTCTATCAATTAGACAACAATGCATCACACGAGCATCGAAATCCCAATAGATAAAGTCTTGTGTCCACTTGATCCTATAAGGCTGTAAGGTGCTCAAACTCACACACCTATCATGAGTCCTTAAAACTTCAATTTTGCCTTTTTAAAATCATTAAATTCATACAACAACACTTACTAATATCACAAAACACAAACTTTCAACCTGAGTCCAAGCAAAGCTCCTTTTACAAGTCAAGATTGGCCACATTACACATGACTCATTATATTTAACTCAAACACATCTAAAATAGGATTTTTCTCTTCTAAAATTCATAGTTTTACATAACAATAATCACCCAATTATCACAACTACAAAAACACAACCCCTTGACCTAAAAATATGGCTTGGCCAAAATTAACAAACCCGAATAGAGAACAAAAAATTATTTTCCAGCAAATATATACAATTCCAAATGATTTATAGTCACATCATAAATTAATCTGGCATATTCCCTCAAGAGAACACCAAACTCAACCCAAAACATAGTTTGGCTAAATTTGCATAATCCAATATAGAACCAAAAACAATTTTCAAAACATGTAATTTAGGAAGAACAAATTCTATACTTGAAATAAACCCATTTCCCTTCAATGAAATTAGGATAAAAACTAAGTCCCTAAATCCCCAAGTAGGTCAAAAATGCTTACATGTGAACACAAGTAATATAAACTTTTCAAAACTAGATTTTATGCTTTCGAAAACATTAAATTATAGAAGATTGAAAGCCATTAAACAAGAATGAGAAAAACCAATCCCTAGTCCCCAAAGCAATACTTAGTTTCATTTACAAATTTTATCAAACATAGCATGCATAGTGAAACTAATTTATATGCAGTAAGCTTTACACTAAGCACACCACCAAAAGTTATATTTTTCAAGCTTTTATGTATTATAAAAAAAAAGGAACACACACACACACACACATATATATATATGGATCAAACACTTAAATTTTATCAAAATCACACTCCAAAACATCATAAAAGGATGGTATAAGGAGAATGCTCAACACATGGCCGAAAATCATACAAATATGCATATAATGATCATGAGCTCAACACAAATTAGATGTTATACTTCCCAAACTATTAGTTTAACACGAAAACAAATGTTCAACCATTGAAACATAGAAACTCAACCTTCAATCCCAACTCCTTTTCAAGGCCACCAAACTACAAGAAAATAGAACTCAAAATTGATTTTTCTTCAACAAAACTTGGAGAGCATAGGACATAAACATCACACTACTTATTTGCACAAGGTTAGGGTTCAAGAGTCTCTTGAAACTAACAACAAAACAATAAATCCTCTACCAAGCTTGGAGACTACAAAGAAATGGAGCTTCTTGATGCCTTGGTTGATTGAAAGGAAGAGAAATCTTTTCCTCCAAGTGCAAGGACAATTGTGATATTCAAGAAGAATGGAAGGAGCTTGCTTTTTCTCATTAGCTTAGGTTCATGTGTTTGAGAATCCGAGAGATAAAAGGTGTAGCCCTTAAACATTATGTTTAGGTCTTTGGGTAAGATTAGAAGTGGAGAAAGTGGAAGATGAAGAAGAAGAAGATAAAAGAAAGAAGAAAAGTATGCAAGTGTATTTAAAATAAAATAAATGTAGGGTGGGAGAGGGAGATAGATCAAAAATTTTGTTAGGGCATGGTGTGGGGTTTTTATGTTGTCTTTTAAAGGATGTAAGTGTAATTAGGTGTATATTAGTGAAGGGTAATTTTATAATTTCATAAAAGGTCGTTTGAATAATTGTAAGGCACTAATTAAAATAATCATTTCACATACTCTTCCAATTTCAAACAAATATTATTTTACTTATGCATCTTGAAGGTCAAACATAGATGGGAACATTTTAAAAACTTCGAAAGGAAACCAAATTTTCAAGACACATTATACCTGATATCATGGAAACAATTTTTTTAGCTCTTAAACTAATTAATCATAATTAGAGATGAAATTATGCATTTTAATTATTGAGAAGATAAAATTAATTATGGATAATTAATTATTCATTAATTAAATTAAGAGAATTAAATTTTAATTAGACTTAATTATCCTTAATTATATTAACCTAAATTAGGCTCAGTTAGCGCTAATTAGTGGCTAAATCTGCTAACCTTTAGATTCCAGAGAGCAAATGATTATTGTACTTACGAAGCTAGCGCACAACTGATCACCTTTTTAGGATAAATTAGTTTTCAAATAAAAAAAGAAAAAAAAATGCTATAAATGTTTTTAAGTTGAATTGTACTTATACGTCCATGATGGTGTTGAAATGGATGTATACATATAACATGCCTTATTCTAGAGATCAAAGGATTACCCCAAATAGGAAAATAGACTTTTTGAATGTAGGTTCCCAAAGTACTTAATGATAAGTTTTTGGTTGTGGTCAAATTCAAGAAACATAGTAAACCAAACCAAGATAAGTGAAAAGCAACGCAATCAATAAAACTTTTTAATATTTAAAGAAGTATTGTAATAAGATTTGCTAATTACAAATGGTAGCATGAGGAAGGCATCTTCAAGTTTGGATAACTAAAAATATGGCTAATAGTACTAAAAGATAAAAGGAAAAGCTATAAGGCTAAAAAGATAAGTAAAATGTGATTTGGATTGTTCAGATCCTCGAGAATTGGTCAATCTTGGGGTATTTATAGTGCTTTCTTGAAATGCTTCTTTTGTAAATGACCTCGGCTTTAAATTGTGGCTACCTCTCATGTTAGACACATGTGCCTCCATCATATAGCTTTAAGTGTTGTTCATTTCAGCTAATAACATGGTCTCATCTATAGTTATATCAACAATAAATATTCTTCCATTAGCTAAGTTGTCATTGACTATGATTGTCCTTTCTTCAGCCAAATTATTTAATATAAGAGTGAACATATAGGCTTAAGTCAATTGCTAAAAATTAATTGTAATGGCAACATAAGGAAATTTTTTTTTGGTATTTTTTAAATGTCAATAAATTTTGTTCTTTCCTCAGTAATTTTATGACAAAGTTTAAAAAAAAGTAATATTACCAATGGAAATGATCACTTGGTAAGTCTCACATACCACATGTCACCAAAATTTCCCTAGGAAAAATGTATTGGTAATATCAATTAGTCAACAGTTTCTTCACTTTTCTTGTCATATGTTTTATTCATTGGTAAATTCACAAGAAATACTAGTGAAAAAATTGATCTATAATTTCTATTGATAAGTCATGTGTTTTCAAATATTGTTCTCATGATGTAGCGAACATTGATAACGAACTCCTCTTACTTGCACCCAATGGCTACCTTAGGAGGGCAAACCAAGGGTGATGGAACCATGAATGAAAAATTAGGCAAACCAGGGACAGGTGACCGTGTAGTTTCCTATGATTCAAAAGGAAACATAACCATTAAGGCTAATAAGAATGATAACCCAATAACGTACATTCTTGTAATGTTAGATATAGAAGTTTTTCCACTCCATCTTTTCCTCCTTATACAGGTTACATCCATAGCTATTAGACTCAACTCGGTGATTAACTCGGTCAAGGCATCAAGTCACTGGATCACTAGTTCAACCAGTGGGTCACTAATTGAACTAGATTCAATTAAAATAATGTATAAAATTATAATTTAAACACAATAACTAGTTTGGCATAGTGGTTAGGCATTGCATCCAATGTTCTGCAACTTCATTCCATGTACAAGGCTTGACTCCCAGTCATGTGTTTTGGAAATATTTCTAAAATTCAATACACCTATAGCTCCTTGCCTGCGCAATCGATTCAACTCCAATAATTTGCTGGCCTATTCAATGCCAACCTGCCTGGTTTGCCTTCGAGTTTGATCGGTTTATATGCATGTCTGATCCATTCAATGAACCAAACCAATCCAATAAGATTGGTCTAGCTCAGATCAGGTCGTTGGGCTAGTTAGTTTGGATTCAATTAGAACAAAAAATCTATTGGTTCGGTCATTGGATTTGCATCCTCCAACCTAAAATCCAACCAAAACCAATATTTATAATAATAATAACAATAATAAATACTCGAGATATCCCTAAATGATAACAAAATAGTCAAAATACCAATAAAACAACAAAATTTTTGCCCGAAACTAGCCGCCTACATTTGAATAATGCTCTTTCTCATTAGGGTTGCTCTGTCTCATTATTCTTGTTGTTGTTATTGTTATTGATTATTAACTATAGTATCTACTCATATTCATTGTTCATTTACCATTTACTATTATTAATATGCAATTTGTGACCCAAATGAACACCACATCATTATCATTGTAAACTTCATGTCACACTAGAATACATCATCTTAATATATGAAAATTTACTTATATACAAAATTTTGATATTTTACAATTTAGAGTATTTTTATTGAATTTTTGGGTTAAAATTTGAAAAAATAAATAAACAGGTAAATGCAATGACCCAATCCAAACCAACCAGAAGTTGATTGGATCACTTTGGTTCAAATTTTATAAAAAAAAATAAAATTATAAATCTGAACCAACTCATTTACACCCCTAACCATAATCCAACATAGCAACTATTGAACAGAAATCCAATTGCCCATTGCTACTCACAAATCCATAATCAGTCACATAATAGCATCATAGATCTCTAGGGAGCCATCAAACTATATTAATTCAACTTGTAAAATAAAATACCTGTCAATTAATTGAAGCACAATTTCATTAAATTCTAACATTAATATTCTTCATATGTAAATACCAATAGGTACCACTAATTACATGCATTGATATCAGTTTTTTTGTACATAATAGGAGCACATCAAATAGAACATCTTGAAAAAATAAAAAGACTCTTTAGACATAAATTATTTTAATCAAGCCACATATTATTGAATCTTGCACATGTGTTGATGTATAGTAGGTGTCTGTAGGTGTTTGTTTAGATTATTTCGATAGAAAAATTATTTTTAAAACTAAAAAAAATATTTTTCATGGAAACTATATATTTATAATTACCTTCTACTAAAAATTTTTAAAATAATCTTTTTAAGCTTTTTTGTGTATAATTTTTTAGTAGAAGTTAGCATGAACAATGTAACTTCTATGAAAAAGTGATTTTCTTCTAGTTAAAACAATCACACTTTGTCAAAATGATCTAAAACAAACACACCCATGTCCCAAGAATAAGTTCTACTACACTGAGTTTTATTTTTTGCTCGATGTCGAGCTAATAATAATATGACTCCATGCATTAATATACCCTAAAAAATAATTAAATGCACAGCTATACCTTTTTTGTGTTTCCATGCATTACTATACCTTGTGGGCGGGAAACATATTATAAGGTATCACAAAAGTAAATCCACCTACATAATTATATGATTTGGATCTTCAAAATGGATGTGAACCAATGCCCCATTCTCCTTCCAGCTTATCTTTCAGCTGCTCAAGTTCTTTCTCAGGCAAAAAAACTGTTATCATTCTTCCAATACTACAATCTTCCTTATCTTGTGGTGCTGGAAGCACCAAAACGACCCCTTGATCACCTACCCCATGGAAGCCACAATTGGCCAAAATTGGTTTCTGTCCATTCAACGTGACCCCATAAAAATTACCTTCTTCCAAGTCCACAAATGTCAAGTTTGCCCCATAAACTATGAAATCCTCTTTCCCTTCACTTTCTTCTACCAACTTTTCCATCACATGGTTCTCAACCTTCATTTTCTCACCAATCAACTTAGCCAATTTTGATATGTCAGATTTCCCAATTGAAATATCATTAGCTTCAACTATGCTTAAAACCAAGCCATTGGTGGGGAACTCATTGTCCCTACGATCAGTGCCAGATGTACAAATTATTACACCCTTTGGCTCCGAGTCTCCCCTAATTTGAGCTATATACTTCCATACCAATGCTGAAAGAATCTCAAAATAAGAGTTCTTTGTGGGTTGGTCTATGGCTTCAGTTGTTGTTGTTACCAAATGGTCAAGTTGTTTCGAAGTGACATAGAAAGTGTGAGTAATTACTTTAGTGTCAGTAGTGGCGAGCCAGTGTTCCCCATTGATAGTGGCCTTTTTCATTATAGAAGTTGGATTCTTTGAATCAACTGAATTCTGAAAGGATTCGGTTTCTCCAAGATTTGGCATGTGAAGAGATTTTGGTGGCACGTGATCAGCAAATGTCTGGCTCCACATGGTGATGAAATTGAAAGCCGAAAAAGCATCTCCAAGGACATGAGACCAGCTGAGTCCCACACACAGCCCTCCGCATTTGAACCAAGTGAACTGGATGAAACATAATAGCCGCAAATAAATTTTAAAATTTAATTAGTTGCATAAATTAAACCAAGAGCAATAATAAACTAAAAGAATATATATGATATTTTTGGTCCTAACTATCGAATTTAGTAACATTATATGGCTACATAATGCATGAGACATACACAATTGATATTACACGTGATGAGTATGTTATGTATAAATTGAAGACTAAATAACCAAAATGGTCTATGAGAAATGTATCAGGGGACAAATTAGTCCTACAGAATTTAAAAGTCTAATATTAGTCTTTCACATTTTAGAAAATTGGACAAATTAGTAATTCCATACACATGTCCCATACAATTAAAAAAAAACTCCATACAAAGGAACTGATTTGCCTATCTTTTTTGAAATGTGAAGAAATAATATGAAAATTTCAAATTTGGAGAAACTAATTCAACCCCTAATATATCTTTGAGGATTATTTTGGATATTTAGTCTAAATTAAACGAAATGAAATTCACAAGAAAGCAACAAATGTGCTGCTTCTCAAGATTTAAACTTATATCTTCATTGTTCCATGAACTAAAATGTTTACCACCCAACTTTTTATTATGCATCATGTCCTTTTCGTAATTATTTACCTAGCCACTCCTTTCTTCGGCTAATTACACTTATTTTTTTATATGTTTATTTATTATATTTTAAAATTAAACTCTACGGTAAAGTGATAACACATGCCATGTAGTGCAGCAATAATACTTCAACAAAAGACTTACCATATAACAGCGTATGTTATTCTTTAGATAAATTTAAAATTTACTAACTTGCACACTTAGCAAGCTTCTTCACCTAGAGCAAACAAGAGAGACTGTTTTCATAAAACCATATATTCCAAAACAAAAACTTAATGTTAGATAGAAGACACATAAATAGTTTTATATTTAATATATCTTGTCATGTAAATATCTTTTTTAGATTTGAAGTATAAACAATGTCAAAAAAAATAGGGATGATAAAAATTAAACCCCAGACCATTTTATCATAGAAATTATATATAATATCATGTTATAAGACTATTTCTACTAAATTTAAGCTATTAGATAAAAATACATGAACGATTATATCTCTATAATAACTAGATTTACTAAGTTGTAATATATATTGTGCAGTTATTCATTAATGTTCTCTGCATATATGGCTATGCTCTAAATAACTAGTTGCCACCTTTGTAACAGCAAGACTTCATTATTTAGATACAAGTACATAGTACTTATTGTATCTATTCTTAATTTATGGCTTGAATTCGGGGAGGCGTAAACAAGGATACATATACATTTGATACAATAATACCAATGACTAGTTGTCATAGTTTATTATTATTTTTTTTCACAGAAAACAATAGTTGGAGAATATTATTAGTACTTGGGAAACATTTTCATATTAGTGTGTATAAATAGGACATCCTTTATTATTTGTATTCCTTAGTGGATTGTTAATGAGAATTGGTTCATTTTGTCTTTTTTTCCCTCGATAAAAGGTTCAATTTAGAGTTTAGTTTCATTGATAGGAAATATTTATCATTTAATTTTATTATTTTCAACTACCTACACACATTGAATGGGCATATATCACATGTGGCGCAACTTGCACAAGATTATCTAAATAAAGGGCACATGATTGCATTTAACACTTTTCTCTAATTCCTTACCAACGACAAATTAAATACAGAAAGTACGGATATATTTGACATAGTACACCAAAAGAGTATAGGATATGCGTATGTAGTACGTATCTACACTACAAGCTTTAATACAACACCAGGAATGAAATAAGCTTTAGTCATTATCTGAGAAAATTACTGAATGGACCTACAACGGGGAGATACCCACGAAAAATGGCGGATGGGAATTGAAAGGGGACCCATCAGTGCATTTAATAAAGTGCATTTAAGTTCATGATTTGGTTGGGTTTAATTTGCAACCATTTCACCAAAATATCAAATAGAGAAAGAATGCATGATGTCCATACCCCAAATTCAGAGTCTAAAATGGCATTTTCTAATTTCTATTTGGATTTTTCAAATGGATGCCCGCTAAGAAATCAAAATTGATAAATTGTGTATTGAAAAGTGAGTTTTATAAGTTTTCAGCGCAATGAGTGCACTAAAATATTTAAAACATTTTAAAGAGAAAAATATTCACTTTTTGGCATTTTTTATAAAATAACATTTATTTTCAATATAAGTTTAACTTTAGCATATACTAACAGTGTAAAGAAAAATTTATATTGTCATCCAATTAAATCTTTATATTTATATGAACTTTCAAATAGTGAATGTGAAATATATTTTGGACTTTTTTATATTTATCGCACTTTTTATTTATTTTATTATGATATTTTATTTATTTACTTCATACTTTATTTATTTGATTATCATTTCATTATTTTCTTATTTCATTTTCATTTTAACTGATAATTAAATTATTATATAAATAAAAAATAAATAAATAAATTTCAAATAATTAGATAGTTTATATATATTCTTCATATACGACAAGGTATTTAGTTACCAAAATAAAAGAAAACAAAATAGGATTATCGACAAGTAAACTCATAGGGAAAAATGCATTTAAAAAATAAATATTTAACACTAGTTGGTAATAAACAAATAATTTGTTATTTCCAAAACCTTCTTTAAAAATAAAATATCAATCTATCAAAAATAAAAATAAATAGTTTTTATTTCCAAAACCCATCCGTAATATTATTTACCTAATGACCTTAGTGAGACCTTTAATACATGCGTATCAATTGGTTTTTTATTTTTTTTCCATTGGTATACTCATTGGCACTTATTGACGGGTGCTGTTACTTATCAATAATATTCTACTGACAATAAAAATCGATGACCTATGTCCATCGACAAGCCCATTAGTAAAATTCAAATTTGTCAATAAACTCGTCAGTATCTCGTATAAATCTTGTGGTGAAACTTAAAAAATAATATATTCTTAGAAAAATAGTGTTATTTGTGGCTAAGACATAATTATACCATGAGTCCCGTTATAACTCAGTTTATTAAAGTATAGAAAATAAAATATTCAATAACTATCATTGAAACCAATAAGGATACCTATACCTTGTACCGAAGGAAAAATCATATTTTTAATACAAAAATTATCTTTTTGAGATCTTTTGTTACTGCCCTAAATTTGAAAAAACTCTATATTATCTTGTGTTTATGTATATTTATTATTGAGATCTTTTGCGACACAAACTGATCGCTGCTGAGCTCGGATCGGAATCTTGTAACTACATATATAAAAGAGTGACAAACTTATGTTAGAATCCCATTTGTTACAGAAATATAATTTTACTGCATGCAAAATAAAATGGTCATGCACGTTGAAAAAAAGGTGAACGAGCATGGAGGCAAATGCTCCCTGCATATCTATTAATGTCTCTCAGATGTCTGATCTATACCTGGCTAATCAAGTAGTAATTAAAATTATAGTATAGAGTGATAACAATTATAATGTATTTTCTAACTGATGCCAACAAATAATTAACAAAAGATTTTTTAACTAAAAAATAAATTTTTAAATTTTTTATATATGAAGCCTACAAAAAATTTTGAAATGTTTCTTTTTTATTCTTTAATCAATGGTCAAGACATTAATTAATTAGAAAAGTCCAAATTTTTTTAACTAACTATAGAACTACATACTCTAATCACTATTGAATTACTTATCTTAAAGAAGTATTTGCTCGTTATTATTTGACTTGAGAAATTACCAATAAGCTATACTAAGATATTTGGTTTGATAGTACTCTTCAAGAAGGTGCCCTCTTTATGAAAAATATAAATTAATTTTTTTTGTTTGATAAATAGAAAAATTGAGAAGTTTTTGCTTGTGACTTTCAAGAGTAGTCAGAGTGATTTTGAGAGCACTTTATGGTATTTTTTTAGAGCTACTTTTTGCTCTCTAAAATTGAAACAAAAAATATTATAATCTTAATATAATTAATGACAATAAAAATAAAAATTAATACCCTCTTTAATATCTATATATACTTATCATCACAACATATTATTTTAACACCCTAAAATCCAAACACCCTAAACCCTATAGTATTTTTTGGAATTTACTATAGTAAACCCTATCCCATCTCAATTATATATAGTAATTTTGGAATTTAAAAAGAATTTTATAATTTATTTACTAAATTCTATTTTTCATAAATATATTTATCAAATATTATTGCAGTCCTTATTAAAAGCAGACTTCATATTATTTTAGCAAATAATACTGATATAATTTTCTAGAAGCAATTTTAAAGAATTTGAAGAGTTCAACAACTTCTTAAAAAATAAAAATAATATTAGACCAATCTTAAATATAAGTTGCCGGCAGTTTAGTCTTTTGCGGTATACAGCTGGCCACATTTCACAATATGCATCTCAATCAATGTTGTGTTTTTAAGTGGGGCTGAATCAATAAATCAATATCGATCGGCCGTATATGCTAGTACCTGTAGCAATCGTATTATAATGTAAGATATAAAGATTTCAAATTCTAAAATTAATTGTGACTAATTTTAATTATCATATCAATCACACTTGCATCTAACTAAATGATCCAATAATAGTTAGTCTCTTACTTTTATATTTTATTAACTTTATCGCTTTAGAAGAGTCAAATCCTATTATTTAATACCAGCAACTTCTATATGAATCAAAAAAGAAAAAAAAAATGGTGGTAATTACTAAAATCAAATTGAAACTACACTCTCATGGTTGCTTCTTTCATATTTGAAAATAGTTATGTATAGTAATAAAACTATATGCTACTTACTGGATTTCAACTAATTTACATCCAAATGAATCGAGCTTTTATAGGATAAAAGCCCTGCCATACTTAATTTCTTCATTCACACTATACTCAGAATTTATCAAAAAGAAACAAATGACAACCAACTTAAAGTGTCGGTGATATTGTACTTGTTTGGTGAGGTTTATTTGATTTTAGTAATTTGTTCATCTAATTTAATTTTTTTTTTTGGGTACACATCTAATTTAAAGTTGAGGTAATAGTTAAATAAAGTACTTCTCAAAATTATATATAATTCTATTATTTAAATATATGAAGTTTATTTCAAGTCATGCTTTTTTTCACAAAATTTATAAACGATAATTATATGCTGTTAATTTATTCACATGCCCAAATTAATCAGTAAAACCGGCTCAATATCAAGATATCCGGAATCTTGTGTTCCTTTGTTTGATTTTTGGCCCTTTATTGACGATTACCATCCTAAAGCAAGAAAAAAGTTGCAATAACTAACCAAAACCACGAGACGATACACGCCGGCCAACTGTATTACACGAAAACTTCAGTGACAAATGGCATGTTTATGAAAAACGAAGTTGCGGTGTTATAAATCATAAAAATATGGGGTACCCTGAAAAGTCAGGTATGAGTTTAGTTAGTAGTTACTGTTTAATTTATTCCTTGAAAATTTATACCTAATTTGACGCTCAGCTTGTATCTCGATACTTTCCGTGTTTTTTTTTTTTGTCCTTCTTCTTTTTTGTTTTCTCTCGGTATATTTTTTTATGGAATGTCCAGTGATTTAAGTGTAAAAATTAGGAAAATTATTAACTATTTATAAAGCAAGAAAATAATTATTATGATTTTAATATGCGACAGCTCAATTGTGTTATTAAAAATACTACTAAAATAAAAATAATGTATAGTAAATAGTAACGCACTTAACATGAAGTGTCGCGCTTTAAATAATTGAAATAAATTTTCTAAAAACCTTTATACTTTTTTAGTTTAATTATATGCACCAAATCATCCAATCATGTATTATTTCAGTACCAAAAGTGGTTAAATCTCACATATAATACTTAAAAGGTCATATAAATTAAATAATTTAATTAAATAATAACATAAAAAAATTTAAACTATCAATATATAGAAATTAAACTTTTTTTCTTATCAAATTTATGAAATGCCTACGTATTTATGATTGAATAAATTTTTCGTTTAAAAAGTTAGAGGTAGGGGTCCGTAGGGTATCTATGTGCAGAATAGGAAATTTGTTGAGCCGTGAAACAAACAACATGTGCACAAAAATGGGTTACGGAGAATTTCCCCACAGGAAATTGCCATTTGCCACAGTGAATAGGATAAGTCGGGTAATATGAAATTTGATAGATAAAATTTGATAGTATAAAATTTATTAAATTTTTAATATTATACAGTATTTGATATAACACTATATAAGATATTATATTTTATATTTTATAATATTATCATTTATTTATAAATAATTATAATATTTTTATTAAATATTAAATAAAATAATTTTTTTTATTAATAATTTAAATATAATTTTTAAATATCATATTTATATAAATATTCATTAATTCAAACTTAATTTATTTAAAATATTATTATTTATTTCAATATTTTATTATTATTTATTATTTCAATAAATTATATAAATATTAAATAAATATTTTATATATTTTTAATATTTTCTTTTATAATTATAATTATTTAAATGTAAATTTTAAAATAAATATTAACTTAAAATATTTTTATTTTTGATCCTTCCTTTTTATATATTACATATTATTTATCATTTATTTTAAATATTTATTTTTATTTAATATTACTATTTTATTTTATTTAATATTTATTAATTATAATTACTTTTTTATTTTTATTGTATATGCCTAGATTGATACCATATATTATTTGTTAAAAATATTTATTTATTATGAAATAATTTTATTTATAAATTTTTACTTATTATTATTTATTTAAAAATTATTTTATTTTAATAAAATATTAAAAAATAAGAATAACCTTATGCAGTAATAGTTAATCAGGCATCTCTTTATATTATATTAAGTTATATAATATTTTAACATATAAAAAAATTATAATATATAAATTTATAAACTTACATTATCTACACCAACTAATATATAATTTAAGTTTATACCAACTTTACCAATACAGCCTACCAAATCCAAACAAGACGAATTAAAGCAATGACAGGAACATGTAGAAGCTGTGTGTGTGTGTGTGTGTACCTTGACGAAAACCAAAGGAGAAAACTCAAGGTCAGGGCCAAGCACGTGATCAGGCACGAGCTCGTCGTCAATGGAGCACCCCTTTTGGTTGAACCAATCCTCAAGGGTCCAGTCGCAGTGCGACTCCGCGATGCGCACGCCAGCGTCGTTGCGCTTTATGAACGGTCGACCCGATTCGGATCTCCGGATCCGACCGGAGAGATGCGAGTACCGGTCCAGGAGGGGGAACATGGGTCCCTTAACGTCATCGATTGAGAGCCCTCGTGCTGCTTCCGGGCCAAAGAAACAAACGGCTCTGACGTAGTGAAGCTTCATGAGGAGGTCGAGGTAATTGAGGTGGTACGCACCGTTATCCTCCCCGCGCGGTGTGGCGGGAACAACCGTTGAGATCCTAGAGCTCGGAGGTGGGTTTTCTTCCATGTTGGGTAATGAACCCATCACCAATAGGAAGAAGGAGAAGACCAAAAAAACTCTGGGCTTTGTATGTATGGAGTATATGGGTGATGGTTCTTTATGTAATGTTGGTTGGGAAGTTCGGTGTTCACTTCTATTTATAAAGGCAATAATACTATTTCAATTTTTGGTGTCCCTTTCAGACATTTTACTCTATCATCATTAGATGAGATGAACGAGTGGAATGGATGTAAATCACAATTTCATTAAATAATAATAAAATAAGTATCTAGATGAGACATCAAAATATGAGTGTTGAAATATTATTATTGAAATGAGCATTATTATGGTGGACAGAGAGATGCGAGAGATTTGTTGTGATGTTTCCAATGGAGATTTAAAAATATGGAAAGTGTGGCCTCTCTTTGTTTGGGAGCTCAGATCTAAGAGCTGAGGAGAAATCTAAGTGGGACTTTTCATTATCCTTTCATTGAAATATTTTGCAGCTACTCTCAAAAACAAATAATATTTATTTTTGAGGACATTTTTAATATTTTTATTATTTAAATATGATAATAAGATTAAATAAATATAAGCAGTAAGAATTAGGTATAATAATATGCAAACTATACTCTTAAAGAAAGTATTACAAACAATTAGGATTGGTATAGTGTGGGGGTTTGAATAATATATACAAGATTCTAGGTTCAAACCTCACAGTGATTAATGTATTTCCATAAATTAAAAAAAAAGATTATGGTTCAAACTTTAAAGAAAGTAATTTTTAGAAAGTTCTTTAATCGTTAAAATGTCCAAGAGTAGAAACGTCGTAAATAATAAAAAAGATGGTAGCATATATACCATTTTATTTATAAATATATATTATAATATTTTATTTTGATACCATACACTTCAATACTCATTCATACACTCACATAAATATATATGTGTCATAATAATTATAATTAAGCCTATATTTATGCACAAATTTATTTCTCTATTTTCAAAATAAATAGGAGTAATTATAGCAACCTCCCTCGAGGTCCCTTGAAATTACATTTACTCCTTTCTAGATTTTAAAATTACACCGACTTCCCCTCCCTTAAAATAATTTTCAAAATTCCAATTTTACCCAATGTCATCTTCTTCCTTAGACCCAACAACCACCACTTATCTTCATCCATACCCAAATCTAATATCCAGCAACAACCACTTCTCCCCCATCATCAACCCTCCACCTACCGCCACCGTAAAAAAGCTAACATTAATGAAAATCCATAATTCCCAATTCTTCTCCTAATAGCAAAGCATAGCAGAGCAGAAACTGCGATACACTAGAATAGCGGAGGGAGGATTGATGATGGAGCTCTAGTTCACGATGGCAGCTCCGGTGGATGGGCGCGACGGTGTTAAGAGCTACTTGTGTCCGCAGCTGGGATAGCGACAGGCCTCGCCGTGGTACTGAGGCTAAAGCAGAAGCACAAAGGCACGAAGTCGCCAACGATGGGCTTCAGGGTGCTAAGTTTCTGATTAGAGCTTCGTTGAAGTTGCAACTAAGCTTATTGAGCTTCGTGGAGAAGGCGGAGGTGTGCACGAGCACAGGGCTCATGATCATGACATCAGGTAGGCAACGACAGTCGGTAATCACAGAAGCCAAAAGTGAGCTTGTCATCAAACCTGCGGCTGCAAGTTGGGCCTTCGTGTGGGGGAAGGCCGCGACTATTGGTTGCACCTTGGTGTAGCTGAGGCATGGCTATTGGTAGTGTTGATGAACAGTCATTGAGGCATGGTGAAGGGCGGTGGTTGTGAGAGAATGAAGAGGAGGAGAAGAGTTGGGCAAGACATAAATGGAAATAGATCTAATGTATATGGGTAAAATAGTTATTTTGTTAATCTTTTTTATATTTTAAAATTTAAAATTTAAGAAGAGCGGAGGTTAGTGTAATATAATTAAATAAATTAAGGGAGGTCGGTGTAATTTTGAAATCTAGAGGGGGTAAATGTAATTTCGATGGACTTTGAAGGAGATTGCTGGAATTATCCCTAATAAATAAGATTAAACATCAAAAGACAGGAAAATAACAAATCCATAACTCCATACATCAATTTATTTCCTTTTCTTGATCTCTTGATTCCAATTTGTACTTTGTTTTTAAGTTTTTCCGATCCATTTTTTGCAAACGCATGAAAGAAAACCTATATAAGCTTTAAACCCTTGGCCAATATTATAATGGTAGAGAAAAACTATAATAAAAAAAAGGGGAGAGAAAGCTATAATGTGAAAGGACCTTACCAAATTAAAGTGGGGTTGGTAAAGGTGATAGATGCGTTGATCCCTTAGCTAGACATTTTATGGGTTTGAGTTCTGATAAAGAAAAAATCTTGGCTAGAAGACTCCTTCCCTCTTCAAGGATCTTAGTTGGGTCAGGTTGGATAGTCAAGTTTCTAATAATAGGGGTCGAATACCAATAGTTGTATCGAGACAAAGAAAAAATGTGTTAAAGGTTGTAGATAACAAAATTTATAAAATTAAAGCATTAAGGCTATATTTTGATATGTATCTAATGATGAGAAAGTGATACATGATTTTTTTTTCAATAATTGAAAAGCACTTAACTCTCAAAGAGCCTAACAAAAACTAACTTCAAACACAACAATAAGAACTCCAACATTATAGCTTTTACCCTGCACAATCCGAGATATTTGCCTTAGCCAATGCTAAAACAACGTCATGGAAGATATGCATTAACAACATAGGCGACAAGAGGACAAATCAAACAAATAAAAGCACCACAAAATAAGATCAGGCCGAAACACAAATTAAAACAGAGTCAAAACTAATCACCATATATCTTAAATATCTTATAATCGAAGCATAACAGAAAAAACAAAATAGTTAATCCTCATCGAAAAGATGTAGCAAATTTGACAGTGATAAACTCATATAAACTTAGATATGACTAGAGAGGAAACCGAGGAGCCCAAACCAAAACAGAGCATGAGTCCACAGTTGCCACACCATAGAACTAGATCCATCGGCATCGCAACCACTCACTGAAGACTGTTGACCGGAGAATGTTGACCAAGTTCACTAGAAAACAAGCCAAACTGAGTTACCAAGGCTTAAGAAAGCAAACCAAAAACAAAGAAAGGGGGAATAACCTTATTCTAGAATCGGCTGTTTAACTTCTCCACTCGTTTCACACCTTTGCCACTGTTAGCTCCAAAACCCTATTAATATGCGCTTATTTGTTTTGAATGACAACAAAGCCATGCAATTGATAGCAGTTGATAGCTAACGATCATAAGGGGTTTCCAACGCTACAAGACTCCAAGTCTTGAGACTTCAGAAAGTAGTACTAGACATAAGAAAGTATGCTTATAAGAAGATATCGAGCATTCTTTAAAGACCAGATGTTATGATATCTTCAATCAGCACAAATGCAAATCAATCATCATCAAAATACTTGGATTGAAGATTAGAAAGTGAAGATATCATCAAGGAATTGATTACGCACGTCAAAAAACTCACTTCACAGTGGAGCACTGAATGCTATAGGAAAATGAGGGAATTTTGAATTTTGAATTTCAAATTTTTAAGTCAAACCCAATTTCAAACTAGTACATTATCTTTTCTGCTTATTTGATCAACCACCTGAGTTTCTCAAAAAAAGAGTTTAGAAACTATGATTAGAAAGTGAAAAAGTAATTTCTGAGGGAGCATCAGAAACCTTAACTTTACAACTGCTTCTATAACTGATATGACAGACTGTCAACCTACTCTTCTAGACTGACTTTCCAAGTCACAAATGGATGATTTACACGTGTCACTTGGAGAACTGATCAAGGGCAACGGTTAGAAGGGAAGACCACTATAAATGGAGATGCTGTGCTTAAAAGCCAAGGAGAGATTTGAAGATTCAAGAGAGGAAACTCTGCAAAAATCTCTTCCCACTTCCTGGAAGATTCAATATATCATGTAATCAGTTTTTATCCTTGAAGTGTAAAAATCTTTCTTCTACATTCTTAATTAGATTTATGCTTTTTCTAGGGAAAAAGTGATAGAAGGAAGTCATTCAAGTTTTTCCCAGGAACTTTTGTTGTATATGTTAAGGAAACTTGAGTGTAGATTAATTTGAGTAGTAATCCAAACACTTAACCTTTATATCTTCGATCCAACAATGATCGCTGTGAGATAGCTTGGAGAGGCTACTGTACAACTACTTGCAACACAACAGTAAGGTATTCTTACTGATCACAGTTTAGCTTGGAGAGGCTGGAGCAACACTACTTGCAGCTTGGAAGGGCTGGGGCAAGACCATTTTCAATGTCACAGTAGAGGTTGCTACTGGTCACGAGTTTCAGCTTGGAAAGGCTGGTGCAAAACTACTCAATTTCAACTTGGAGAGGCTAGTGCAGAGCTACTCATTTCAGCTTAGAGAGGCTGGTGCAGAACTACTCAATATGTAGGAGCAGGTGATTTTTGAAAACCACAGATAAGAACTTGGGAAGACTAATATAAAGACTATCCATTTGTTCTTTCTCAAGTTGAGAAAGTTATTTTTAGTGGAACCTCAACATTTGTTGAGTACTAGATGTAGGTAGTTTGGCCGAACTAGTATAAAAATATATGTGTCTCATCTTTCTCTCCTTAATCTCTTTTATATTTATCTATTGGGATTTGTTATTGATTCATACGGTGAAATATTCTCTCTTTTCGTTCTGTTATTCTCTTTGTTGATATTTGTTTATGAACAACACTTCAGAAATATACTTTCTGAAACTACTAACTATGTTTTCGTTGCACTACAAATTTTACACTTGATAGTATCTTTGTTAAATATTTTAGAAATGCAAAAAGAAGCAATGCACGATTCAACCCCCCTTCTTATGCACAATCCACCTACAAGTAGTATCAGAGCCAGGCCTCTAAGGGGTTGAGTAATCCAATGATTGCAGAGGACAATCCAATGGTTGTAGAGGACAAAGATCTAAGGGACAGAATGACATACATTTACTTCACAAGATCAATTTATCACCTAATCATCTTTTACTGATGAGGTATCAGGATCTGTCCTAGCACACTCATGTTGAAAGGGTTTCCAAAAAATCGGTGGACAAGAACAACAAAAAGGAAAGACTTCAATTGTTCCACTAAGTTAAGCCTCTATTCATATATGCTCTAAGCTGAAGCTAAATATACTACATATGTATTGCTTGTGATATATGAAAGGCTATATGAAATAGTCTATGCATGATGTTTAAAGATCTTGAACTGTCTTAAAGATATCTTTGTTTCAAATGACGTCATATCAGATGTTATGCAATGCTAAAGTAATGAAAATTGCTAAAACTTCATATGAAGTAGAAAGATTTGTTACTGATATCTAAGACTGAATATGGAGATCAGATCTCTCTGTTCGTGGAAAATGTCAAATGTCTGTAATGACTAAAACAAGGAGGCATCAATCTCATAAATGACAAATCGGGACAAAGATTATCTTGAGAAAGATATCTGCTTATTACAGTAAGAATAAACATCATGTATCAAAAGTTCCAAGCCTAGAGCTTAATAGATATATCCCTCCATAAAGAAGAAGAATATGCTAGACATCTAGAAAAAGGGTGAGTCAGAAGGATATGATGTGATAAAACTAGTTGTCATTCTGTGCTTCATGACTAAAGAACATCAACAGAGAAAAACGAGGTAAATATGTCTGAATCTTATCCTTCTTATAACATATTATCTACTTTATGTGATGAGTTGCAAGAAATTTGTCAAGCTTATTCCTCTATATATTTTAAACCAATCAAAGAACTCATAAAGTTGCCATGAAAACTTGAGAAGATCAAGCCTAAAACTGGAAAGCTGAAAATAAGATATACTCTAAAGAGTTTTTCTTCTTCTTAAGTTCTATAAATTTGAAGCCGCCAAAAAGATCTATGAATATGTTAGAAAGTTATTTCTGATTTCTTGATAGGACTTTATAGCTTCTAAAGATCTAACCTGTAACATTTGACATATTTCAAAAACCTTGTTTTTGTGAAAAAAGTCAGTATCTATAGTTTCAGAAAAACTGGACTGAGATATACAGAGGAAACGGAAGATTAAAAAGCTATACAACTCCATCTATTATATCTATCTTTTCTTTTTGTTTCTTCCTACCGAGTGATGAGATATTTTCCTAACAAATGATTCTTGAAAGAGAATTCCATTAAAAAATTTGGAAAAGCTCTTTCTCTGAAACTAACTAAAAAGGATTAAGGAAAGCCCTACGAAAATGCATCTCAAGGATGTTCCAGAAAGCTAGTAGATGAAAGCCAAAGTTTCAGAAAGTATGCTCCAGAACCTCAACTCTTCAGAAAGTATGCTCGGATCTTCCAAGATGATCAGAAAGTAATCTTTCTAGACCACAAAATGAGCAATATGAAGATGATATAGAAGCTGAAGATGAGTATTGAAATATCATTATTTAAATGAGCATTATTATGATGGAAAGAGAAAGATGCAAGTGATTTGTTGTGATGTTTGGAATGGAGATTTGAAAATATGGAAAGTGTGACCTCTCTTTTTTTGGGAGCTTATATGTAAGAGCTGAGGAAAAATCTATGTGAGACTTTCCATTATCCATTCATTGAAATTTTTTGCATGCTACTCTCAAAAACAAATAGAAATTTTTTGCACGCTACTCTCAAAAACAATTAATATTTATTTTTGAGGACGTTTTTAATATTTTATTATTTAAATATGATAATAAGATTAAAAAAATATAAGCAGTAAGAATCAGGCATAATAATATGCAAACTATACTCTTAAAGAAAGTATTACAAACCACTAGGATTGATATAATGTGGGGGGTTTGAATAATATATATATATATATATATAAGGTTTTAGGTTCAAACCTCATAGCAATTAATATATTTCTAGAAATTAAAAAAAAAAAGATTACGGTTCAAACTTTAAAGAAAGTAATTTTTAGGAAGTTCTTTAATCATCAAAATGCCCAAGAGTAGAGATACCGTAAATAATCAAAAAGATAGTAGCATATATACCATTTTATTTATAAATATATATTATAATATTTTATTTTGATACCATACACTTCAATACTCATTCACACACTCACATAAATATATATGTCTCATAATAATTAAGTCTATATTTATGCTCAAATTTATTTCTTTATTTCCAAAATTCCTCAATAATAAATAGGGGTAATTATAGCAACCTTCCTTGAGGTCCATCGAAATTACATTTACCCCCTTTAGATTTCCAAATTACACCGACCTCCCCTCCCTTAGAATAATTTTCAAAATTCCAATTTTACCCAATGTCATCTTCTTCCTTAGACCCAACAACCACCACTCATCTTCATCCATACCCAAATCTAATATCTAGCAACCACCACTTCTCCCCCACCATCAACCTTCCACCCACCGCCACCTTAAAAAAGCTAACATTAATGAAAATCCATAATTCCTAATTCTTATCCTAATAGCAAAGCAGAGTAAAGCAGAAACTGTGATGCACCAGAATAGTGGGGAGAAAACTGATGACAGAGCTCTGGTTCACAACGGCAGCTTCGGCGGATGGATGCGGCGGCGTTGAGACCTGCCCATGTCTGCGGCTGGGATGGCGACAGGTGTAACACCCTAATATTTAACTCAACACGCCTAAGACGCATTTAAGTTAATTATTAGTCATTACTCTTTTGTTCCAGTTTTTAACTCAAACTTCTTTAAAATACTTTAGTAAAAATATGGGTAAAATTTTTTTTTTAACTTAAATAACAAATCGTGAGCCGCGCATACTAAATACCTAACGTCATTACCTTACTCGTAAGAGAGATGTTAGAAACGAATATCAGTGTAAATACAGGTAATACAACCATAACATAACATAACTCAAATAATGATGACATATCAATAATCAGATTATCATAATAGTGATGTCTTGTAATCTTAAGGACATCAATATATATCGGTCAATAATATACAAGCGATAATCGAGATACAATTACTCTAAGGGAAAAATATCCAAAAGGAAGTTATCTCCGTAGTTCGTCCACTTTCTCAAGACAAATCATGAACTACACCTTCATTCATGCGGAGACTACACGGAAAAAGAAAAGGATGAGAAACTTATACAAGAATCTCAAGAGGGCTTCCGACTATAACACAAGTGTCATCACATCGTCCCTGTGAATCTGGGTTTAATTATGAAAATGGTGAACATATATATGGGTTCATTTATTAAGTTCTAAATATCATTAGCCGAGACCCGTATCTTTTAGCATGAATCTTAATGTCATAGAATGCAACATATTAATCATGGATGCATGTCAATATCATATACATAGTATCATAAAATTCATAAAACAATGCATATGATATAAAGAACATCATGATCATCATTCTTACAAGTGACTTAAACTTCTTGTTTTCTTTCCTTGGGGGCAAATACTTCTATAATTCTCTCTTTTTATAGAGAGTTCTAGGTTATGAGCTCATACCTCACTAGTCGTCACTAGCGTATTCTTATCCCTTTTGATAAGATAAATTCCCCACTTTAAGGTGGATGGATAGAGACATAGGATCACCTTTCATAACCTTTAATTCGGGAGTCTCAAAGGATCATTTCCTATTTGGATCACCTCTCATAACCTTTAATTCAGGGAGTCTAGAGGATCATTTCCATGTGTCTTATGTCACCTTTAAACTTGGCATGTTATATAGAGATGCAAATATGAATAACTCATCATTTCAACATTTCATGCTCATAAACTTCATGGAATCATGCATCTCAATTTATCAAGCATAATTATAACATACCATAACTTAAACCACATAAACATGTATCATACTTCATTGCATATATCCATAAGCCATATGAGTTTCAACACATGAATATAGCCTTCACAAGATATCAACCGCATTCATGTCATCAAATTTATCAACATTTACGCTTAAGCCGCAAAGCGTCAAATCACAATTTCTCAAAGGTTACTGGGTCAAAATGCAAATACCCCTTTGTAACACCTTTCTCACAAACTAGACATCTTTAACATTACCCAGTACTTTTAATAAACATATAACTATTAGAAACCCTTATAAACTCATCCTAAAAACCTTTTTAAGGCCATAAACCAAATTTCAATACATTTTAGGGGTCAAAGTGCAAAATCGCTTGTTTTTAATATTTAACGACGCAATTTCTAAAACTTTATATAAACTTCATAAATGGTATTTTGGACTCATGGACACATTCAACATCATTAGTAGCTTAAAATAAAATCATTTAGCTGAAATAACATAGTTGATAGTTCAAAACACAACTTTTTGCAAAAACTGCTCAAACTAACACTTGTAACTACCCTTTTATGCATCTATGGTACCAAAATAATTTTACAATAACTACTAGCGATTTAAACTCATCTAAACATCCTAAATCAGTAACCTTTTCAGTTCTAAAGGATTAGATCAGAATACTACAATTTTAGCATTTAAAATCATGAGAAAAATCAGTATTCTTAATCCTTCTTATAATTTCTAGGTCTTTCAAAATTTCTTTGTACAAATTTAAAGACAAGATCATGCCTAAAAATAAAGTATATCAAGATTTAAATCAGAATTATATAAGTGCCAAAAATAAATAGATGAGAAGTGTCCATGATCAAAGTTGTCATTTAAAAATAAAACAAGTAAAATCTTGAACTTTAGGATTTAAATGATAACTAGAATCATAAACTTGTCTTGTAACCTTATTATTATCATTATAAGGTGATAACTTGGAAAGATAAATATGAAATGCAAGGCTTGAGATATAAATATAAAGATACAAATTCATTCTTAGGTATTTATGATTTAGGTGACAACTTGAAAGTAAATATGAATATGCAAGTTTATATTATTATCTTCAAGAATTAAAGTGATAACTTGGAATATAAATATGATTATGAAAAGCTTGAAATATAAATATGATATGCAAGAACTTATAACATAAATATGGTTGCAAGTTCATTTTTATGTCTTATTAAGCTTAAAACTCAAGACTTAGTAACTCCTTTAGAAATCTTTTGTCATCAAGAATTAAATCTTGGGCTTTAGAGGACATTTAAATGATGGATTCACAACCACCACCATGATTCCTCATCATCAAGCCATGGTCATTATCAAATCATAAAAATCGAAAATATAAAGGAAGAACAAAAAGAAAGAACATGAAATAAAATCCCTACCAAGTTGTTTCTTTGTTAATTAGAGTAAGAGCTTGATCTTGTATGAGATATCAATGACAAAAATCTGATCTTAGTGATGGTATATATTTGGCCAAGTGAAGATGAAATGGTGGGAGGATTTTGTTGTGTTCTTGTGTTTGGATATGGAAAGTTTAGGTGCTTAGGGGTTGAAGTTTACGGTATGTGTATGTGTTTGTTTGAGCTTGGGAACTTGGATGGATAGCAAGAATGGAGTCGCTTGGAGGTGGAGAAGGAAAAAGAAGAGAGCTTTGTATTTAGAGAGAGAGAGAGATTTGGCTAATTTTTGTGAGCAAGACTACAACCAAAAATACAAATGGTAAGAATGAATGTTTGTGTGTGATTTAGGCTTGGAAAACACATATTTATAGGGATTTTGGGGGTGAGGCAGCTGCATTAATGGCTATAATGGGGAGTATTTTTCAATTTTTGTGAGAGTGGTAGGGACATATATTTGATGGGTATTTAATTTGTAATGGTTTAGAAATGATAAATTAGTGTAAGTGGCTTAACCATCAAGAGTTTAAAATTCTCAAGACAAAATTAAATGGCCAACACTTATAGTGGAAATTTTAGTGCTAATAATCTGAAGTAATAAAATAAAATAAATCTAAAATATATTTTATTTTGAGAAAAAGAAATTGTTAGTGGAAAAGAAATTGATAAACTAAAGTAAGTGCTTAATAATCAAATATTTAAGGTGCTCCACTACAAAATTAAATGGCCAACATATGTAGTGGAATTTTTAGTGCAAATAATCTGAAGTAATAAAAATAAATAAATATAAAATATATTTATTTTTAAGAAAAAGAAATTTAATACACTAATTTCCTATTATGTGTCTTAAGAACCCCTTTAATTAAGAAAGAAAACAATCTTTTCTAAAATAATCTTATGCTTTAAAATTACCTCAAATAATTATTTTGACTCAAGATAAATAAATAAAATTAATTTATCTTTAATTAGAGCCTAATATTGCTCTATATTTATTTGATTACGTAAATAAGTTCATTTATTGTTAATTAGGGGCAAAATGGTAATTTCAAGTAAAATTCTCCAAACCACTTAACATTTTCAAATATCAAATTACACATGTAATAAACATTTTGAACTCCATGATGACTAGGTTCGAATTATCAATCTCGTGTTAAATTACCACCAGGGGGTATTTTGGTAATTTCACTATGTGAAAATTTGAAGTTGATATTTTCACATCTACAATATCCATAACACACATAATCCCTTCAAGCATAAACTAACCCGCGAGGATAGCCTGGACTCGCCATCCTTGATTTAGGCAAATGACCTTAGGGCATTTTTGGTCATTTGCACATCAAAATTCAAAATCGCCATTTTTGCACATATTGCTATTTAATCACCATATAATGTTATTCTAATATCACAATATCCTATTGAAGATGGCCTGGACCATTTTGGCCTCAAATCTTGTGTAGAAATGACCTAGGGGTATTTTGGTCATTTTGCATAGCAATAAAAATTGAGGCGTTACAACAGGCTTTGCCGTGGTGTTGAGGTTGGATCAAAAGCATGAAGGCGCGGAGTTGCCAGCAATGGGCTTCACGGTTCTTTTGAGTTTCTGATCAGAGCTTCACCGACGTTGCATCCGAGCTTATTGAGCTTTGCGAAGGAGGTGGGGTTGCGCACGAGCACAGGGCTCATGATCGTGACCTCGAGTAGGTGGCAACAGTGGGTAATTACAAAAACCAAAAGTGAGCTTGTCAATAAACCTGCGACTGCAAGTTGGGCCTTGGTGTAGGGGAAGGCCGCGGCTATTGGTTGCGCCTTGGTGTGGCTGATGCAAGGTTATTGGTAGTGTGAGGAGCTGGTGGTGTGTTCGTGGTGATGAACAACCATTGAGGCATGGTGAGGTGTGGTGGATGTGAGAGAATGAGGAGGAGGAGAAGAGTTGGGCAAGACATAAATAGAAATAAATCTAATATATAAGGGTAAAATAGTTATTTTGTTAATCTTTTTTATATTTTAAAATTTAAGAAGATGGGAGGTTAGTGTAATATAATTAAATAAAGTAAGGGAGGCCAGTGTAATTTTGAAATATAGAAGAGGTAAATGTAATTTTGATGGACCTCAAAGGAAGTTGCTATAACTACCCTTAATAAATAAGATTGAACATTAAAAGACAGGAAAATAACAAATCCTTAACTCTATACGTCAATTTATTTCCTTTTCTTGATCTCTTGATTCCAATTTGTACTTTGTTTTAAAATTTTTCCGATCCATTATTTTCAAAAGCGTGAAAGCAAACCTATATATGCTCTAAACCCTTGGCCAATATTATAATGGTAGAGATAAACTATAATAAAAAAAAGGAAGAGAAAGCTATAGTGTGAAAGGACATTACCAAATTAAAGTGGGGTTGGTAAAGGTGATAAGTGTCTTGACCTCTTAGCTAGACGTTTTATGGGTTTGAGTTCTGGTAAAGAAAAAATCTTAAGTAGAGGACTCCTTCCCTCTTCAAGGATCTCAGTTGGGTCAGGTCAGATAGTCTAGTTTCTAATAATAGGGTTCGAATACCAATAGTTGTATCAAGACAAAGAAAAAAGTGTTAAAGGTTACAGATAACACAATTTATAAAATTGAAACATTAAGGCTATATTTTGATATGTATCTAATGAGGAGAAAATGATATATGTTTTTTTTTCCGATAATTGAAAAGCACTTAACTCTCAAAGAGCCTAGCAAAAACTAACTTCCAAACACAACAACAAGAACTCCAACATTGTACCTTTGCCCTACACAATCCGAGATATGTGCCTTAGCCAATGCTAAAACAACATCATGGAAGATATGCACTAATAACATAGGCAACAAGAGGACAATCAAACAAATAAAAGCACCATAAAACAAGATTAGGCCAAAACACAAATTAAAACAAATTAAAATAAAGTCAAAACTAATCGCTACATATCTGAAATATCTTATATCAAAGGGCAAAACTATAAAATCACTTAAATATTTTGGATAAAATTACCCATGTTAGAAAGAGAAGGAGAAAAGAAATCGTACATAATTTTTATAATCCAAAATATGAAGATTTCTAATTTCTATGAATTTTCTAAGTTAAGTCAATAATTCTATAAAACAGAAATCATAATATGATTACAAAGAAATACTAAGTAAATCAATAACTGATCATGTAATTATAACAAACCCTCTTATAAAACATCAATAGGGATTCTAGGAAATAAAATAAGATCTAAATAAAGAAATTTAATATACTTTTATAATTCGAGAACAATTAAATTAAGAAACATGAACAAGAAACTATGGAAATTTGTACTTGGAAAAGTCAAAGAGGTAGGATGATTAGAGAAGATTGCATTAGCACTTATGACGTAATTCCTAATTCATTGTATGCTACATGAATGTTATGAATGTTGATATGAAAACTTATGTAATGTGTTATGTTTTAATGTAATTATCCACATGTAATAATATTTGTGTTGTATGAGATCATACAAGTTATGAGCCAAAATGAAATGGCTGATATGGCATGTGGATAATGTGACTATTATTCCAGACAGATTGATATCAAAGACCATGTTGCTTGCTTTGAATAATAAATGAAAAGGGTAAAAGCCGACTACTTAACCCCTTAACAACCCCTTACGAAATAAAAAGGATGTGGCAATGGTAGTGGTGTGAGCTCATTACCTTAACTGGAGGGTGGTCTAAAGGATTTGGTGATAGCACCCAGTGAGTAAAAGGAAAAAGGAAAATAAAAAGGGTCATGCACATATGTCCATTCATGAAGTTATGAAATGCATAATTATATTGAATTGTTTATTTGATATGATAGTACTTGATGTTTTTTTATCAATGAATGATTGCCTCATAACCATATCACTAATAAGGGAATGAATTAAAAGGAACATCACTTCAGCTAATCATGATTGCAAAATACTCTATAATTGAACTGTTACCTTCCCATCATTTCTATAATAAATCCAAAGTGACTGAGATGACAATGATGACATGTAAGTGTCATGTTATAGTCTCTATTGAGAAATTGTTATTTCTCATGTTTGCTTCCATGTTGTGTCTAGATCACCAAATGGATATAATTCATATGAGGGAGGGATAACAGCTATGGAAAAGGGAACACACTAAGTTCAAGACTATAAGACACCTTATGTTTTGTTATATTTAGTATTGATGTACAAACTAATTAATAAGTGTATGACTTTATGATTTGGAATGTAATCTCATTTAATATCAACCCTTTATAGAAACAACAAAGAATCAGTCAATCTAGTTTGAATTTAAACTTGTATTTATGTTATCAACACTTGTAGCTAAATCCCTATGATTGTGGTTTGTTATGTGATCGTATCATATCTGTTCCTTAAGTTTAGGATATGAAAACATCAACCTCATGTATATATACTTGCTTTATATAATCAATAAAATCATCTCAGTTTCATTTCCTTATACCCTCAACATATTACTATAATATGTATCATCCATGGCAGAACTTGGACAAAAATTTTTTGGGGGGAAAAGATTTATTATGTATATACATACATATATATATATATACATACATATATACATACATATATATATATATATATATATATATATATGTATGTATGTGTGTGTGTGTATTGACCGCTCAAACTTTTTACATAATTTTTGTACATAAGTGGATTTCACACTTAAAAGTTAGATTCTTTTGTACTCATTGACCACTCAAACTCTTTACCTAATTATATAAAATTATTTGAATACAACTTTTACTGAAAAAGAATTGCATTCCTAAATATAGATCCAAAAATATACAAAAATTAGTAAGTATTCTAGGAAATCAAAGTAGAATTAAGAGTATCTTTTTACATTGAACTTGCTATGCTATTCAACTTTACAATTGAGCTTGCTATTCAACTCTTATAACTGTTTATCTAGTATAACAAAATATTTAAGGGGCATTTGTTTCAAGGTTTGAAATTGTGTTCCCATAAATCGCATCCGTGGGAATGATATTTCTAGGAATATTATTCTTGGATATCTTTAAAAAACTATTTGTTTAGTATTAAATATTCTTGAGATTATTTGTTAAGATTTCCAAAATAAATTTAAAACTTGTTTGTTTTATAATCTATATTCCTGAGAATATATGCCATAATTTCTAAAATACCCTTAACACATTAACTTCTAGAAAAAATATATATAAATTCAGAAATGTTACTCGATCAATATAATATTAACAATTAAATTTTTCAAATTTGTTCATCTTATCCAGATCGAATAATTAAATAAAATGCTAAAAAAATAACAATTATGTTAAAAGAAAATTACACTTCCAACAAAAAAAAAACAATGATAAAGAAAGAAAAAGTCCAATAATTGAGGGATGATTTTGTAATTGTGTTTAATAATTGTGATTCTCAAGTCATGGGAATTTTTTTTCCCATCCTTCAACTTGGGAATGAGATTTCACTAAATCATAGGAAAATCTTTTTCCATGAAATAATTAATATCTAAGAAAAATTTTGTAAAATTTGTAACTAACGTAAGAACACATCCTTCCTAATTACCTATTCTCGAGAATAATTAAATATACCTCGAAACAAACGCCCCGTTACACTATAAAATGATGCTCAATTATTATAATCTTTTTTGGTTTTTATTTCTTTAATTAAAAAGGTAAGTTAACAGAGTTTTAAGTTGAAAAAACTTATTTAAATAGAGCAATATTGTTTATATAAACTAACACACATAAACTTAACCTACTTATTAAATAATTTTATATAATAAATTTAATTTTATAGTTAAAATTATATTTTTTACATCTTATAGTTAAAATTATATTTTTTACACACACGCACATATAAAGCTTTTTTTTTAAAAAAAAAATGGGGGGCAGTGGCCCCCTTGGCCTAATGAAGTTCTGCCATTGTGTATCATGACATGGATCATATATTCTAAGTATTTATAATTCTAATACGTGATGATAGTTTCGTAACTTTGCTTAATTAACTAATTGCACAAGAATATGTTGTTTATCATCATCTATGTAAATGTCATGTATTTTGAATTATCACTACAGACTTAACCCTCCGAGAATTTAATTTGTATAAAAAAATCACTTGCTATTTATCCTCATTTGAAGCATTTTAAAGAGATAAAATCAACGCAAAGCAAAATGTGACAACAAATAGAGTCTAAATGAGGATTTAAGTGTACGTTAAAACTACTAGGGTGTTACACCAACCACCTTTCTCTTTCTTCCTCCTCCTTTTTTTCTATCTCTTTCCCCATCTTTCTTTCTCCCCCTTCTCTTTCTCTCTCTGCACCTTTAGCCGCCACCCATCGTTGCCATCACCAACCAAACACCACTACTGACCAACCGCCTACCATTGCCATCCCAACCAATTGCTAGCAATCTCTGACATTAGTAGGTTCTTTAAGCATTTATCTCATTGATTTCAAATTCTTCTTCCCATTTAGTTGTTGTTTGTGTCATAAAAGTTATTGAGTATTTATTTATTGTAGATTAAATGGAAGATTTGAAGATACAATAAAGGTAGTGGAAAACTCACTAGAGGAAGTTGAAAAACTTAGCAAAATATGTTGAATATTTAATAGAAAAGTTGTTGCATACTAATGGGGAGATTGAATTTGGGTTTTTTTCTTCCTCAGATCTATCATTTGTGACGGCCATTGCCACCACTAATTTGAGGGGGAGAAGTCCATCACAAAATTGCTAGGGATGGCTGCCACAATTGGTTAGCAGCCAAGTAATTAGCAGCAACCCGATATCCAATGCAAATTAAATCCTTTATTAGAAGTAGATTTGAGCACATTTGTGATGGATTTGCACTGCAAATGGACAATTTTCTTGTAGTTACAAACTAGATTTGAGTAAAGAACTAGATCATGATCTTTAAACTAACATTGGAGACAGACTAATTTGTTTACGACAAGCCAGATCTGAGTAAAGAAGCAAAAGAAGCAACGACAACCCTGTAAAATGGCCTCCACAAGGCATCTCGAGCCCTACTCCCTCTAGATTCGTTCCATCACAACTACTTTAAAGCCTTCTCCTCCTTCTGCACTAACGTTGCATCGTGCTCATAAGCCATCACTGGCGGTGATGTCAAGATCCTTATTATACTCTTAGAGGAGTGCAAGACTGAAGTGGAGATGAGGGAAAAGAGGAAGTGAGTATAGGAGGGAAAAAGTGGTTGTCATATCTCAGGTCCACATATCCCTAAATAAGTTTTGTATGGTCTTAGGGTTTCCCCAAGACTCACCTATATTGTTGAGAAGACCCCAAATGCATGAAATACCCCAAAAATGAAGAAACAATATTTCTAAGACCATCATAGTGATCATGTGTGGTGCTTCGTCCCCTGTTGACCATTATAGCGGTCAAAGATTACTATAGCGATGGCCCCGATATTAGAATACGTCAAAATGATGTTGTTTTATCAAAACGCCCCTAACAATAAACTAAGTAATTTATTATTTTTATAAAATCTCATTATTTCAAAATTTAAAATATAATAAATTTTGAGTTTAAAGAATAAAATGATGTCCTTAACCTGTTTCTTTTCAAGTTAAATAAACAAATTAAACTACATCCGTATTTAAAATATAAAAGATTAGTTTGATAATATTGTGCACGATTGACAATCAAATGAATATTATTTTATATAGAATTTATTAATATTTCAAAATCCAAAGTTCAACCTAAATCTATTTGGTGATAATGGACATCAAATTTTTTAAATGGACATCAAATTTTTTAAACTTTCTTATGTTGCAGAATATCCTAATGAATTAGCTATTTAATGAAAAAATATATATACTTATAATTTTTCACGTAGTCAAGTGTTAAGAAATTATATATTTATTTGAGAAGTATACAATTAAAAGTAGATAAAAATAATTTAAAAATTTTAAAGAAAATTACACTAACCTCCCTTAAGATTTAGTATAATTACATTTGATACTCCTCTATTTTACAAAACTATTACTGACCTCATCTGATATTCACTAAAATTGCACTGACCTCCCTTGCAAGTATTGATTTGTCAATTTAGGTGATAAAAAAGATAACATGGGATATATATGTGTGTGTGTGTATGTATATATAAATAATTAGTAATAATAAAATTATAATATTTTGGTAATATTTAACACATTAATTGATTAAAATAATTTTTTATTATATGAAAATAAAACTTATAATATAATTTATAATAAAAAAGTATTTTAGTTAATATATGTCAAATATTATTAAAATATTATAATTTTATTATTAATAATTATATAAATGTCACATATTATCCTTTTTAATATTTAAATTAATGAATTAATATTTACATGAAAGGTCAGTGTAATTTTATAAAATAAAAGGATACCAAATGTAAGTACACTAAATTTTATGGAAGGTAAATATAAATTACTCAAAATTTTGTTGTATTATTTTTTGGCTCCCAACACGTGTTTTCTGGGTTCTTGGAGAGAGTATGAGTACTTTTTAAAAATTCATAAACTACAAATATATATTGTTTGCCGTTTAGTGATTTGATTTACAATTTCAATATTCCTACTTCAACTTGATCGGACATTAATTATTCACTTGTATAACAACTGAAACAAAAAAACATTATAGTTGTTTCACTTAATTTATTAGTGGTTTGAACCTTTTTTCAGTGAAGACTTAAAAAGATTTGATACTATACTTACTCTATTCCTTATTAACAGTCATATTGAAAAATTGATATCATTTGGTGCATTAGAAAATTAATATATCATACTAGAATTTATAATTAAATATATTAATATTTTAATATGCTAAATTGTATCAGTTTCCAATAAGACCATTACGGCGGGAGTATTGTATATTTGTATCCACGCATGCATTAATTAAGTTGGATGAATGTCAATGTTATAAAAGGGAAAATTGTGGCCGGAATAATTAAGGATGAATTTTTCGAATTAAACACAAATGAAAAGCAAAATGGAGAAAGCGATCTTTTATACAAGTACGTATAATACACGACTTCTTTAATTTTTTATATTTTGTTGTGGCTGTGTCTATAGGCTACACTGCATCTATGTAGAACTATGTTCAATATATAACTTCCCATGCATGTAGAGTTGTCCCGTCGGAGATCATTATTGAAAGATTTGAGTGACTCCTACTATACGAAAATGAAACCCCCTTGAAGGACCCTAAGGCACATATTAAATGACTTTCTTCCCCTACTCCACCTACCCAAATAAGAGAATTAAGCTGGTATTTTTTTTAAGAGAATAATCGATATGTATGAAAACTACCAAACGTGATAAAAGATAAATAAATTATATGATAAAATTTATGTCAAATAGATTATCATAAACAGAAATGCTTTTTGTACGCAATAGTTCGGCACACTCCTCATGGACACACCCTTTAGATTGGTTGAAAAAATTGAAATAAGAAATTTCAGATAAAAAATAAGTACTTAAACGGTTAAGTTCATATGCGTTGATGGTTGTGTCGGATTTGTGCATACAAATATCACATCCCATAAAGACTAAAATATTATGATGAAAAATTGCCAAATAATTTGTGCTTTGGTTTTAGTATACACATTTTTATCAAATATTTGTTATAAAATTAATACTTTATGAATATATATCGACCAATGTTAAATGTATATTTATGTGCGTATGGATATACATCATAGCACAGGTAGCTCCTCAACAAGAAGAAAATGTACGACTAATAATCATGTAAACGGACTTTGATGTGAGACTTAATTAAGGAGCTTCCAGCGGGGCAACGTGACATTTCCGTGAACCTTTCAACACTAATATTACTTTTTTTAATGAATTTATTTATGGTAGTTCGGCGTTAATGCCAACTAATTGAAAGGAGACAGTATTGGTTGGAATATAAGATGAACTTTGTTCTATCTAATATTCATAAATGTGCCCTAAGAATATTGATTAACTATACTTAAAATGATAAGTTTTTAAATTTTATAGTTAGTCCTATGTGTTAAAAATTAAAATCGCATCTTCTCTGAAGATAAATATTTTCTTTTTTGTTATCTTAATCATTATTTTTAAGACACTGATTAGATAAATTCTAATAAAAAAATGATATTTCATACAGAATAGTCTTATCATTTAACCTAAGCTGAATAGTCAATCGATTATTGAGTAATGCACGATCAACCTCCATACAATAATTTCTTCGATAATAAAAGTAAACGAAATTTCTAGTCATTATAACTTAGTACAATTCCCTTGATTTCCTATCAAATAACGTGAATTCACAACTACTAACAAATGTGTTTCCTATTTTCGATTGATATATTCATCGAGTATGCTCAAATAATACAACTTATATAAGTTTAAGTTGAGATGTTAAGTTAATATCAATTAATACAAAATATATCAAGCAACGATTCAAGTCGAAAGAATCAGCATTCTATTTCTTTTTTATTGAGATCAGGATATTCACCGTTGATAATAGTTATGAATCCCCCTCGCCGTAGAAGCTCTCCTAAAAAGATAAACGACTAGTCATGAAATGCACTATATTTTCTTGAGTGGGGATCGAATCCCTAATCACATGGCTAATATCACACGTTATAGTTTCCTTTTTTTCTTTTGCTTGATTTAGGACAATGATTTTTCATTAATATGGAAAAAATGCACTAGCCCTTTAAATCTCGTCGCCTGGTTTTGTATTCTATTGTAGGCTGTAGTACTGCTTTTACATAGTTCCTTCAATTATAATACTCTTATAAGTGTAATTTCGGAGATCATGCGGTCCACCTCACCTGCCTTGTGACCGCTAAGTATATTTAAGAATGAAAACGAGACTTACCAGACTAAGTGACTAACCAGGCCACTAGGGTCCGTTCATCTAGAGCTGCATAGAAGGAGTCATGATGACCCATGGAACCCGTGGTCTGCTCACTTGCCATTTTTGTCTGGAATAATGTTATGAGTATATTAAATTAAAATAATATTATTTATACTTATAATTTATGAGACAATACGTTGATACATTTTTATTTATCTTTAGATGAGACATAGGGCTAAAATTAAGTGTGGTTTATAACTCATTTAAGGATAAATAAGAGCGAATAAACACAATATCTCATACTTTATGAGTATAAATAATATTTCTTATAAAGTTATATAAGAATCTTACACGGAAATACTCATAATACTTTGTTTTTTTCATCTTTTTAGACATCAATACCCACTCTTATAAAACAAACTTTATTGTACACCTAATATCAATAGTTTGTTTATCTTCAAATGGGGATGTTCTGTTACTATTTCTATCAATTTTTTCCTTGCTTGCAGAACAGAACCCTTTGCACAGTTCTATAACCTTTACTTATCTTGAGCGGCAAAAACTATAGACGATATCTTATAGTCGATCCCCCCACTCCAAGCAGATAAAAGATTAAATTATTAATTTAGTTTCTCAAATATATATTTGACATTATTTTAATTTTTAAAATATTTTTTTGTAACACACACACACACACATATATATATATATATATATATATCTAAATCTAAATCTAAATTTTTAAAAGATTAAGTTATTAATTATCGTGTATATATATATATTAATATCTTATGCAAAATCTAAACTATTTTTTTTTTTGGCTCTTGGTTTTTAAAAGCTAGGAATGCTTCTAAAAAGATTCATGGGCTTCTTTTAAGAGTTGATTTATACAATCCAAAATTTAAAAGTATGGTATAACCTTAGTGTAATTTATAACAATGAAAGTAGAAATTATCATAGAAGGAAAAATCGGATCGGATTGACCGATCCAACCGGGTTAATCCGGAATCGATCGCTTTGCTGGTCCGATTAAGCACCTAAAATCGGATTGGCTCCAAACCAATCAAGAACTAGTCAAAACCGGTTAAAACTGGAAAAATCAGTGGACCGGTCTAGTTTTATAAGGTTCCCGATTCTGGTCTTTGAACTGAAAAAAAAAGGAAAAACAGGCATCGAACCGGCTTTAGATATTCATCAGATCTCAAGCCTCACTTCAAGTTCTCATCAGATCTTCTTCTATGGCGAACTGCCTCCCTCTGGTCCGCCGTCCGCCTGCTGCTTCGCCCTACTGCTCCTCGCGTCAACCACAACTGCGTCAAAGCGCCTCTAGTCCACACTGCTCTATCGCTCTGCTTGTGTGCATCTTTGCCGCCATGGGTGTGAGTTGCACATGGTTGGGTGTGGGACTTGAAGACAAAGCCTTCACGTCGGTGGGTGTGGGACACTGGGACTTGAAGACAAAAAAGGTGAAGGAGCAATGTTTGTGTGCTGTGTAAACAGTTGGTTTTTTGAGTATCAATGAGCCAAGGATTAGGAACGGGTGATTTGGATTTGGGCTAGACAATAGTTAACAGTTTTTTTTCGAAAAAACTAGAGATTTATAAAGATATAATTTATTTTATATATATATATATATATATATATATATATTATATTTTAGTTGAATCCCGGATGAATTGGTTGGACTTTTAAATCTTTGAATCAGTATTTTGACCGGTTCAATTTTCTCTTCCTTGGAAATTACTCGCTTTCATATTTGTATCAATTATAATTATCTTGGATTTTTAGGATAACTTTACAATATATCTACCAAATACTATTATAGTAGCTTCTCCTTATTGACAATAAATTTTACATCATTCTATCAAACAATACTATTATAGTTTTTTAAAATCTTCTTTTGGGGAGCTCAAAAAGCTCAACGGCTTTCAAAAAGCCACATAAATACCAAACCAAACCAAGTCTAAGTTCAAGGCTTTTATTTGTTTCCAAATTTGCGACAGAAAAAAAGCCCATTAAATCATTTTCTTTGTTTTATTATATTGTCATCAAGACCTTTTGTTTGCATGTTAGTATCTTAAAATTTATTTGGTTAATATGTTTACTGGAAAAAAGGTAAATCTTCGTATTTGATGTGGATAAACATCCTCTGAGTTCAATATCTCCTTTACATGTATCAAATATTAATTGAATATTGTGCAAAATTACAACTCATGTCATTATAAATGTAATTTCAAATTAAGAAGATTGTTAGGTTGATAATTAAGAAGATACATTATCACGCTATGTTAGGCTGTTGTCCCCTCTAATTTTTTGGTCATCTTCCACCACTGGTTGTGTCAATTTTGTCCCTGAAAGATACATCTGACGTCTATTTGGTTCCTCTTTATAACAAATTTATGAACTTATTTGATATCATGCATTTTTCAGATATCAATATCTCTCAAGCAATAAACTAATGTTAATAATCTTTTAGGGACTGAATTGATGTCATGTATATCTTTGAAAGACTAAATTAGTGGTTTAATCTAGATGAAATAATACTATAGCATATAATAGGTAGGCTCAAACATCATAGTAAATATGAAGTTCAAGTATATTAACTCAAAACCTTTTAGATGCACTTGGACCACAACTAATCTCTACCTAATCCATATATAACACAAAATTTGGACAACAAGAAAATCAGATGGAGATGCGAAAAACCATATAGATGCCGTATTGATTATAATCACATAATTTGAGACAAATTTAACGATTCCAGCAAAAAAGCGAGCTTTGTAACCTATCCCAATCAATGAAAATTGATTGCAACTCGGATATACTCTTTAGTATTCCTTTCTTTCATTTATAATTGTCATGTTAGGAAAAAAAATTGTTCAATAATATTTGTCATTTGAGAATTTCAAAGTAGGATTTGTTAGACAAGCGGCCTCAATGTATTCAAAAAAGGGTGAATTAAGTTCTAAACTTTTTGTAAATTTTTTTACTCTAATTTTGTTTTTTAAAAACCTTGTTTGGAAAATTATGTTGAGGTTTACTAAAGTGAGTGCAAATCCTAGGATATAATGCAAAAAATATGTGTACTACGCAAAATAAATAAACAAGATATTTTTGTAACTAAACAAATTAACATATTTTAAGTAAAATATGTTTAAAACATTTATGTAAACAAATTAAAAGCTTCAACTGAAAATTTATAAAAAAAAATTGTGGCAAAAGAACTTCCCCAATTGAAAACCTTTTTATATCAATAATGTAACTCTTGATAAAAATTATTCCCGTGCACTTTGAACTCGGTCTTTGCAACTTGAATTTGATTAAGGAACTCCATGCTTTGATTTGCAATTCAAGACAATCCTTTTGGCATTATCTAAACACGTACAACTTGTACATTTATATTCTTCCCCCTTTTGATGATAACAAACATATCAAGTGAGTAGTTAAGGTTGCAATGTATAATTAATCACAATTAAAGCATGCACTTCTCATAAACCATATATGGGTTCAAAATAATGTGCATGCTTTATAACACCCTAATCTTTAACCTAACACGCCTAGGATGTATTCAAGTTAAATATTAGCCGCTACTCTTTTGTTTCAGTTCTTGATTCTAATTTTTAGAAAATACTTAGTGAAAATATAGGTAAATTTTTTTTTTGAAAATAAGAGATGAAAATGTGAGCCGCGCATATGATAACACTATGTCATGTAGGTCGTAAACAAATAATAATAATAATAACCATGCATGCGAGGAATAAGGGCACAAGATCATAACATAACAACCATAACGTATATAAATAAAGTTCAACCATACAGCAAGTTTAGATAGCAGCATTAGGTACAGTCATCCGAAATACCTAAAAACAGAAAGTACATAAACCATAAACCTTCGCCTATCCTAGTGCATCTAAAGTAGATAACCCCTAAAACAAAAGGGGGCTATCCTACGCCAGTTATACACTCGAGCATCAAAACGATAGTCGCCAACTCCTACTGATGCTTGCCCCACGAGAAAGGAATATATCTAACCCACTAAGCCAGTTCGGTCGGGGTGGCCAAACGGTGCATAGGTGAGACATGGGCCCCACGGCAAGGTATCATCCTCACTTGCCCTCCGCGGATCGGCTGCATCACCATGGCCTCACTGCCCTCGCCAAAATCCATGGGCACGGTGGGTGAAGAACCCTCGAAAGGTACCTGAGTAGCGGAGTCCTCAGAAGGGTCTGTCTCTAAATGGCCCGTGGGGGAACGGGGCACATACTTTGGGAAGTCGCGAATGGCGGAGGCGATCGGCGAAGTGCCGCAGGTCCACTCCTCGTGAGGACGTGCACACTCGAAAATGAGGTCGTCACCGAAGGGGGGAAGTAGGAAAAAATCGGAAGCTGGAGACTAGGTTTGCCAAGGGACGATCCATGTAGACAAAAAGACGAACTGCACAAGACCCACGAAATGATACGACCGATGAACGACGTCGTAGTGCATCTCCTAAGTAGGCATGTCAATGTAGATCACGAACGTCGCCATCAGCCTCTGAAGACGCAATGGAAAGAAAAGACAGAAGGAGTGAAAAACTTTCTAAAGAATCTTAGTAAGGTGTCCTCTTATCCTATTGTCATCATCTACGTCTTCAGGAACCTCGGGTTTTATTATAAAATAGTGAGCTTGCATAAGGTTTAACTTTTAAGTTCTAAAATATCATTTATCGAGGCCCGTTCATTTGAACATGCTTCTTAAATGCTATAAATGCATCATACCTCATCATGCTATGCATGTCAATGTAAGGGGCAACATAATATACCTACAAACATAGTGATGCTCATGGAACTTAACAAACATAACATGAATTATTGTATCTTATCTTTTAAGTGACTTAAGTTGTTCTTTCTCTCTCTTTGGAGCCACCCTATTACTCTCCCTTTTGAGAGTTCTAGATTATGAGCTCATACCTTACTAGTTGTCACTAGCACATACTTATCCTATGATAAGTTTAACACTTGACTCCTAAAGTGCGAGGTAAGGGACATTAGGATCACCTTTCATAACCTTTAATTCGGGGAGTCCAAAGGATCACTTCCTATTTGGATCACCTCTCATAACCTTTAATTCGGGGAGTCTAGAGGATCATTTCCATGTGTCTTATGTCACCTTTAATCTTGGCATATTATGTATAGATGCATGGTAATTCAAAACTTATTTCTCAACATGTCATTACTCATAATTATGCATCTCAACCAAATCACATAAGCATGTTCATAGTTATTGCAAATACCTTCTAATGAATTTCTAATTCAAATAAGTATGCTCATGGTCCAAGAATAGTTATGCAAGATCATAAATCCATGTCATACAAGATTACAAATTCATGTCATACGAGATCATAGATTCATATTATACAAGATCATGGATTCATGCCATACAAGACCATAGATTCATGTTATACAAGATCATAGATTCATGTTATATGAGTAGGGAAAATACTTATTTGCACATTTTAGGTTCGGATGATCGATTACATGAGCTTTGTAATCGATTACACAGATCGAGTTTTTAAAGCAGGAAGGTTGAGGGCTCTGGTAATCGATTACATGAGCCTTGTAATTGATTACCATTGTTGAAAATGCTTTATGGGCCTCAAGAACATCTGAGTAATCAATTACATGGAATGGTAATCGATTACTAGAGTTTACATGATGTTGTAATCGATTACTCAGGCCAAAAGTTCTTACTCGAGTATTGCAGACCACTCTGGTAATTGATTACCAGTAACTTCAAAGTTTGAAAATTCAAGTTTTAAACATTCCTTGTGTTACTTTTCCCTTCTAAAACCATTTTGAACCCTATACCACTTCTTTTTGAAATCAAAACACCTCTACAAAGGTGAATGCCCATGGAACCAAAATTCTTAAGTAAATTGAAAGGGGTAAGTCTTGAACTCTAGATTTTTAGGTGATGACATAAACTTAAATATGCAAATGAAGTCTCATTTTAATCTTGGCATAATAAGGTGATGGCAAGGGAAATATAAACATGATATGCGAGGCTTGAAATTAAATATGAGAATGTAAGTTCACTTTTAATTTTTAAGTTAGGTGATGACTTGAAATATAAACATTCTAGACAAGAAACATAAATATGGAGTGCAAGTTCATTTCTTATTTTCAAGCTTTAGGTGACAACTTAGATATAAATATGAGGTGCAAGACTTGAAATGTAAATATGAAATGCAAAGACTTGAAACATAAACATGAATGTATTTCCTTTTTATTACTTCTTTAGGTTCTAGGCTCAAGACTCCTATTTAGAGTGATAGCTCTAACACACCGATCAATCTTACTCAATGGGCATGAGCTTTAGAATCTCTCATCATTGTGGTTCCAAGAACCTTGTCTCCTTAGACTCATCATCAAGCTCAAAAGAAACCATCAAAGGAAAACCCAACATATTTTTTTTTAGTTCTTTAAGGTTTGAGCTCAAGACTCCTATTTAGAGTATAGACTCTAAAACACCGATCAACCTCAAGTTGAAAGGGGTAAGTCTTGAACCCATAAAAACTAAGTGATAACAAAATCATAATATTTCATTTTCTAGAAACTCTTAAAACCAAGTAATGAAACCTTGAGCTCTAGAGGTCAAACAAATGGTGGTTTTTCAATCAACATCGAAGATCCTTATCATCAAGCCATGGTTTCTAACTATTAAACAGCATCAAAACAAAAGCAAATGGAAAAGAAGAATAAGCTTAAAACTGAAAAATAAGGAACAAGAGAAAAAAGAATAACTCAACATAAAAATCCTTACCAAGGATGTGTTTCTTGCAAAGAGAAGAGCTTGGTCTTAGAAATGAGGTGAGAAAAACAAATCTTCCCTGGAGCCTCAAGGTAATTTCAGCCAAGGAAAGAAAAGAAAGAAGAAAGGTTTGTCTTTGGTTTTTGATCTTGGGAGTGGAGAGGTTAAGTGCTGAGAGAAAGATCTATGGTGGTTAAGTGGTGGTTTGAGGTTGAGGAGTGATGGAGGGTGGTGGCTCTTGAAGAATAAAGAAGAATAATAGAAGAATTCTTAGAAATCAAAGGAAAAAAGCTTGAGGTTGCAAGAATGCTCAAAGTTTTCAAGCATTCCTCGATACCTATTTATAGAAAAATGAAACATATGGGGGCTATGAAGGGGGAGTGTGTGGCCGGCCATGGGGGAAAGGAGAAAGAGAAAAATATCTCTTTTCATGGTATGGCGTAGGCATGGTTCAAGGTATAGCTAGGTATAGCTCAAGTTATGGTTCTTTGAGTGTATTTTTAATTCAAATTCAACATGTGATTGAATGAATGGAAGAGGGAGGGAACTGGTTTCATTAAGGGATAATGGGGGAGGATTTTTTTCATTTTAATGTGGATTAGGAGTGTGTTTAGGAGTGGATTTGGTTGGGCTTTGATTAGGGGTTTGTAGTTAGGTGTTTAGGTGAGAAAGTGAGTAATTAAGGTTACTCAAGACAAGATTAAAGAGTGTTCTTGCTCATTAGTGAAGTCAAACCTGTTCTAACCAAGATTCTCAATCACATCTTGATTTCCTTAAATCATGGAATTGGAATAGAGAAAATACTATTCATGAAAATGTGACATAAAGTCTTAAATCAAGAAAGAGATTTTGAGTTTCCTTAAGCAATCTTAGGCCCTAATTAACCTCAATTATTTTGACTCCAGATTAATTATTGAAATAAATTAATCTTCAATTATAGCCTAATATTGTTTAGGTTTCATTAATTATGTAGTTAAAACTCGTTATGCCCTTAATCAAGGGCAAAACGGTAATTTTTCACAAAACTCCCCAGTATCACCCGGGTTTAAGCTGACGTTAGACATCCCTTAAAAATGGCATTTCCAACTCCTGGGCAAGGTTCGGGTCCAGTTGGAAATTAATTCTGTGTCAGTTAGATACAGGGGCATTTTGGTCATTTGTACATGGAAAAAATTGGGTGTTACATGCTCCCCTAAGGCTTATGGCCTTTTTCCTTCTCCTTACTAACTCTCCCCTTTTTGACATTATAAAATAAAGAAAGCAATAAAGCATTCTAGACATATACATGATAATAAGAGAAATCATGAAACATGACTTATTATCATACAAGAGATATTAGGAAGCATGCCAGACACAAAATAAGTAAACCAACTATAAGATAAAGAATATCAACCATAAAAGTCTCTAACTATTAAATAATGGTTTCAAGGTAATCTTTATTGATACAATTCGTGTATGTAATGTTGATACAATTTGTGTATGTATATACACAATTCTCTACAACTACGTTTCATGGGTTTCTCCTTCATTACAAGAGGTTCACAAAAATAAAAACAAACAAAAGTAAATATAGATATCATTAAAAACTTATCTTTGTTATGTATTGTCTAGAGTTAATCTAAATATAACACTAATCTAAAAGTAGTTATTTCCATCACCCTTCTCAAGTTGGTACATGGATATTACAAATCCCTAACTTGTCAAACGAATTATTAAGAGTAGCAAATGTTACAACCTTGGTAAGTATATCAACAAGTTGTTGTTCTGATCTCACAAAAGTAAAGATATTAAAACTAGCTTTAATCTTTTCCTTAATGAAGTGTCTATTAATTTCTATATGTTTTGTCCTATCATGTTGGATATGATTGTGTACAATCTTTATATTTGATGTATTTTCATAGTGGAGCTTCATAGCATCCTCTGATTTATGTCCAGTATCCTTTAAGAGATTTTTAAGCCATTACAATTCACATACTCCAACTGTCATACCTTAGAATTATGCTTTTGCACTTGACCTAGCCACTACTCATTGTGTTTTACTTATCCAATTTACTAGGTTTCCTAATACAAAAGTAAAGTAGCCTGTAGATGTTCTATTATCTGCTAATCCAACCTAGTCAGCATTAGTATAGCCTTTAAAGTTAAAGTTACCATGATTTGAGAAAAATAAACCTTTCCTTGAAGAACACTTTAAGTACCTTGGAATGCATTCAACAACATCCATATGTGATATTTTGGGATCAAGTATAAATTGACTCACAACATTTACTGCATATGCATTGTCTGGCTTAGCATGAAATAAGTAAATCAACTTTCAAATAAGTCTTTGATATTTTCTTTATCAGTGCTAGTTGCACCACCACAATAAAGTTCTTGTGATTTTGCCCAATAGGAGTATCAATTGGTTTACATCCAAGCATTCATGTCTTAATTAATAGATCTAAGATATATTTTATTTATGAATGAAAGATTCAGAGTGTAAACCTTGCAACTGCAATTCCAAAAAAGTATTTAAGATCCCCAAGTTGCTTCATATCAAACTCAAAAGTTAAATATTCTTATAGGCTTGAGATTTCTTCCAGATCATTTTAGTTACAATCATATCATCAACAAATATTATTAATATTGTAACCTTACCTTTTTAATGCTTTAGAAATAAGGTGTGGTTTGAATTATTTTGCTTCTAGCCAAAGACTTTCATTAATGTTGTAAACCTCTATGCCATTGGTGATTGTTTTAATCCATACAAGCCCTTCTTAAGTTTGCATACCATGGGAATATTAGAGTATTTTGGTATACCAGGATGAGGATTCATATATACTTCTTTAGTTAAATCACCATGTAAGAAAGTATTTTTTTTGTTTTGTCAAATTGAATGAGAGGCCAATCTTGGTTTGCTACTAATGACAATAATACCCTCCTTGTATTTAATTTTTCAACTAGTGCAAAGGTTTCTTAATAATCTACTCCATAAGATTAAATCTATCCTTTTATAACCAACCTCATTTTATACCTCTCAACACTGCTGTCTAATCTGTGTTTGACTATGAACACCCATCTACAACTTGCAGTACTCTTCCCTGTTGGTAAAGGTACAAGTTTCCAAGTAGTATTCTTCTCAAATGTTGTCATTTCCTTTGCCATAGCTAGATCCACCTAGAATCTGCTATAGATGCCTGCATATTACTAGGTGTAGAAATAGCATATAATTGAGATACATAACTAGCATCTGACTTGGAAAGCTTATGGGATGACACATAATTATTTGTATGATATTTGACCTTACAATTAAGATCCGTCATATCTAACTAAAGGTTGTCCTTTGCTAGAGCAAGGTGGAAGAGTGTAATGTCTCATTATAAGATTAGAATTAGGTATACTAAACGAAGAAATATTAGTTTGTGTCTCAGTAGAAAGGTAGATAAAAGAAACATTAGAAAAAGAAGTAAAATCAGTAGTTTCAGTAATACCTTTAGAGAATTTTCATTTTCCACAAATTGGGTCAACAATGGATTTCAAGTTCAAGAAGTACTTATATTATTATTTCTGTTATCCTAAATTTCACTCTTTACATTATGAATTTCAATAGTTATTTTTTATGATGTCAAAATGTCAAACAACTTAATATCTTCATTATTCCCATTCTAAGGTAAGGAATCGATTAATTTTTTGAGATAAAACACTTTATGTTTATGAAAGGTAACATCCACAGAAACAATTTTTTTTTCTGGTGGATGATAAGCCTTGTACCCTTTTTGAGATGTGTTGTATTCCACAAAAACACATCTCATTGCTCTAGTTTCTAATTTTGTATGTTGATAAAGATGCAAATACACATATATCACACAACCAAAGTGCCAAATGAGTCACTCAATTAAGTGCGCAATGATTAGAAAGTAAATCAAGGGGTCTTCTAAAATTTGAAACACTTGAAGGAACTTGATTAATAAGATAGTAGTAGAACTTATAGTATTACCCCATAGAAAAGATGAAACAATACTATCAATCAAGTGATCTATTGACCTCCAAAAAGGTCTATTTTTTCCCTCAGCCACTTTATTTTGTTGAGAATAATTAGAATATAATGTTTGGTGAAAGACACTAATTGAGTTCATATAGTTTTTTAATTCCTTATTGAGGTATTTCCCCCATTATTAGATCTAAGTATCTTTATTGAATAGTTAAATTGTGTAGTTATCATTTTATAAAGAATCTAAAAAGCATTACATACATCACTCATATATTTAAGTAAATATAACCAAGTCATTCTAGTGCAATCGTCAGCAAAGGTCACAAGCCATCTCATCCTATTATGTGTGGGAAAAAGACTAGTCCCTAAACATTAAAGTGTATAATTGAAAAAAGGAGCATCAGCTTTACTATTATTCTAAGGAAAAGTAGTACTGTGACATTTTGCCATTACATAGTTTCACACTTAAAATGAGAAATATTAATATGCTTAAAATGGAAGGAAATAATCTTTGAAGATAGGTAAATGATGGATGTCCTAGCCTTCTATGCCACTTCCAAATCTCTTCTTGTTTTTTATCTTGTAAATTATTACCCATCAGGTAGATGTTGGGTGTCAAAATAAATTGTAAGACACGTGTTTTTTTTTTTTAAGTAACAAAGAAGTCGGAGCATAAAAGGAAGCACACTGTCGAAATCTAAGTAAAGAATAAATTGAAAAGGATAATTATATACGTCGAAGAAGGGCTTGGAACGTTGAATGTAATGAAGTATTAAAGCTATAAGAAAATAGCTAAATATCCTTGAAAAATAGGAAAGGTAGCTATCAAGATCGTTGATCAATGAGTCCTTGGAAAGCAGGCAAGCACGATGAGCTAATCCGAATGAAGAATATGTAGGTTGTTAGCAAGATTTTAGGATATAATTTGTCTATAATTAAGAGCCTTGGACTTAGTTGTAAGGCATGCAATTTGACACTCATATACTTAGTCTTAGTTTCTAAGTCACTTAGCATATATGGAGCAATCAACTTTAGTTTATGAGTGAGGATTGTTTCATTTTATTTCAATCAATACATTTTGTTTTTCCTAATCAAAATTTAAATCATTTTTGTTCATTATTGTGATCTTTTAAATACTTCATACAAACTCAGTCTCGATTCTTAAAAAGGAAGCGATTCCCTTCCTCAAATTGAGATTTGAAATCAAAATTGTTGCACCTATCACATTATGATAAAGGTTATCGAAAATGCAACAAACAAATTAGCACGGCTAGTAGGACTAGGTTGAGTGTTTATGCATTTAAGGAGTGGTATATGGAAACTATAACATCCTCAATTTTCTCTTACATTAATAATATCATTTTTATGAGTTAATATTAGACGAAGGATTAAAAGGAAATTTTAAATATTTAATAAGTTTATTGATTTTAAAAATTAAAATAAAAAAGAATAAAAATTCTAGAAGATCAATAGTATCTTGCAACCAACTAATATTAAAATTAGGAGAGAATAAGCAAAATTTTAAAAGATTAATATTTTAGTTTTAAACTTAAATAATAATCTCTTATCAAATTCTAACAAACTATGGTCACACTAACTAAAAGATATAATCTCTCTCCAAATCCCTATGTTTTAGTAACAAACAAATAAGCAAAGCATCCAAAGTTTTAATTGATCCATCTTAAAAAAATACAGATCTAAGATAACGATATATACATAATAGTTATAATATATTATATATGTAATTATGTGTTTGTATTGCTAATTATATATGTATCATACACAATTATTATAATATATATATATATATACACACACACACACGTAGTAGTAGTAGTAGTAATAATAATAATAATTGTACTGGATTAGAAAATATAGGCCGACCTCCTCGACTAAATTCATAAGAGCTCGGTTATGGGCCCCAAAGATCGGCCCAACCCAAATTTCTCTCCCCCGGGGTCCCACAGCTTGACCGTATGGCATGGTATCTCCCGCGGATTTACAGCGGATTTAGCTGAGGATATCTCATAAATCCCATATAATATCTCTATATATCTCATTATATCTTATCATTATCTTTAATGCTAACCAAATCATAGGAATATCTCCTACGCTTAAGAAAGATCATAAATAGATTTACCATAGGGTAACCTCACATTATATAAGGGGGATATTGCCCCCCAAGTAGGACAATATCTATCACATAAACACCTCTCCACTCGTCACACTTTTACTGATTTAAGCATCAAAGTATCTTTGCGAGTGCCCTACCCCCATTTCCATGGACGTCAAAGCTCCTTGTATCCTTACCGTTATTTCTAGGTAAGAACATTAGCACCCACCATGGGGCCGGTAAACAAGCCTACCTCACAAACCCTGTTACCCATGGCTGACACTTCCAGGCAACACACACCCCCAAATAGCCAGCCTATTCCTAACCTCGACCAGTTGCAAGAAGAAAACTAAAGACTGGTTGAGCAACTCCGTAAGCTACAAGAAGAAAATCAATCCCTAAGGATTGAAAACTCAAAAAACCCCAAACAGGAATACCGAGCTTGCCAATTATGATTTTTGCAGTGGCAAACCCTGATATTCAGACCATCCAACCTATCACACTAAATCCGACGATGAGCCCAAAACCATTGACTACGGACCATTCTCAGAAAAACTCATGGCCGCCAGCCTACCCCTTAACTTCAGGCTTCCAACCTCACTTCGCCCCTATGACAGAACAGGAGACCTCCAATCATTTATCACGATGTTCGGATCCACGATACTCATCAATGGAGCCACCGACCAAATCCTTTGCCAAACTTTCCTATCCTTCCTGGAGAAGTTGGCACTACTCTGGTTCTTAACTCTGCCCCGAAACTCTATCCACAAGTTCGAGTATCTGGCACAAGCCTTCACCAATAGGTTTGTGTCCTCCAAAATCTACACCAAAACCTCAGACTCACTGGAGCACCTCAGACAAGGGTCCGATGTATCCTTAAGAACCTACCTGATGTAACACCTCCCTAACTACTATGTTTTACTCGAGCATTAACATAGTAATTAGAAAAGTATTACTTACATTCATAATCTATACTAGTCGAAGAAAAAGAAAAAGAAATCAAATGTTTAGACACATATATCGCCAAACTCGTATATACATATATGAACATCATTTTTAAGTTTGCAATATGTACATTGTACTGATACTATACTGGTTAACTTCTAAGCTAATCAGGAACTCAGTTCACAAAAGAAAGGAACACCTCCAGTGTCTAATCTAACTTGCTCAAAGTCGAGGTCCAGCAAAATTTTATACAAACAGAAAAGGATCTCACAACATGTACTAGGATCAGTCTGCAGATTAGCGTGTCACCAGTACTAAACTACCACTATATACATGTCAGGAGTCCCTGAAGATCTCATGTCCTACTAGATGAAACCATTGGCCATCGGTATGATAGCCTCACCTTCGCCCGGTGCATCAGGACCCTTCGGTGGGTCTGAGTTTGAAGACGAGGATGAAGAGGGATCATCTGCTGGAGGGGGTGCTGGCGGTGCATGCAGGATATCAAATATCACTGGGTGTGCCAAGTGGAAAGGCACACCATCGTAGGGGAAAGCAGGGTCAAAGTCAGTTGTAAATACAGAAGCACTAAAGGAATGGCCAAAAAACACAAACACAGACTTGCGACTAAACCATGGCATAAAGAGAGTCGAGGGCAGGATCATAATGCCACACCCACTGTGGCGAGTCAAGGTAAAACACTAGTGACGACATCTGTTGGATCTGAATAATACAGAATAAATAAAGCCATAGGGATGAGAATATTATAAAATTCTCAGTAGGGTACTCCCTCAAAGGTGAACATAATATAACCAGTAAATTCATCCATATTGAATTCATCATGCTAAATTTTATGCATAAATACCAATGTGCATAATTTATATAAAGTCGGATGTAAAAGGGTAGTAATCAAATGTCTTTCTCTTACAACTTGTGGAATTCAATTTAGTGCAATTGTCTCTTTTCATTAATATAGGGAAGACTTAATCTCATATGAAGTGGTATCTGTAGTGGAATCACTCCACAAGTACTATTGATTACTAAGACATGAGCTCATTTCGATATGTTGATACGTCTACCGACTCATCAAATTCCCAAGGAAGCTCTTACTTTTGCCTTCCCCCATTAACCACACAAGCCTTGTCTCTATTTTTCCCATATGTTAAAAATTTGCACAATTATAAGTCATATTTTCTCTTTTACCACCATAATACTCACATCATGTACTTCTCTTATTCAATGGCATTCTTACATCACAAGTAAGTATTTAATTCCATTGGAGTCTCCTCCATATCTCATAAATATTTCTGTAAAATATCTAGCATGTATACATATACCATGTACTTGAATCAAATACCATGTTACCATTGATTTAAGACCTTCTCACCATTTCAACACCCTGACAGATTTACGACTCCCGAAACAATATTTAATGTCCGCATCAAAAGGCCAATTCACAAGCCACAAAAATTCCTTATGACACTTCAATGTGTCTAAAAGACTCTGTAAATTTTTCATAACAATCAAAGTTCTATAACTATGTTACTAAATTTTTCAAGTTTAGTGGTCACAGCACACCTTTTCACAGCCCAAAGCAAGGTTCTCCTAATTTTTAAATTTATCATATGATGGAATCAACTCAAAATAAAAATTACATTACACTTCAAGATGTTTTTAACTCCCCATAAAAATTTCAAAAGAGAAATTGCCCATTTACTATGATAATAAAATCATACAATTTTCCTGCTTCAGAACAGCATGATTACTAATTCGGTTCTTGATTTTTCTCAGGTAGTAAAAGTCTTCATCATGCACTAAAAAATTTTTCAGAGTTTCCTTAGGATGTTAACTTCAACATATGATTTTTATAGCTCATAAAAATGAACACAATTATACTAGAAAATTCATGAACAGACCCTATCTTGTTGAAATCCGAAAATCAAGCAAACCAATTCAAAATCTCTCGTGATAAAAATGATTTTTCCACAACACTAAACACCCCATCAAAATTAATACATCAATATCAACATGTTATCAACTAACATAATCAGAAATTTTGGACAGAACCAGCAAGAATTTCTAAGAATAAATTTTGAAACAAAAGAGAACAATTAAACCCTACTTTGAGAGCTTTTGAGTTCTTTGCTCCAAAGGTGTTCTACTTGACCTCCCTTCACCTTGAGAGCTCCTAATCACACACCAAACCTCCTCTAGGCAGTGAGGGAGTGAGGAACCAAGGTGAAAATTGATGGAGAATTAGAATTCTGATCAGTTAGAATTGTAGAGTTTGAGGTGTAGAACAACTTTGATGAAGGAAAGTTTTGATTTCAAAGACTCTAGGCTAGTATATATGGAAGTTAAAACCAAGATGAAGCTCTTGGCTATGGAGGAATGTAGCTGGTTTCTTTCCCCTTTGCTGGCCGAGAATGGCTTCTTAAAGAAGCTAATTTTGGTTGTGTTTATCTTATAGTAATTCATATGAATATCATATATATATTTAGATAATTATCATCCAATAAAGTAAAATGAATGTTTGTGATTCAATCTTGTAATTCAAGATTGAATCTTGGCCATTCATTTGATTTAAAGAGATAGGTTCATTTGTTTTGTAAAGATCTAACTAGCTTTTGGTGTTAGAATTCGCACACCGAAATTTCACCGAACTGGTGAAACAGTATACCCGGGTAATCAAACATTGCCCGAAAAATATTTTTGGGTATAAAATCTTTAATTCTACCTATTTCTAACCATAATCATATAATTTCTCAATTTTGGGCATCTCCGGGGCCCAATTCTAGGATTTCGACTGTCCCGGTAGACCTGCAAGGCCCGCAAAATACTATTCACATTTTTCTTTTTGCTCTTTTGAATCCTTCTCATCATTTCTACATCTATCAAAATCTTAAGATTCTCATTAATAAAACCTCATTTAATTTCTAAAGAGAATTAGGGTGTTACACCTGACACGATTCCAAGAGGAAGCATCACAAATCCTAGACCTCGACCTCACCGTTGAGCTCCACCAAATCCGAATTGGCTTGCATTCTGGACCCTTCAAGGAAAACCTGACGATCAACAAACCCAGGACCATACATGAACTTCGCGAAAGAGGCCTCGGATACATCAATGCTGAGGAGCTTCGAGCTACGGAGAAGAGCCAGAAGCAAGAAAAAGATAGCTCGGCATGGAGGCACAAGGAAGGAAAATCCAAACACAAACGGAACTCAGAGTCTTCCGAACCAAGATTCACCACTTACATGCCACTCAACGCCCGAGCAAGCACAATACTAAGAGAAATATTCAATACTCGGTTGATGAAACCAATAAAAGGTGAGCCTCGACCTAGTCCGAAAGGTATGGATAAGAGCAAAATGTGCAAATATCATAACACCACAGGACATAAAACTTACGAATACAAAACTCTAAAAGCGCAAATCGAACGCCTCATTTGACAAGGATACTTAAAGTAATTCGTCAAGGAAAAGGAAAAAGAAAAGAAAAGAGGTCGAGGTTGAGAAAGAAAAAACAAACATCACAGCTCTTCCTCATCAGACAACGAATCCCCACCAAGGCACAAAAAGCCCCAAAGAAGAACACGATCTCATACTTCCAAGGAAGCCAATATCCAAGGAGTTATTGATCACATTGCTAGAGGATTTGCAGGAGGAGAAGAGAAGAGCTCGACAAGAAAAAGATCACTCTCGATTAAAATATCCAAGGAAGCCAATGTCACTTGAAGGAGCGTCACACTCATCAAGATCAAAGACTAAAAACTCGGTAATATCTTTTTTAGACTCTAATTATAAAGGAATCGATTAAAATTTGCATGATCCTGTTGTAATTTCCATCTTTGCTGGTAATTTTCTGGTTAGGAAAGTCCTGGTGGATCAAGGGAGTTTAGCTGAAATCCTTTTCTATTCCACCTTCAAACGCATGCAACTCTCTGAAAGCTCATTTCTCCCATGCAATGGCGAGCTGGTTGGATTCACGGGGAAATAGAGAAAAAGTACTCGGCTATGTGTGGCTGAGGACCACGTTCGATACAAAACCACTAACCAAGCCTGTCAACCTCCAATACCTTGTCATAGATGCCAATAGTCCCTACCACATAATCCTGGGGCGGCCATCACTCATTGCCTTAGGAGCCTTAGTCTCATAAACCTGGGAATAGAGGCTAACCTTGACAACTGCCGAGAAATATTGGAAATGAAAAGCCCAAGCTCAATCAAGGAAGTACAATAGCTCACAGGTCGACTAGCAGCTCTATCTTGCTTCTTGTCGAGATCGATGGAAAGAGCATCTCCATTCTTCAAAACACTAAAGAAGCAGACGTCATTCAAGTGGTCCAAAGAATGCGAAAAAGCCTTCGCCGAACTCAGAGTATTCCTCTCTACACCACCCATCCTCACCAAACCTACCCAGGGGAGACCTTCTTCCTGTATCTATCAGTAACCGAACATGCAGTAAGCTCGGTCCTGGTAACCGAGCAAGATAGAGAACAATAGCCTGTTTATTTGTGAACAAACTGCTCTAAGGACTCGAACAGAGGTATCAAAAGATTGAAAAGCTAGGCTTTGCTGTGGTGGTATCTACAAGGAAGCTAAGACCATACTTCCAGAGCCACCACATCATCGTCCGAATCGAATAACCCGTCAGACAAATTTTGATCAAACCAGAACTAGCGGAAAGAATGATCTCACGGTCGATTGAACTATCAGACCATAGCCTAGAATATCAGCCTAAAGGGCCAATCAAGGCTCAAGTCTTGGCCGATTTCCTTGCTGAGCTCTCCCCTATTCCCGATCAAGAACTCGGCTCTTGGATACTACACATGGATGAAGCATCTAATGGGAAAGAAAGCGAAGCAGGGATCACTCTTGAAAACGAAAAAGGGATCTTAATCAAACAATCTCTCCAATTCTAGTTCTATGCCAGCAACAACCAAGCAGAATATGAAACACTCATAGCTGGCCTCAAGCTCACACAAGAAGTCCGAGCTCAAAGACTCATCATCAAAGCTGATTCACAGCTAGTTGTCAGCCAAGTCACCGGCACTTTCACAGCTAGAGATCCTCTCCTGGAAAAATATCTAACACTGGTAAAGAATTGATGCAACACTTCAACTCATGCAAAGTGACGCATATACCTAGAGAACACAACACCAGAGCTGACATCCTCTCCAAGCTCGCTAACACCAGTAAGCCACATAACAACAAATCTGTGATCCAAATAAAGCTCCAAAAATCGAGCTGCCTTCAATCCAAAAGCTGCAACACAAAAGTAGGAGGCCTAGACTAGCGAACTCCACTCCTTAACTACTTGACTTTTGGAGAAATTCCGAGCTAGACACCAGATGAGAAGAAATTCAGAAAATAGGCAAGCTACTACACCCTTTGCGAATGATTATTGTTCAGAAGGAGATACTCACTCCCTCCCAAGGTGCCTCGACCCTTATGATCTTCATGACCGAAGTACATGAAGGGGTCTGCGGAAATCATATTGGAGGCCGAGCCCTAGTTGCCAAAATACTCCGAGTAAGATATTTTTGGATCACCATGAAAACTGACTGCACAGACTTCATGAGGAGATGTGACAAATGCCAAAGATTCTCTGAAGACTCCTAGAAACACCCAGAATCATTAAATTTCTCTGAAGCCAGCTGGCCCTTTCACAAGTGGGAAATTGGCCTCCTCGGCCCCTTTCCCTTTGCACCAGGACAGCTCAAATACTTGGTAGTGGCCATAGACTACTTTACCAAGTGGATCGAAGCAGAACCTCTGTCAACAATTTTTGTGAAGAAAGTCAGGAAATTTATTTGGAAAAGAATCATATACAGGTTCAGACTTCCCAAAGTATTGATCACTGACAATGGCACACAATTCACAGATCGAAAACTGAAAGAACTCTGCGACAATTTTCAAATCAAACACATCTTCGCCGCTGTAGAACATCCTCAGACCAATGGCCGAGTAGAAGTTGCTAACAAAGTTATCCTCATAGTCTTGAAGAAAAAGCTCGAAGAAGCCAAGGGTCTCTGGGCCGAAGACCTCCCTGAGATCTTCTAGGGGTATCATACAACTGCTCAATCCTCAACACAAGAGACACCATATAGACTCATCTTCGGCAGCAAAGCCATGCTCCCAGTAAAGGTCGCCCAAGCTAATGCCTATCAACTGGCATTCGCAGATACGATAGACGAAGAAAAACAAAGACCAGAATTAGACCTCTTAGAAAAAGACTAAGAGCTAGCCCACATCAAAGAACAAGCAGCCAAACAAAGGGTAGCCCGAGTCTACAATAAGAAGCTCGACCCAAGAGCTTTCCAAGTCGGTGATCTGGTCCTACACAAACTCGAACAGCAAAGAAAGCCCCCAAGAGAAGTGAATTTAGCTCTGAACTGGGAAAGGCCATTCCGAATCACTCAAGACATCGGCCGAAGAACATACAAAATCGCCGAACTCTCAGGACATGACCTCCCACGGACATGGAATGCCCTATCCCTAAGGAGATACTATAGCTAGTAGATAGACGCCTCAAATCACACTCGATGGGTGCACTCTTTTTCCTTTGTTAGGTTTTATCCCATAGGGTTTTACCAATAAAGGTTTTAATGAGGCATGATTGGATGTGAGCCGAACACTTCGGTAGCAAGAAAGTTACAAGTGTAATCCCTTTTAATATAATATTTGGCTTCTCATATTATACCTCTATATATGTTCATACACAAAATCTCGGTTGTAAAAAAAGCCGCCATACTCAAAGTAAATCTCAGTACATTTGAGTCGTGAAGGCACACCCAAAAGCTGTTATACTCACAGTAAATCTCACTACATTTGAGTCATGAAGGCGCACCCAAAAGACGCCATACTCACAGTAAATCTCAGTATATTTGAGTCGTGAAGGTGCACTAAAAAGCCGTCACACCTCATATAAGCCTCAAACCACAAACCGAGCAATGAATGGCGCACAAAAGATCGCCACGCCCCTGGCTGAGTAGAAAAACACACTTCAAGCGGTGGCATCCTAGTACCAGTTACTTCATAAGCATATCATTATAATATTACCTGAGTTATATTACTTGATCCGAGTATATCTTACTTGATACGAGTTATATTACTTGTCCGAGTTCATTACCTGATCTGGGTTTATAACAAACTCATAATGATTTAAGTCTAAGACACTTGATCCAAGTTTATAATGGTGAATTTATAATGGTCCAAGTTCATCATAAGAGTTTATCATACTTGGTTGGAATTCACCATACCTGGTCCGAGCTTTACTTGGTTCGAATTTATACTTGATCTATTACTTGACTTAAATTTACTTGATAAAATATTATCCGAGCACAAAAGATCCAAGAACGGAAAACAAAGGAAATATATCATAAAAATAAAAGTATTCAATTATAAGCCATTTGTCCAACATAAAATAAAAAAGTACAAAGGGCTCAATTATCAGCAGAAGCTCCAGCCTCATCAGGAAGGACAACTTGAACAAGTTCCACAATCTGAACCTCATCACCTCCTCCCTCAACTAGTCCACCAACCTAAGCACCCTCGTCAGCCTTCTCGACAGCAAGATGGCCAATCAACACATCATCAACAACCTCCTTGAAAGGGCCACATTGAGCCAAGTCCAGGTCCCCATGAAAGAACTGAACTTTCTTAAGAGCCTGATCAAAGCTAGCTGTGTACTGCTTGACCACTTCGTCCTTTAGAGAGTCGACCTCCACCTAAAGACCCTTTAGCTAATCATTTTTCTCAGACAACTGCCTGCTCTTATTCTCGAAGAGCTTCTTATCAGCCTCAAGCTCTCAAATCTTCAGAGCAGCCACATCAACATCAATCTTGACTCAAACCACAAGGGAGTCGATCTTCTCTTCAAATAGCTTCCTGGCCTCCAGCCAACCCCTCCTCTCCTCGGCCAACTTGGCTTCAATTTCCTCCTTCTCAACCTTAAATTCCCGAGCGGCTATCCTCTCGGTCTCGAGCTCCCAAATAGAACTCCCATAATGCCTTTCCAGGAATCGACAAATTGCCACCTGCCAAAGACCCCGAATCCCCAAATGGTGGCACAATCCAGTGATGCCTGCCTTCTCCATTATACTCAGGTCTTCTGGCTGGGCAAACTGCTAGTCGATAAACTCAAGATGAGGAAACTCCTTGCTCCACAAGCTTGATCGACTAGCCGTATCAAGGAAGTCCTTCACCTCTATAGCCCTAAAGAAGGTAAAAGGAGAGAGCAAGGGCATCGACTCAGGAGCCGCCTGTGGACCAGTATCCTCCCTGGTCCTTTTCCAAGGCCTCAATGGGTTGGGATCCGTATGAATGCCTGAGCTTGACCCACCAGTAGGAGAAACAAGAGGAGCTCGGTTCTCAGTCACAACTACGCCCCTCTTCATCTTGAAAGCGGCTAACTCCTTGGGACTAAGCTTGGGAGCCATCTCACCTACAAGGAAACACAGAAGTTAACAAGCAAGCAAGATCAAGCAAAGGATGGAAAGCACAAGCAAAAATGAAAAACTACCTATGTGTTTGAGAACTCCCTTGTTATCATAACCCCACTCCAATAAGACCGAACAAGAAAATGGAGAGCTCAGACTCACGTACTCCTCCAAGAAATCGACCATGACCTGATCATCATAGGGCAGAGAACCATACTCTACCCTCAAAATCTAGCGAGGATTGTGCTGTCAGTACAGAGGAAACCTCTCCAGACCATTCAGATCCAAAAAGAAGGAGAACTCGGTCTCAACCGACCTAACCTTAATAAACTTCTCCTTAAACCTCTTGAAGTTAGAAGTCAACAAAGACAACAACTTCCTCCTACGGATACTATTGAAGGATATCCAACTCCCCTTCTCCATACCCTTGACTTGGAAAAAATAAAAGAATACAGTAACGCTGGGCTCTTGCCCGAGCATGGAAAATAGATTCTCAAATGCTCGGACGAACGTCCAATTGTTAGGATGAAGTTGAGAAGGGGCAACATTGATTTTGTTTAAACAACCCTCCTCAAACCGAGTAAAAGGGACCCTAACATCTAATTTCTCAAAGAAATCTATATACATGTATATGAAATCAACGTCGCTATCCCCTTCCCTATACTTACAGATCCTATCTTTGGCACCACACGGAAGACATTCCACCTTCCGCTCATTATTAGAGGACACTAGACATGCCCTCCTAAATCTACGAACAAACTCCCTATCATTAAAAATGGAGACTACCTCCCTAACCTCGCTACTGACCTATCCACAAGGATCGTACTCAGCATCTACTACCTCCTTCCCCTTTTCAAAAGTAGAATAACCCTTCCCCTTTGCCATCAATAAATACCTAAACAAAGATGATGGACAAAAACTCAGAAAAAGGAAAGAAGGCATGAACACAAAAAAAAACAACAATGGCCAGCAAAATCTCCTACCCTAGGGTTCGGAACACAATAAACCATTCAAATGAAAGGAAACAGAGAGAAGAATCAAACACACCAATTGAAAGTAAAAGAAATCGAACTCTGGATGATCAAACTCGAAGCTTTCAGCCACAGACTCCAAATAAGCACAAAGAACAAATGAGCACCGAGAATGAGTGAGAAGTGAAGAGTGTTCCAGAAATGAAAATGAAAAAGCCTCTCTCCTCCCTTTTTGCCTGAAACCGAGCTCATCCAACAGATGAGACAATTTCCCTCCACTCAATAACGCATCCAAGATGCTCATTATATCCAACGGCTAGGGCCTCACTACTTTTATCCAACAGAGAATATGCAAACGCACGATCCCATATTTTTGAGAAATGATTGCCCACCACTCATGGAAGGACATGTATCATGGCACGTCCCCCCATGACTGTTACAACTGCAACTGAAGAGACTCACAGATCAACTTGAAACCTCAAAGCTCGCAATGAAGTGCTCAACCCAAAGAGGCACGACCCACATAATCATATGCTCAACCAATAGCTCACCCAAGACATCAAAAGTTGACTCATTCGAGCTCGGCACATAGTTCTCAGCAAACTACCTAGGTACCAGCTACTCGGCCTATGACCAAGCTCGAGGGCTATGTATTGGACTAGAAAATATGGGCTGACCTACTGGACCTAATTCATAAGAGCTCGATTATGGGCCCTAAGGATTGGCGCAGCTCAAATCTCTCTCCCCAAGGGTCCTACAGCTCGACCACATGGCATGGTATCCCCCGCGGAGGATATCACAAATCCCATATAATATCTCTATATATCTCATTATATCTTATCATTATCTTCAATGCTAACCAAATCACAGGAATATCTCCTATGCTTAAGGAAGATCATAATAGATTTATTACGGGGTAACCTCACACTATATAAGGGGGCTATTGGCCCCCAGGTAAGACAATATCTATCACATAAACATCTCTCCATTCCTCACGCTTTTACTGATTTAAGCATCGAAATGTCTTTATAGATACCCCACCCCCGTTTTCATGGACATCGGACCTACTTGCATCCTTACCGCTATTTCTAGGTAAAAACAACAACAACAACAACAACAAGAATAACAACAACAACAACAACAACAACAACAACAACAAGAATAACAACAACAACAACAACAACAACAACAACAACAACAACAACAATAATAATAATAATAATAAGAAGATATGGTTCTAACATTTTATGGATTGTTGTATGATACTCTTATGTAATATAATAAAAATGTGCATATGCTGTAAGCCAAATATTATACATTATGTATAATTTTATTATGTGTACTTATTTTAAAAGAAAGTATTAATTATATATATATATATATATATTGGAATGACATTGGACATAGTCTCTATTAATAAATTATTAATGTAATATGAAAAGACATTGGACATGGTCCCTACTGATAAAGTATTAATATGATATAAAATGTTAAAGACATTGGACTCTACCCCTATTGATAAAGTATTAACGTCATATAAAATGTTAAAAATGTTGGACTTAGTCCCTACTGATTTGAAAATAAATCTCGATAAAGATAGGTGATCCTCATTATTCTAACACCCTGTTTATCCCCATTGTATTTGTCAATAATGATCAACTTTTGGTATGAGCTCATTACCTCAATGATTGGCTAAAGGTAAATAAAGAATGAGATGTATAAGAAATAATATGAATAAAGAAAGAAATGTATAAAGAAATGGATGCATAAAGAAAGATGACGTATAAAGGAATAGACGTATAAAAAAATGGATAAACAAAGAAAAAGAAAGTAAATAAAAAGACTAAACTACATTCTTTATGTGATTGAGTGTAAACTTATATGCGTGTGTATGTTCATTTATATTGTCATGCATAAATGAAATATAGTATTGCATCTATGTTAAGAAAGACCATGTTAGAAGATACATCTATCTCGAATAAAGATTTTTAAACTTATTAATTAAAATTTAATATAGGTTCATGTCTTTTTAAAAATAAACTGAGGTAGCTGAAGATGATATCGATGACACGTTATTATGTGCATTTTAGTGGGAACTTTTGATTTCTCATCCGATTTTATTTTCATGTCATCTCCAAATGAGGAACAAGTAACTAAGGATCCTTTGGAGGAGTATGTTCAAGGAAAATAGATATGATTTTATTTCAGATTATGAGAATAGCAAAGATTTTATACTAGTTCAAGAGACATATTTAGATGAGTTATGTAAAACTACTGGAAGTTTGATTACTTCATTGATTACCTGACCACTGTTTTTCTTCTATTTATTTAGTATTTACAACATACTATTTGGATTGTCCAAGGTCCAATTTATTCAAGCTAGTGAGTGCTTATAGGCTTAGCTTGATCTATGTTGAACCTCTTTAGAAGCTTCTTGGTATATTTCTCTTGATGAATCAAGATTCCTTTTTTCTGTTGCATGATTTGAAATCCCAAAAAGAACTCTAATTTTCCTATCATACTCATCACAAATTCACTTTGCATAAGTTTAAAAAACTTTTCACATAGAAAATGGTTAGCAGCACCAAATATAATATCATCAACATAAGTTTGGACAATCAAAAAGTGATTATCTTGGTGAAAAGTAAATAGTGTAGTGTCTATATTACCTCTCTTAAACTCATTCTTAAACAAGAAAGTACTTACTCTATTATACCTAGCTCTAAGAGCTTGTTTAAGACCATACAGTGCTTCAGTTAGCTTAAAGATATGATTGGGAAGGGTTTCTCTCTTAAATCCTGGAGGCTGCCTTACATATACTTCTTTAGAGAGAAATCCATTTAAGAAGGTAGATTTCACATCCATTTGGTATCGAGTGAATTCCTTGAAGGCTACAAATGCTAGTAGCATTTTGATTACCTCTAATCTTGCTACTGGTGCAAAGGTTTTATCATAGTCAATTCCCTCTTATTAATTATAACCTTATGCCACCAGCTTTGCCTTATTCCTGATCACCTTTCCAGCCTTATCTAGCTTGTGTCTAAACATCTACTTTGTTCCAATGATGGGTTGTCCCTTGGGTTTCTCTGTAAGTGTCAAGACCTTGATCTTCTCAAATTAATCCAATTCTTCTTGCATTGTATCCATTTAGATTTGGTCATTGAGTGCTTCCTTAATGCTTTCTGGTTCTATTGTGGATAGGAAAGCACAATTGGTTTATTTCTAAAGGATGACCTTGTTCTAATGCCTTTAGAAATGTCTCCAAGCACTTGATCCTGAGAGACTACTCTTAGATCATTAACTCCTTTGTAGTTTCTATACACTTGTTATTCTGCCGTATTTTCTTGATCTTCATAAGGGTCTTCATCATTTTTAGAAAGTGTGCCTTTCTTAGAGATATCACTTTTTGAAGGCTTTGGGGTTCTTAGATAGCTTTTAGAAGGTACTTTCTCAGGTTTACTTTCTGAAGTTTCCTTGATGCTTAGTTTCTCAAGGTCCTCTTCAACAACAACTAAGTCTTGAGCAAATTCATTCTTATGATCTTTGAACTTGATATGGATGGTTTCTTCAACACATAGTGCCATTTTATTGTAGACCCTGTATGCTTTAGAAACTGAAGAACACTTTAAGAAAATGTCATTATCTGACTTTGGGATCAAACTTTGTGAGCTTGTCCCTTGTGTTAAGTATGAAACAATTAGATTCAAAGATATAAAATTATGATATGCTGGATTTTCTTCCTCTCCAAAGCTCATAAGGTGTTTTCTTGAGGATAGGTTTCAAGAAAACTCTATTTTGAAGATAGCAATAGGTATTAATAGCCTTTGTCTAGAAACTTTTTGAATCACTTTGTAAAAGCATTATTCTTGTCATTTCTTGCAAGCTTCTATATATTCTTCTTTTCAGCTATCCCATTTTGTTGGGGAATTCTAGGAGAAGAAAACTCATGAGAAATGCCATGGTTTTCACAAAAGTTTTTAAAAATATGGTTTTCAAATTCTCGTCCAAGATTTGATCTAACGAAAGCAATTTGAATACCTTTCCCGTTAGAAATATGTTTTGCAAAAACTTTAAACTTCTTTACTGCCTCATCCTTAGAAGCTAAGAAAATGACCCATGTAAATATAGAATAATTATCTATAATGACAAGACAATATCTCTTTCTAGCAAAACTTGCAGTCTTGGTTGGTTCAAAGATATCCATGTGTAAAAGCTCTAGTGGCCTAGTGGTTGAAACCACATTTTTGTTGTGAAAAAAAAGGCTTAGTTTGATTGACTTTCTCATATAAATCACAAGTTGAATCCTTGTCATAACTGATCTTTAGAAGGCCTTCAACAAGCTCTTTTTGAGATAGCTCTGAAATTAGCTTCATATAAGTATGACCAAGTTTCTGATGCCATAGTCATCTATCATCCAAAAGGATGCTAGGCATTTTATATCTTGATCTAAGAAGTTATCCAAAAATAACACATGGGTGCTATCATGCCTTTTGCTATAGAGAATGACTTGTCTAGAAACTAAATTCAATACATGGAATGCTTTGGCATCAAACTATGCATTAAAGCCTTGATCACAAAATTTACTAATGCTTAATAGGTTATGAGCCAAACCATTAACTAATAATATATCGAAAATTTGGTGAGAATTATCCTTACCAACAATTCCAATGCTAGTGGCTTTTACTTTACCTCCATCAGCAAATTTTACTAATCCAGAATTCTTGAGCTGCAACTTTTTGAACCATTTTCTTTTGCCTGACATGTGTTTGGAGCATCCATTGTCCATTACCACTTGTTACTGTTTTCAACATATGTTCTACGACACACCTACAACAAAAATAGTTTTGATTTTAGGTACCTACATCTTTCTTGGGGTCCTTTTGGGTTAGTTGCCTTATGTAGATAGTTTCTAACCTTCTTATTTGCCTTATTTATTATATGGCATTTGTTAGGTAAATTCCCCTTTTCATGACAAAATACACAAGAGATTTTAATTTTTACTTTCTTAGATAAGGTTATAGTCACTTTCTCATCCATTTCCTTCTCATAACCAATTCCAGTTATTTGAAAATAAGGTCTTTGACTATGAAGCATCATGTTCAAAAACTTAGAGCCATTTACCATCTTTTCTAAGTCCAATTTGAGAAGTTTTGAAGTTTTCTCAAGTTCAAAAATCTTTTTTTGAGCTTTTTGATATCCTTGTTAGAAATTCAGTTTCTAAGGCTTTGAGTTTGATATTTAGAAAGTTGTTTTCTTCTTGAACTTCTTCTTTCTAAAGCTTTAGATTCTCAAAGTCAATTTTTACTTTCTCAAGCTCTAGAGTTACTTTCTAATGGTTTTTTTTTTTTAGAGAAAGGTAATGAAAAGTTAATGTTTACGAATTTTCTAACAACTCATGATATAATTTTAAACGTTCATCATAAGAAAGTTCAGTTTCTAAAGGATCTTTTACCTCTATTTCTTCTTCAAAAACCTAGTCAGCTATGAAACATAGGTTTGCAATGTCTTCTAGCTCATCTTGGGTTTCTAAATCCTCTTTCTTATATTCGAAGTCACTCCATATGGCTAGCATTCCCTTCTTCTTGGGGGTGAACTTTTTTTATGAACCTTTGAGCTTAGGTCAATCTGTTTTGAAGTGTCCTTTCCCACCACAATGATAATAGTTTACGTTGTCCAGCCTTCCCTGCCATTCTCGTCCTTTCTAAAGTTGGACTTTTTCTTCTTTCTAATTTTGCTTTTCTATGCTCTTGACATCTTTCTTACAAGCATGGAGATCTTATCTCCTTCTTCTTCTTATGACTTTTCTTCTGAATCTTCTTTATCATTAGAGACTTTAGCAGCCTTCATTGCCTTCCTTTTGTTGAGGTCTTTGGAAAAACAAATTTATTATTCTTCATGGCTTCACTATGGACTTCAGAGAGTACAACTTCATGAGTTTTGAAAGACCTAATGAGAGCATCTAAGCTAAGAGTTTGAAGATCCTTAACCTCAGTGATAGCTGTGACCTTAGAAAGCCACTTGGATGGGAGACTTCTTTAGATTTTTCTCACCATCTCAGAGGTTAAGTATCTTTTACCTAAACCCTTGAGTTGGTTGATAACATGCATGAATCTGATTGTCATTTCATCAATATTTTCTTATTCAGTCATTTTGAACATCTCATACTAATGAACTAGCATGCTGATCTTTGTCTCCTTAACTTGATCTGTTCTTTCATGGAGCATGTGTAATTGTCCTAAATTTCCTTTGCTGTGTCACAAGTAATAATCTTTTCATATTCAATTTTGCTTATAGCACAGATAAGGAGATATTTAGCCTTGGAGTTCTATTGAACTCTTGCTTTGTGTTGCTATGTTCATCTGTTTCTAGGAACCTCTCTTGAGATAAGAGGTCCACCTTCATTTTCTAGCGCCTCTTCCATGAGAATGTAATCTCCTTCTTATAGTCAAGACTTGTGCATTTGATGAATAGCTCCATTCTATCTGCCCAATGTGCATAGTCACCACCGTCAAAGAATGAGGGTATATTATGGAGTCTCATTCAGCAATGTGTACGTTGCTGTCTGCCATCTTCTTTCAGGATCTTTGCCTTTACAACCGTTTGGATGCTTAACCCCTTAGAGGTTTAAGCTTGTTGCTAATTGTAAATGAAATGTAGCACGAGAAGGGGGTTAAATCGTGCTTCTAAATCTTTTTGGTTACTGATCAACCTTTCACTTCCTTAAGATACTGAATCTCTTTGAATAAGATTTAAATCATTTTAAGACATGATATTGTGAAAAATGTCTCATGAATTGAATTTATATGTCTGTGAGAATGATCATGTTAAGTACTTCAGAAACTCAAGCAAATTGGTAGTCTTTTCTTTAAACACATTTTAACAAAATTAACTTTGTTATTATTCTAAATATATGCTATAATAGTTTTTTAAAGAGTTCTGGAGCTAACAATATGGTCAAATTAATTCTATCATTTCGCTATGGGATTATCATGCTCTAAGAAACCTGAAAAACACTTGATAATATCATTTTTCCTAACCAATTCAAAAGTAACCATAGCTTATTATTCTACGTCAATGTCCACCTCAACCCGCCATTGGTTGCTACTTGCCTACCACCCACCGATCACTGCACGTCTGCTCTTGCACCACTGATCACATGACGCTCCAAATAATTGATAGGATAAAAACTTATATAATAAATTTTTATACTGTACTGTTAGACCTTGAATTATCATATCTAATATATATTATCAAGTCTTTCCTAATATGATGAAACAAATGAGACCTTATAGGATTAGATAATACATTCACATCTTATTTATGTATCAAACTAGCCTTAAATGCCTCGATATAAAAACTAATAAAATGAAAATGATAATGGGGTCCATGGTCCACTGGTGGATCCAAAGTAAAGGGGTCCACCTGTAAGGCACCCTTACAAATGCATAAATTTTGCATTCCAACCTTGAGCACACTCTCTCACTCTCACTCAAACTCTCTCTCTCTCTCTCTCTCAAGCAACGCAATAGGCAATGCTATGCTTAGGAGCCTGATATGAGAAAAACTGTACATTGTGGTTTGTCGAGAACGATGAGCGAAGAAGACAAGACTTCTGATTTTACGGGAACCAATTCGGGCTACTCAGGTTCGTTAGTTTCTTTCTTTTTCCTGGGGTTTGCGTGTTTTTTTTTCCCTTTTTTTCAGCACTAAAAATAACACTGACGTTGATTGTATTTTGGCTTTGCGTGCTCTTGTATTCCCCTTTGTTTGGTCGAGGGTGTTGTGCTGTTCACAATGTAGCTTATATAAATTTCTCTTCTTTTGTTTTTTTTTTTTTCTCTTTGCATTATCGGTTTTCTGGGTTATTGTTATTATTTTGGCACAGCTTGAATTCTTTGTTTACCTTGGTGATTTTACCGACCTGTTTCCATCACACAAACATGAAACACCACTAAAATAGAACCCAAAAAAAAAAGTCAATTAGAAATTTGTACTTTCCTTTTTGAGAAAAAAATAGAAAAATCTTTTTCCCTGGGTTGAGTGTGGCTTGGTTATCTACCAACCTGCGATATAGAAGTCTTCATTATTGAAAAATCCCTGTGAACGGCTGAGTGGTGGTGCAAACATTATTGCGGGGCTTGCATTATCCACAATTACGGACATTACTTGGCATTTTTGGAACTCGTAATTGTAATTGTGAAATTGATAATGCGGCTGATATAGGGTTGTCCAGAAGAATGTCATTCTTTTTTTACTTCAATATTTTTCTTATAAGATATGTTTTGTGCCGAGAAGAGGGTGAGCCTTGGCACAACGGTTAAGTTGTTGCCTTATGACCTGGAGGTTATGGGTTCAAATTCTACAAATAGCCTGTCCACTTGCAAGGTAAGGCTGTGAAACGGCGGGTAGTACCCATTTTGAAAAAGGTGATAGGATCTCGTTGCTGGTGGTTTGGTCTGGTAAGAATAACACTTGTGGAAACCAAAATAAAATGAGTAGCCGAATAAAGGTAGAGGGAGACTAAGAATATCTATAGCCAAAACCATTAAAGAAAAAGTCAATGACTTGTCTGTAGACATGGTTTGTGATAGGGCACAATAGTGTTGTTTGATCCATGTAGTCAATCCTAGGTAGTGGAAAAACGATTGGTTCTTGTTGTTTTATGGTTATTGTGCTGTGATTACTGCTATTTACTGTGGCTGTAATGAGAAATAATGCATTGTGCCTGCGGATTGAAGCGAATGAAATTGTCGTAGAGTTTAATGGTATGTAGAATTTTGTGTTTCTTGATAGTCAGAGTGACATTTAGTTAGGTGTTTAAATTTTTAAGAGTCAATTGTTTTCCCTAAGTTATTTATTATTGATATAAATCTAATATGCTGTTTGACAGTTTATTTCTTTTCTGGCCTGCACCTGTTCCACATTCTCATTAACACTTGCGGATTTTGTTGTCCTTTTTTCATTTTAAATGAAAGTTATTCTAAATTAAGGCATTTTGTTCATAGATATTTTTGGTAGATGATAAGTTGAGTGTTTAATTTTCTGGAGGACAGCTATAGGTTTCATAAATTTATATCAGATTTCCATTTAGTCTTGTTGAACTTCTTTTATTTGCACTTGGGACATAATAAAGCTGTCATGACCCAACCCGGGCCATGACCGGTGCATAGGAGTTCCAATCCCCACCAAGCCTGCATGAAGATCAAGCAGGGAAACGGATAGAGTTTCCCTTAAAAACCAGATTTTTCCCACATTACAACCCTTAAGCATATGGTTATCAATTGAGCCCTTATTCCTATTCCAAATGCTCCTTATAAAAGAGTTTATTTATTTTCAAAAGTTACCTTAACAAACCATACCATATACATAATGTCAATGTAGTCATCATCAAAACACATAATTTAGGCTCCAACTATAGTTTTATCTCTAATGTATATATGTAAAACCACCTATATAGCGAATTGTAATCTTCTGTTCCGTGTGACTATCCTATGTAATTTCAATTGGGTTTTATCCTATTTTGGTTGTGATTTCCAGATCAATTTTATTTTTTTTATTTACATATCGGATATATTTGATAAACTGGCAATGGTAAAAGAAAAAGAGAAAAAGCAAACTAGGAAGAACCAAAACAAAGGATCATAACTCAATGAAGAAACCTCCAGTAAAAGAATTCACACATGCACCTATGTATACGCCAAGCACAACAATAACATGAAACATTTTCATCGGATATTAGACGCATGGTTCCATGTCATATTCATGATATTATGTCATGCTTGGTGTCTCTCAAGCTTGTTTCAAATGTTTCCTTCAGCATGTCAATTGATAGCAAACTAACTCTCTCATGATTTGTTTTACCTTAGGCATCAAGCTTAGCATATATGTTTGTGGAATATCACCAAACAGTGGAACACATAACTACTCACACCACATTGTTACTTCACTTTAATCATGTCTACATCTTTTAAACAATACAAAGAACTTTCAAACTCGTTATTGACAATTAGGTATCGAAGCATAGCAACTTAACCCCGCCCTTCTTTTTGCTGAAACCTCACATGACATTACAAGGAAATCTAGCTCAAATTCAGCATGCATCAAGCTCTTCTCTGTCAAGCATTATATCTCATACAAAGAGTACATTCAAGAACTCAAATTCAAATTTCAAGTCACCAGGCGACATAGGTTAAGGCAAGCTTCCACTTGCCTAAAATCATATCTCACATAAACACATGTTTCCATAAAAATTCTTTGAAAACACATTCGATCCATAAGCACAAAATGTCAAGAAAATCAAAGAAACCCTTTTAAAAGCAAAGCCCTTGGCCAAAGATCATGTTAAGAGAAAGTAAATTTACAAATCAATTCGTTTATGGAAATATTTCAAAACTAAAACACAAGAGCACATAGGATAATCTCAACTCCATTAATTAAGTTTTCATGGCATCATCAATTGATGGTTCACATAGGCAAAATGGAATGAAATCATAAATGTAAGCTTAAACATTCCAATATCAAAATGATATCTCAATGACATTATTTTGCTGCAACCAAGTTGAGAACAAATTTCACATAAGTGTCTACATACAAACCATGCCTTAGGAGTTTTAAAAGAAAACTCATGGATTCCTCTAGTTCATACAAATTCATATTATCTTTAGCCATGGTTGACACAATTTTTTTTCATAGTTAAAAGATAATTAACCTTAGCACCCGGATTTTCTTCTTCCCTTCTTTTTTTTTTTCACACTTAGGTTTTATCAACCAAGTCTAATAAGTGAATTACAAAAGACAATCGAAATAATAACACAAATAACAAACCACTATTCGAACTCAGAGGGAACCCAAGAAGGTAAACGATTAGAATAGACATAGATTTACTGAGTTTGGACTCAAAAATTTCAACAAGGAATATGGAGAGAATTTTGGGAAAATTATGGGACCAAGCTAGGAAGAAAAAGAAAAGAAAGGAAGAGCAAATAACCACGATAAACAGATAAGAATCAACCGAAAAAGAATTTACATAATAATTATCATGTAACAATAATTGTTAGCTGAAACAAGTAGAAGAACAACAAATAAATGGATAGAAGTTTCAGAATTGGGAGAAAGAGGATTAAGTACTTCACAGAGGGAAGTTTCAAGTTATTAGGCTAAATATAAATCCAGCAACGACATAAGAACAGAACATTATTTCAGATACAAGTATATAGTGGTCCTTCTGAGCAATGAGCTATTTCACACAATGACAATCTAAGATCATGTCAGTAGTCATTAAAGTTCATTAAAAGGAGATTACTGCCCTTCAATAAATCTCTAAACCAAGATTTAGAACCTTACCATGGCATGCTGAGGGAACATCAAAGAGATTCCATGCTAGTGACACTAATGGTCCAAACCAAAACAAACTAACCCTATGATAGTCCCAGTAACAAGATCGGTTAAGGATATTTAATGGTTGAACAAACTATTCACTTTCATTAACAAAATAATTGCATAACCAATATAATCTTAATGCTCTCAAGAACCTAAATCACAGGACAAGGCTAGGCGCAAGACGTACCCACAATAGAGAACAGTCTGTGAAATAGCTTGGTATCATCTAAGAAGCACGGATACTTCAAAAACCTTGCCGCACCCGTGTCAGACACTTTTGTGACACCGACACTTTGACGACACTCGGACATCTGTGTCCAAGGGTTGTCCTGCTGTGCCGCTTCATTTCTCGATCTCGAGAGCTCCTGACATGGCACTGAACATGATAACAAACTCCATTTTTATTATGCAAACATTTATTCATTATTTTTTATGGATAAAAACTTGTGTACATTTTTTTATACTTGTAATTTTTTTTGTTAGTTATAGGTTATGAGGTGTTTTTTAGCCATAAGAGTGCTTAGATTTGATTTTTCTCATCATAGCATGTTATTTTTATGTTTTGTTATACAACGTATTCTAACCGTATCGTGTCCTACATTTTATAAAAATCACCGTGTCCCTGTGTCCGTGTCATGTCGTATCCATATCACGTGTCGTATCGGTGCTTCCTTGGGTATCATATATGACAAAATGGATCAATCTAATTCCAACATAAAGTTCACCACCATTCTCAATTAATTATTATTATCATTATTATTATTATTTTAGAGTACAAATGAATAGGTGTATTTCATAGAGAACATTAGACATGCAAAAGAAAATTAGCAAATAAGAATTAGAAAGACACTAGAAGTTCTGGTAACTCCCATAAACTTCGATTACACCAAACAACATAAATTCATCTAGTTTAACCAAACTCAACCATCCTACAAATGATTAACATATGCAAACCGAAAATACAGAGAGCACTTGAAAATGCATCTTTTGAACTAAACAAGATTCGGTACAAGGCAAGCAAAACAAGCAAACTGAAGCGAAATCCAACAAAAAGAGATGTGTCACATAAGAATACAATATATCTAGCTCAAAATTAACTCTTGTGCATCATCAATCAAGCGAGAATAAAAGGGATAAGTTGCTGTCCAAAACTGGCAGCCCATCTGATCAGATGCTTGTTTTCAACTCTTTAATTCACATAATCAAACTTATAAGCATACCATATCAAAATATAGATTATATAGCTTCATTATTTGAAAGTAGACCCTTTAAAGCTTCAAACATGAATTACCTATGAGAGTAATTGACTAAGGTTCATTCAGTTTTTTTTTTTTTTTGAATAGTTGGGTTATATTGCCCTCAAACTTCAAAATTATGTATATAGAGCTTCACCACCTGAAATTATGCCATCTAATACATCAAACCATTACTTTATAACCATTCAACGGTTGAGAAAATATGAATATAGTTACTACCCAAACCAGGACAGAATTTAAAAGCTTTAAAAGAGGAAGTTTTCAAAATTTTAAGAGTAGATATCATTCAAACTCAAGAATATATACTCATAACTTCAAAGACCCCAAAGGAAAACCACAAAACTCAATCTTCCCAACCAATTCAGAACTTTAAACCTTCATGTTAGAGAGTTTAAAAACTTAAATTAAGAAGAAAGTGTCATAGAAACATCAACTAGCACACATTGAACATTTATGAGGCCTAAAAGTGTAAGAAAACCCTACAACAAGCATTTTTTTTTTTTTTTTGCGATTGCAATCTTCACGATCAATACTCCAACAATCCTCATCAAATACATAATTAAAAGACAGAAGAGAGAAGGGAAGCAAGAGCAATTTCGGCGCGATCAATATGTATCACCAATCATAAGTGACATTCAATCACATTTAGCAAATTGGGATAACCAACCAATCTATCCCCCATGCATACTACACCTAAATCATGCAAAGCCTCAGTTTCAAACAACAACCATAAAACAATATAGGGGGTCACACATGAAATAGAAAGAACACAAGATCTTTTAACGAGGGATAAGAATGGAGGAAATAGCTTGAAACCGGGTACGAAAGAGGAAGACTTTAGAATATGTCATGTGCAAGGTGCATGCCACCAAGGATCACACAGAATGACTAAGACATGAATGACCCAAAAAACATTCCTACAGTTCTTTGGTAGTATCACAATTTGGGAAAAGGGGTGCGCTTCCATTTACACAATTGTGACGCTACTAAAAATCACTTGCTCAAATTAGTCTTAGGAAAAACCTAGAGCTCTGGTACCAACTTTGTCACGACCCAACCCAAGCTATAACCGGCGCATAGGGAGTTCCGATCCCTAACAAGCCTACATGAAGATCAAGCAGGGAAACGGATAGAGTTTCCCTTAAAAACCAGACTTTTCCCACATTACAAATCCACCTATTTATGGACATAACACATATCCACATGACCCGGAATACAATCACGAAAATATTTCAAAATATGTTTACAGGTGCAACAAGTCATAAGTAATTAAGTTTTCATGAAATTCCAAATAACCAAAAACATATGCAAATATAACATTACATAAAAACCATCCATTTAAACCCAAAAAAAAAATAATAATAAATTTTATGTCATTTTAAACTCCCCGACCCTGCCTGTGATGCATTGGAGCTACAATCCTAAACATATAAACCATGAGATCAAAAGTGGCTCACCACACAACAAATAGAGATCACTGGGCTAGAGAATGCATAAAGCTAGGATTGATATATGTATCTGAAAAGGAGGGAAGATAGCAGAGTAAGTTTGACAACTCAATGAGTAGATAAAGGATCCATAGCCCACATGAGACAATAGCAAAACCAAATAAATGATACTAGAAAGTTGTATAAACATCAAGGGAAAAATATATTCATAATCAAAATAGATAAAGGGGAAGTGGCCTCGGACAGAAAATTCCATCAGGATCACACACCCGGGCAGCCATTCCCTCATGTGATCCCCGCCTTCCATTAGAAACCACAACACGTGGACCTGCACTCATCTATCATGTACCATTCTTATATGGTCATGTAACACCCTCATCAGTCAAGGTGCACCTTGGCTAACGCCACCTGCTGTTAGCCATAGTTCCTATCTCAGGCATTTCCAAAACAATTTATAAAATAACCAATCATTTTCATAGTTTAGTAGTTTTTCCAAATATTTTTATCCGAGTACTAAACATAAGCATTGTTATAAGCTTATCTCAATTCCAATCACTTTCTAGTCCATCAATACAATCGAGACTCAATTCATAAATCAGCTTCCAAGTTCTAAAATTCATACTCATATTCCAAACTAATCATTTTAAAATATGGTATAAACTGTTTATTTATCTCATATGGTAACTGAAATACATTTACTTTTCGATCAACAACAATAAACAAATCTCTTAAATACGTAAATCATGCAAATTTGTAAACAAATTCTCATAAATAATTTATAATAGAGGAAAATAATTATAGATACTAAATCTACTCACAACAATGATTCTTAAGGAACCGGAGACTACTCCTCAAAGCCACCAAATTTTTCGGTTGACATCCGTTTGATCTATAACTCTAGGAACAAGCCAAAAATAACATATATGAGCTAACAATATTGCCAATTAACATAAATTAGCTCTAAATTTCAAAATCCCCAATTATTCTAAACGTAGGCTTCTAAAAGCCCCAAATCCTCCATTACCAACTAATAGAAAGCTTAGCAGGAACTATAGAGTAATTTTAGGACTTGCCCATTGCTCTAAAAGGAAGGAAAAAGGAGAAGAACACAACAAATCCGCCATTGCAGTGGATTCTCCACCTAGAGAGGGAGGAAGAACTACCAACCACGAAGAAGAGAGAAAACAAGAGCAGAGGGGGAATGAGGTGCGTCAGCGGCGGCATCCCTGTGGTGGTGGCGACGGTGGTTGGCGGCAGCTAGACACGAACAGAGGGAGGGAAGTAAGAGAGAGAGAGAGAGCGCAAGAGAAAGGAAAATGAATGGAAGAAGAAGACTGTGGGCTCAGGGGAGAAAAGAAAAGAAAAGAAAGAAAAGAGGAAAGAATGGCAAAGAAAGAAAAATTGGGTTCCACCCACTAACATTGTAACATCCAATATGTATTTAACTTAGCATATGTCAAACACAAATCTCATTTAATTTATTTTATTTTCCATACTAATAATATTTTAAAGGCACAAATAAGGATAAGTTATTGGGTTATCACAACAAGGTTCATGTTTACTTTTAGTTTATCGTACTCACCATTAACTATCATTAATATTATTAGTTTTTTTTATAAATTAATTTAAATTATCGGGTAATCACAAAAGCTCAATGTTAGGTACCTAAACAAATATAGACTGGGGGACTTAATTGTAATATGTGTGTGTGTGTGTGAGATGAGAAGAGTGAAGCGGGTGCCAATGTGGGAAATATGAATTTTGTAACTAACCTGCTGAGTTGGCAGAAAGAAAGTGGAAGGAAGTGAGGATTATGTGAGATTCGTTAGAGGAGGTTATTTGTAGGGAGAGGGGGTGTGGAGGGAATCATTCAAGAAATTAGTGGGAGAGTCTTGGGAGAGTGGTGGCCTCTCTAGGAGCTACCTTGGAAGAGATTTAGCCTCTTGAAGTACCATACCAATTTTACCGTTTCTTGCTACTGTTCATCTTGTTATTCATTCCTTAAAGCTCAAAATCACACTGATATTGCAGCATTGTGTTAATTCCAGAATATAATTCTTAATAATAGTTCTATTCTAGTTCATTACTGCTCCATGAGTATCAGGTTCCTATCGCTCAACCTAATAATGTGTTTCATATTTCAATACAGGTTTTCTTCTTGATCCTGAGAAATGTAGTTTGCTGAATTTGCAAGAGAAACAAAGACTGGTCCATGAGATTGCTCGACTGTCAAAAGATGCCCCAAATATGCTTCGTTCCTTTACACGCAAAGAACTTCTAGAAATAATCTGTGCTGAATTAGGCAAAGAGAGGAAGTACACAGGATATACCAAGAGTCAAATGATAGAACATCTTCTTAAGATAATTTCCAAGAAACCTAAGTCGCATGTCGTCCAAAACACTCTTGCCCATTCTCCTGCCAAAAGTTGTATTGGATCCAAAAGGAAAAAGGGACCTTCCTCTCAAGATCTACATCATGTTCCTCTGGGGAACAGTAAGGAGGACATGGTGAAAATCTTGTTGTGTCAGAATGTTGCATGCAGAGCTACATTGAATCCAGAAGTTTCTTTTTGCAAGAGATGTTCTTGTTGTATTTGTCATGGTTATGATGATAACAAGGATCCTAGTTTGTGGTTGACTTGCAGTTCTGATCATCCCAATGAGGAGTCATGTGGAATGTCATGCCATTTGCAATGTGCTTTGAGTAATCAAATGTCTGGCATTTTGAAGAGCAGTTGTGGTGTAAAGTTAGATGGAAGCTTCTCTTGTATTTCTTGCGGAAAAATTAATGAGTTAATGAGGTAAGAAGGTCATATTCTTTCATCTCTACATCTATACACAAGTAAAATATTTTTAATTAATTACACTTATACAGTCATATTTGTATAATAAACACAAAAATTCCATTAATTACTTGTCATATGTTCATATGTTAATGGGAAAACTTATGCACAAAAGAAATGTTATCACAAGAGTTAATATTGGTTGCTCTGTAGCAGCTTGTGACTCCTTGTATAAAATTCGCTTGGCAACAACCCCACATAAATAGCTCATAGCATTTTTGCACCTGTGTACATGTGTATGGACTGTGACCAAGCAGGGTAATCTCAAATACCTGTGTGAACACAAACAATCATTGGAATGTGGCATGTACTATTTGGGATTGACTATAAAATGAATTTGAATGCATACAGAGTTGGTTGGTAGTTAGATAAGAACTTAAGATTGCATGGATTATTTTGAGCATAAACCAAGTTGCTAACCAAATATTGACTCATTTAACTAAAATTATAATATACACATACATGTGCTTCATCTGCCACTCCCTCTCCCTGCCTGACCCTGTAGAGAGAGAGAGAGAGAGAGAGAGAGAGAGATGATATACTTTTGCAACTCTTCATTAGGAATGGCATTTGACTGTTTTGAATGAACATTTGCATTTTACAGGACATGGCGAAAACAATTGCTGGTTGCCAAAGAAGCAAGAAGAGTGGATATACTCTCTTTGCGGATAACCTTGGCTCACAGAATTCTTATTGGAACAGAAGTATTCAAGGAAGTACAGAAGATTGTAGAAACTGCTCTCAAGTTATTGGATAATGAAGTGGGACCTCTGGATCATGTATGTGCAAGCATGACACGGGGTATTGTGAGCAGGCTCTCATGTGGTGCTGAGGTTCAGAAGTTGTGCTTGAATGCAATTGAATGTTTTGATTCAAAATTTTCTGACCTCTTCTATAATTGTGTGGAAAAGAAAGATGCACCCAGTAAGAGTTTTTTTTTTCATATTTTTTAAAGTTCAGCTGATTGAGTTTAAAGTTGCACAAGGCATAACCTGAAGTTATCTGATTTTCATTTTTATTCCATTTTTGAACAGTAGTAAAAAAATGAAAACAACCTTGACAGCTGTAATACAATATTATAGCAAATAGATACTGGGTTAGTTCTTGAAATTTTGGATCCAGAATTGCATTTATAAGTATTATATTTGAACTAAGTACTTAACTCTCACCAGAGACTTCATAGCTTCTTCAAAAAATGAGAGAAATTAAATTTGGGGGATGAAGAGCAGAACTACATAATTTTACTTTACTTTAATTAATGCTTATAGCAGAGATGGAAATTTAAATGGATTATACCTTCCAATTCCAGTGATAGCATAAATTTATTGAGACGAATGAGATTGCATCCTTTCGGTAGTATATGTTTGTATATGACATAATGTGGGAAGACGCAGAATTAAATTAATCTAACCATGAAATTAAATAGTTTTGATTTGACTGACAGTTATTTCCCTTACCCTATTTGATGCACTTGCTATTGCTAGTACTAGTACATCTGAGAATTCTGAATTGGTTAGTTTAAATAGTTATTTCCCTTACCTTATTTTTCAGTATAAAAAAAATCTGTAAGTACTATCCCAACAAACTATTATGAATAGTATTAGTCCTTACTTTCATTTGCCCAACAAACACTCCATAGTGAGAAAATATCATCGGCATAAACAAAGCTTATTTGATTATATTTTCCTTTATTAGTTAATTTTGCTTTTCAACTAACCTATACACTAATATGGCTTCTTGCAATTTCTTTTGGCAGCGTGCTCTATACGTTTTGAAGAGTGCCTTCCTACCTCAGTGGTCATTGTGCTTGAATATGAAGACAAACTTTTAAAGAACTTTCTAGGTTGCAGGCTTTGGCACCGAATATCTACTATGGACTACCCCGAACAACCTACCTTCATTGTTTTGAGGCCTGAGAAAAGATTCAAGTTAGAAAACCTCCATCCTTCAACTGAGTACTTTTGCAAGGCTTCTCTATTCAGCAGCATGGGGATCTTGGGCGCCGCCGAAGCCAAATGGGTTACGCCTTGTGAGCCCACAAGTTCTCTTCCCAATGTCATTAGGCGTGGCGGTGATCATTCAACATGGTCACCTCAGATATACCCCATTGCAGCAATGTGCAAAAATGCACAGGACAAAATTAAGCCAACAGCCGAAAATCATCAGGTTGAATCTGCCAACTCTCACATAAAGTTATCCTCTGGAGACAGTAGCATCAGGGGCAGCTTCGAAGAGTTCCTCGCCAGGCCTCCATCAATTGGACCATTTTCGCATAAGAATTTTGTTGCAGTCTCACCAACCACACCTTCCAAATCCAACGAAATGAGGCAACTTAATGCTTTTACTTCCAGGAATCGCTTGAAGGAACTTGACTACGAGCATTCGGTCAGGGTCGTCAAATGGTTAGAGCATCGCGGACACATAGATGAAACCTTCCGAATAAGGTTTCTCACTTGGTTCAGCCTCAAGGCTACACAGCAGGAGAGAAGAGTGGTTAGTGCTTTTGTTGATGCTTTGATGGATGACCCAGCAAGCTTAGCTGACCAGCTTATACACACTTTCTCGGACGAGATATGTTCCGAGCAAAAACCTTAGTGGGATGAGTTAAGCCCATATGGCACTAGACATCTGGTTTTCTGTAATTTGTGGGAGTTGTAAAGGGCATTCTGATGGGTTGCATTAGTTCTTGGTCTTTACCAATTAATTTTCGGTTATGGAGTGATCCATGGACTTGTTTGATACATATTACATATCCCATTCCAAAAGTGATCCAGCTCAAGGTTTTGAAAACTGAATGAGTTATTGGACTCAATTGTTGAACTCAATGATGGAGTGGGTCCTCCTATGCTCGTGTGAAAATTTTACATGATTTTATAACGTATAAATTTTTATCATTACATTTTTCTTAAGACCTAGATTATGGTCTACTTTTTTAATCAATGATGTAAATTTATACATAATAAAGTTACATGAAATTTTTAGACGAGAGAATCTATTTAATCACACAGCCCAATTGGTGGAGAGGCTGGTGTTCTGGGATTATGCCACGTCGCATTTATGCTCCCAGTCTGAGCCTCTCTTCACTAAACATAGCCTTAATAGTGATAAAGCAAACAAGAGGGAACAACAGGGCTGTCTAATGTCAAAGAAAGACGTAAACGCCATGTTGTAGTAGTGAGTGTAACTTCTAAGAAAAAATTATGGTGGAGGTTTAAATTTATTAAACATTTTCTAGGCCTAATCTGAACCATGCCACCCAAAAAATGCTTATTGTGCGTGGGGGTCTCAACTGCACTAAGTTGCGTGTGCCGAGGCATTTAAACGTGATTTCACCACATACATTCGTCTTTTTTTTCGTTGAAAAGAAAACAACGATTCATTGATCAGCTATCAAAGACAAAGTTTGATTACAACAAAAAAAAGTTGGTATGAGAGATCCTGATAAAACATAAATTATGCCTAAGACTATATAACTAATGAAAACTACACAGTGATAGATAGCATATCAAAACATATTGACGATATCGCTTTACCCCTACAAATATGCATAATAGCGAAGATGAGCACGTGAAATCTTTGAATTAGGTCACAAAGGGAAGACCACGTTTAGTCACGTTGTATCGGTAGATATAGAGGCAAGTAAAACATCGCATTTAAAAATTTCAAAAAACTAAAGCGCTGGACATGACATCTTGCTTATTAAATGCCAGTAACCAACTCTGTGATACACATAAGATCGTCAAAGCCTTAGAATACAATCGAACGTAGTAAAATGTATACGCAATTGCATGCTTATATGATCCAGGCATCCGGCCATCAAAAAAATTTGTCGAATGTGATATTAAACACACTACTAGTCAATGCAAAGGTGGGACAAAAGAGGAAGAGAAAGAACAGCTATCTGAAAAAGGGGTCACCGGACTGCGATAAAGGAGATAATCCACCTCCAGAGAAAAAAAGAAGATTAAACCTATGAGTAATGCTAGTTTGACACCAAAAAAGTGGGTTATAATCATTGAATGTGATGAATATTAAGGATAAGTGGGACTACCATCACATCCAATGATTATAAAGTGGGTGTCTAAATAAATATCCACTTTTTGGATGTCAAAATATCATTATTCTTAAAAAAGGAAAGGTTACTAAAAAATTGTAGGAATGGGAGATGGGAGGAGGGATGGAAATCACCTCTTTCAAATTATGTCCCCTTCTCTCTCTCTCGCTAATCACTAATTACTAAGTAAAAGAAGAGCATTTACTAATGTAGAAAATTTAAAAAGTTAACAAATCCATGTTACCTGTGTTCCACGTCTCAAGAAGTGATTGACACATGGAACGAGATAAGTGATTTTTATACGTGAGAGGAGGGGGCATATACAAACAAGAATCTTTTATATCCAAATAATGTGTCATTTCATGTCTCATCAATCACTTCTTGTGATGTGAAAGATAAATAATATATATTTAATAATTATTTTTAAATTTTAAATGTTATTAAATGTTCATACTCAATGTAGTAAGAATTGATTAGTGGGACAAGAAAATCAACATGATTTAGAGGCGTGATTTCCATCTGGCTTACGAGGAGCTTTTCACATACCTTCGCTGAAAAGATGTGTTTTTCGGCTTCTACTTTCTGGCCAAAATATGCATGGACCTCAAATCTACACTAGTATATGGTATACGGTGGTTTTTTTTCCTTTTTTCCTACTAGTATGGGTTTATTTTAGAAATTGTTTATTAAAATAATGTTACTTTAAAACATTTTGCTCCTTCGTAGTCCTTTTTATTGCACGGGACCTCCTCTCTCTCTCTCTCGCACACACTTAAGACAACTCCATATATAAAAATGAAAAGAAAAGAAAAAATAAAAAATGCAAAGCTGCATTAGACTACGTGACAACTCAGGGTAGAAAGCACAATCCATATGACATACATGCATGTTCTACAATTGGTTAAATAGTATTCGATAATCATTTGTATGTTTGACAAATTAAGTGTTACATATGACATCTAATATATTTTCAAGATCATTATTAGTTTAGAACCAATTAATGGTATAAAGTATAAACGGATCAAATTGATTCAGGTTTAGGTGAAAAAGAACTACGAACCAATCATTTTTTTTATTGGTTTGTTTTAATTCGGCTCTAAAAAAATTTGACTGAATTGGAATTAATCAAATTTGGATTAGTTCGATTTGAATTGTTGGATAACAATCTGCTAAAGAATACCACAAAATATCGCAAATTTTAATTTGATGAGATTGAATTATATATACAAAAAATCTCCTAAGTGATTAACAATAATAATAAAGCACATACATGGGAGAACCTAATATGTGTTTCTACTCACGAAAGTTATTAGTTATCTCATCTGTTTTCAAATTACCAAAGTAGTGCTGATTGTAATTAAGTACATGCATGGGAGAATCCGACAAGACTTTATTATGTTTACGCCACTTATTTAAATTCAAAGCTCATGACTAAATTATAAATTATATAACTAATTTGCAATTTGATAAAAATAAATTATACATAACACTTACTGAAATCCCAATGGATGTAAGTATGCATAGTCAACATCATATTCGTGTAGTACATCATTAGCATCATCTACCTGTGAAGGGGCAAAAATTTATACCCAAATCTAGAGAAAAATGCAAGTGCCTCCAATCTCACGCACCACATAGTTTGGGGCTTTGCAAAGCTCCTTATGAAAAAAGATAGGGCTAAACCTCCAAGTATATGTCCTAGCAATGACAGTCCTCCAATAAGGCTAGGAACATCAGATTAACATATAAAGCTAGGAACAATAACTCTAGCCAATTTCATTTAACGAAAAATGAAAGAAGATTAAAAGTAAAATTGGTGAATTTTATAAATTGGTATTGGTTAGGCCACTTGTCGACGAATTTAAATTGGTTATGACCTTCTTTCATCTCAACTTTTGTGTTGTAATTGGATCGATTTAGGAACCGGTTTCCAGTTCAATCCATCAAAATGATTGATCCGCTCCAATTTTCAAAGGCAAGGGTTTGCAAATAGACTTCAAGTTATGCTATACTTTGAAATAGACTAGGCTTAGACTTAAAAAATAATAGATCACAGACCAAACTCAGGAGAGAGTAGTAGCAAAGGCTTAGCTGATTGAGAATGATTAAGAATAAAGCCTGATCTAACCTAAACCTGTTTCCATCCTTAATAACATATGCAAAAATTGGATTAAAGCACATACAGTTGCACCTTGACTTTGGATCAATTCGGGTAGTGTTACGTTTCTAAAAGAACGTTATTTGTACTTGGTTTTGGGAATATCACACCTTTCTCGCACAATCATGCAATAATATATCTATCTTACCATGCATATTTCAATATCTGCCCATATATAGTTAGATGCATACAGGTGTGAGTGCGCACCTTTATGTCATTTTTCTTATCACAATTCACTACTCCTGGTGACATTTCACATACTAATACGAAAAAAATAAATCCTGAAGTGAATAGTTCATAAAACTTTATTTTCATCATTAATTATCCCTTTCATGTGCTCTTTGATTAGATCATCTTCCTGATCACCGTAAAAACTAATATATAGTCACGTTATGTAAAAGTTCCAATTGCGAAGATCGATTTCACACAGCACAAAACAAAGGGAATCTCTTGCCAGTGTGATGAACCAGACCTGTTTCAAAACCACCCTATTTTCGTAAATAATCTCAAAAGTAACCCCAAGTTGGCGAAGAAGCCATGGTATACAATTGGCCATGGTATACAATTGGCCAAGAAGCCATTAAAACTAAAAATTGGCGCTTGCCACTTCCTTAACACATTTCCTAAAAACTTCTCAAGATGTTTGGTATATTGAACATGCACAAACACAAACGGCGGAGTCCTCCTTGGCATTCATCCATGCACTGACTTCTTTAACTTTGCAGTTTGGCCACTGATTGCACATTCTTTCACTTAGTTACATCATGATGGACCCTTCATTAGACTCCCAGAAGCCATCATACACCATTACTTCCCGTAATAACATCACAACATATTCATGGGCCCTTCATGAAACTCCCAACCACCATCATACATTTTCTGCATCATTGGCAGCTTCATTGAATGCAGCAGCCAAGTACTCTGCAAGGCTTGGTTCAGGACTGGGCTTGACAGAAGCAGCAGACGATCCTTCCCTTTTAGTACTAACCAACTTTGAAGTCCATGGTTTTGAACTTCCGGGAGTATATAAAGGAGCGTCTGTTGCTTTCCATATTACAGGTTTCAAATGCCTCCATGGATCTTCAACCATGGACATCTTGCAAAACCGATCCTGACCAGAAGCTCGGTCCTTGTTAGACCGATGACCATGAGAACTTGGTCCACGTCCAGTGCCCCGTCCTGAAACAGGGCTTCTGGTGTTGTGCAAGAAACCCCTGCCTCTCCCTGGGCTAGGACCGGGACTGTTCCTGTATCCTGGAGGATTTGGACTATGGCTAGGCCGGTGAATTATGCCCTGTCCAGAGTTATATAATGGAGAACCGCATGGTTCAAATCTAGGACTTGGATAAGTACCAACACCAGAGTTATATAATGGAGCACCAGATGGTTCAAATCTAGGACTTGGATAAGTACCACCACCAGTGTTATATAATGGAGCACCAGATGGTTCAAATCTAGGACCTGGATATGTACCACCCCTTGCTGGACGGAATGGTGAGTTATAGTGAGCAGGGCCTCTAGGACCATTCCAAACTGGGTTTCTATAGGGTGCTGGTGATACTTGAATGGGAGAGGGGATCATATGTGGATTTGTTGACTCTGTAATTTCAATTGATGAGAATTGTCAGAAAGAAAAAGATAAAGGTGAATCTAGATGGTGATCAGTATACGCGAGAGAAACTCTAGGTAGCTAATAGAAAGATCATAACAACACAATATAATACAATCACTCATAAAAGCAATGCTGCACATCTGAATTCAACAATTTCATAATAAGACCAGCTAAACTTCTCATACACTAAAGAGCTAACCAAAGTTTTGGTCCTCGAAATATTTGGATTACAACAACTGAATCCTACAATGATTATTAAAATTTTAATCAATCTCTGAATTTGACTCAACCAAGCCCTTCTTTAGGCTAAATTGATATGATTTAACATAATCTAGAGGATTAAGCTTCCTTCTTGATTGAGTCAAACTTTATTGGTGTAATGAGATTGAGCCAATTTTAAAAATGTAGATTGCAGAAAATTGTTGCAACTAACTTTCTGAGAAGGTGAGAACTAAATCAATGTGAGCACAATATTTGAATGGGTAGAAAATTCACTTTACTAGAAATTGAAAATGGTATCCGAAAGGGAAAAATAGTGGAGCTTTAGGGTGAGTAAAGTCCATATTCCAAAATGCAAGCATGTAATATGTGTAAAATCAGCATAAGATAGGTACAGTTTCTCAACCTTACAAGAATCAACAACAACGCAGCTGGTCCATGATGCTTGATTAGATACTTGAAACTATCTAAAATCAATGGATGTCAATTTTAAGTAAAAATTTACAGATAGACACAACAGTACCTGGATGTGGTGATGAAAATCGTGCCACAGGAGAGCTGGCAAAATTTGAAGGAGGGAAATAATCTGGTGCAGATTGGATATGGGTGGTGTTCCTTTTGTTAGAAGAGAATGCATTCATTGGATCCGTATAAAAGTCAAATCTTGGTGCGGCATATGATTTATCCTGTGAAGGGGTAGTTGAAGAAGCTTCAATCAGGGGATTTGAGAGAAGACCCGGTATCCCAGAACCTTCAACACCACCAGAAACTTCAGCTAGATCTGCCTGCATGCGCATTTCTTTCAACCTTTTCTTTCTTTGCTCTGAATCCTCCATGTAACATAACTAAGAATAAAAAGAAGCAATTAGAGCCACAAATCATGATATGGAATTATGGAAAACAGCCATTACACATCTGTCACAAACAGAAATTTTAAACTCTGCTCCTAGACAGCATGAGAGCAGCAAAAACAAAAGTAAACAACTTCCCATTGCTCGTACTCTTTTCATTGTTCATTTATTTAACTTTACAAAGTAACCGATGACAAACTGTTAATTTTGTAGGTAAGTAGTAATCATTCTAGATATTGAATCAACAAACCCATTACCTATTTCAGAAAATGCCGAAGACAACATACAGAAAATAAGAAATTGTTCATTCACAAACACTGGAAATTAAACCACAAATCAGTTCTAATTTTTTGTTCCAAAAAATATGAAACAACGCGAGACAACATGTAAAAGCTACATTTTTCCTGTATTGCTGAAATATATATATATATATATATTGAAAATATGGAAGATAGCTAGTTTACAATAAGTTAAAAGCATTAAGATCTCAAAGCTAAAGATTCCAACCAGGCAACAAGGTAACAAAGATTGAGACAAACCCCCAAACAAAGTTATGATACATTTGAGTTGCGGCTGTCTCACAGTAAAAATTAACAAAAACGTCATAAAAATTCATGTGTGGCATAGTGCTAGAAAGAACCAAATTATCATGACAAGAAACAAAAACAAAAATTAAAGATTACATTTAAGAGCCCTAAATATCAAATACAGAACCGTAAATAACTATAAGAGAGCAAACAATGAGATTTTTATAAAACAACCAAAACCTGATGTATAATTAGAGAAAATTATGAACCCAACAGCGAGAAAGGTTAAGTGTTCGGAGTAAGAAGATGAGGTTTATTAGCTGAAGATGAAGAAGTAAAAAAAATAATGAGAGGAATTTGAAGGAGGGAAAGAAACAAGTCAGACGAAGAAGAAAAAAGAAGGAAAAAAAACCTAGTTATTGAAGAAATAAATCAAATGCAATTCGGGAGAAACAGCACAACATTCAAAGGAAAATTAGAGATACCCAATAATTAATTTGATTAAATGGGATATTTCAAAAACAAAAAATCAACCTTAAGAGTTGTGGTAGTTGATTGGTGTAGGGAACAGCAGCAGAGATCCGTAAGTAACGAGGTCAAGGTGAAGAACGCAGTCGCAGCCGCAGCCTGTGGTTGTCAGACGGCGGCCGCGCGGAAGGGAAGACGGCCAGGTGCTGATGAGGTTGAAAGCGGTTTGTGATCGCCGGCTATGTACGCGGCTGTCGTGTTTTTGAGTGTGGCCGTGGAGGGAACCGATAAAAAGCTCGATTGACGAAGGAAGTTTACTGAGACTTCTGTCGAAGTGTAGATCACTTCAGGTAGAGGGTGGTTTGGTTTAAGAAAATAATTTTTAAATTTTATTTTATTTTATGTTTTTAATTTGTTTATGGCTTTCATAATTTTACCAAAGAAATATTAAAAGTCCATTTGGTGCGGATGAAATTGAATATTGAAATCGGAAATGGAGGCCCTAATTTTAATTTTTATGTTTGGAATAATATATATATAAAATTTTAATTTTGATGTATAGATAGTATAAAATTATTTTATATCATCATCCAATCAAAATATTTCATTTGAATGATTTTTCAAGTAATAAATATAAAAGTCAACTTTCGTGACTTATATGGCAATGCATAATTAGATGATTTTATAAAAAAAATTTCACCAATTAAATCCTATATATAATTGAAATTATAGTTCTATAATTTAACTCCATAGAATTCAAAAACAACTAAAATGGATTATTCTTAATTCCTAACATATACAATATGAATTGTTGATTCCAAAAAATATCAAATATATTACAATTCTTTAGTAAATCTGAACATAAAATTAAGATTCTAACTCAATTCAAATTCTGAAAGAATTCGAATTGAAAATAAAATTATATCTTACAATTACAATTCTAATATCCAAACAAACAATGAAAATTGAAAATTCGATTTTATAGTTTTCACTGTTTTCTTCATAAAATCTTGAAAAATAGGAAACTAATTAAAAAGATGAAATGAAAAGTGAAAAATGTTTTATGAAGCTGCATTCTAAAGCTACCTTTAGGGTTGGCAAATGATACTCGATCAACTGGTAGTTACCTGTTGCTCCGAATCCGGCTGGTCAGGTTTTGAGCCAATCAACCCACCTTACAATGAGATAGGTTAGGAGAAATTTTCATTTGCACTTGAAGCATCACCTGTATAGGCTTTATACCTAATCTATTTATACTTAAAAGTTAGATAGTATTATGCTTGTCATTTGTCACTCAATGAGTAAAAATTTTCATGCCCAAAATTGCACTAACAAAACTATCAAATGTCAAAACCTTGCAACAAAATCTAAAGCTTTCGTGTGGCTTGATGATGAGATTCTTGCTTTTATATGACTCAAGGTATGCCCTCCACACAGTTGTGTTTGGTGTGTATGCAAAGCTCAAGAAAAAGCAAGAGATTGTGCATAATTGCATATTAGAAAGCCCTAATTGTGAGTCTAAAAAAAATTGGAATGCCAACAACAACCACCATAGACGATCATTCAATAAGGCGGTGGAAGAATTGAAGCATGACATTGCAAATTTGGAGAATGTTGCTCGGGAAAGCTTGCCACAAAGGGAGCTGTTGGGTTGTTGGTCGCAAAGACGCCATGGTGTTGTTAAGGAGGAAGTAATCTCCAACATAGTAATGGTGGAGAAAACGAGCACAGTGATGAGCCAGCCAATATTTGACGATGACAACCACAATAAGGCATCGATCAGCGACTGGGCTTATGACATGGTGAAGGTGTCGATCTAATGGAAACACGGTGGTTGTATGATCTTAACCACAATCTTGCAACGGTAAAGATGGATGGTGGACAAGGTTGAAGTGCCATAAGACATTTAGGTGCTTGAAAATGGTCAAGATATTGAAAACTAATGAGATCTCAATAAACTATGTCTCTGCAGGAAAAGATGGAACCGAAGAGAAATTGTTGTTGACAATATATATGCATGAAAATGAGGATTTTGAACTAAAAGTCATTGAAGAGATGATACATAGAAATGACTGACCAAAATTGAAATAAGTCTTGTAGGTTGAACTTGCGACCCAAATACCTAGAAGGTATAAAACATGTCAGACACAAGTGAGTATCTAAATGAGAAAAAATGAACTTATGAATTGATAATACATTCATGACATGTTCTAATAATTTTATGTTCTTGAATTTATATTAAATATGTCTTTGGTTTTGATTATATCATGTTATTGAGTATCTATTGGGTAGCAAAAATGTAAGAAATAAAAAATTAAACCTTCTCTCACTAAAAGCAACAACACGTTTGACACAAGAAGAACAATAACATAAAGTGTAATATCCCCTATTGCTTTATGGATTAATGACTGTCTCCACAAGCCGACACGGGTGTAACACCCCCTGTTGCTTTATGGATTGATGACTATCCCCACAAACCAATACTAGTCTTTTCACCGTACTTTGTCCTCACTCACATGCTTCCTGGGGGACAGTCATCAATCCATAAAGCAGTAGGGGATGTTATAAATGGTATCAGAGCCTGCACCTCTCCTAATACGGTGTGATTCGAGGATGAACCAAATGGAAACTGGTGAGCATGTAACGCCCGATGACCAGGGTAGGAGTGATCGCCGGTGCGAGAAGGCACGGACAAGGAGTGGCTCCTAGAAAGGCTTCTAAGTGGAGGGATACATGAATGAGCTAATTACACACCAGTATGAGAGGAATCCTAAGACTGTGTAGGTATGAGACTATACAATTAAGGATGACTTATATGAATTGATTGGTACTACCTATACTAACATGATGCATCTTCTTTTCGATAGTCCATCATTAAAGAACTCCACAATTAAGCGTGCTTAACTTAGAGAAATTTTTTTTGGGATAGGTGACCTCCTAGGAAGTTTTCCAAGAATTGTGTGAGTGAGGACAAAGCATGCTGAAAAGACCCGTGTTGACTTGTGGGGACAGTTGTCAATCCATTAAGTAGCAGGGGATGTTACAAATGGTATTAGAGCATGCACCTCTCCCAGTACGGTATGGTTCGGGGATGAACCAAACGGAAGTTGGTGGGCACGTAACACCCGATGACGAGGACAGGAATGATTACCAGTGTGAGAAGGCACAGACAAGGAGCGGCTCCTGGAAAGGCTTCTAAGCGGAGGGATACATGAATAAACCAATTACATACCAGAATGAGAGGGATCCTGAGACTGTATAGGTATGGGACTATACAGTTAAGGATGACTCATATGAATTATATAGCCACGCTATATCGGCCCGTTTGAGATTCTAGAGGGGGTTGGAATAGTGGCCTACAGGTTGGCACTGCCTCCCAGTTTATCAGAGACACACCCGGTATTTCATGTCAGCATGCTCAGAAAGTATATGCCCGATGAATCTCACGTACTCACTCCACAAGCGATTCAAGTTGATAAGAACTTGTTTTATGAAGAGGAACCGGTTGCCATCGTGGATCGACAGATCAAGAAGCTTCGTTCAAAGGAAGTGGCCTCAGTAAAGGTCATCTGGAGGAACCACTCTGGCGAGGAAGCCACGTAGGAAGCTGAATAAGCTATGAGGATCAAGTATCTGCACCTTTTTCCTCCTCAAGGTATGTTTTAAGATTTGGGGACCAAATCTCTTTTAAGGGGGGGAGAATGTGATACCCGAGGTACACGGGTCAGCAGTAAGGTTCTGTATAGCCTCAAGGATTCCCTGGGAACCACCACCGGGTCCTGAATTTTGCTAAGTCTGGATCCTACACCTCCTTGGAGGGCTATATGATAGAATCATATTCTTGGGATCAAAAGTCCCGATAATTGTTCCTTGAGGGAAAACAAGTTGAAGGGTGATTTTTAAGGAATTTTATGAAACCTGCAAATGTTTCGTTGTTAGCCCACAAGTTTAGAAAATCTCAGAAATTCTCGGATTTGAACAAAAATCCAAAATTTGGATTATGAATGGATGGAGTTTTGATTTTTGTGATATTTTATTTGAATCCAAATGAGGGGTATTTCCTTATTTACATTTATGTTTTAAAGTTAATGGAGAGTAAAATAAATGAGGACATTAACTTATATGAATAAGTGAGTGTTGGAACAATCCAGATGCTGGAATGACTGAAAAACACAGAAGTTGGGAGTTGCTGTCACCGCTATAGCGGTCCTAGCGGTCCAGGACCGCTATAGCGGTCACCAGCACTTGTTCAAGCGGTGCAGCGGACTGAGGTACTGCTATAGCAGTCCAAGACCGCTATAGCAGTCATAAGTGACCGTCAGACACTGTTAGACAGCTATAGCGGTCATATACCGCTATAGCGGTCATATACTGCTATAGCGGTGTCAGAGAGAGTTTAAAACCCCACATCGTGTAGAAGAATGCAGAAACGTGATTCTCTCCTTTCTTCCTCCATTTTTCTCTCTTTCTCTCAAATTCACTCCAATCCATCATTCCAAGCTTCAAGGTAAGTTCATGTTATTAGATTATGTCTTTATTTCTTCATGATCTTGGATTTGGACCGATTATTTTTCTCATTTTTGTCAAGTGGGGGTGTTCTCCCAATTTTAGTAGAGTTAGAATAGAGCTCTCTAGAGATTTTTAGATGTTAATCTAGAGTTATGATTGCTCCATGGCAGTGGTTGGTGTCATTCCAAGCTCTTCAGGTCAAGTTGGTGGGGCCCACATACTCCCGGCTTTAAACGATGAGTGAGTTCAAATCCTATGATCCTTATGTTGATCATTAGAATTAATTTCAGTAAATTATAGCATGAGATATATATGTTTTTTTGAAAACTCATGGGACCATTATTGTTAAAGTGATTTTTATCAAAGAGCTAGAGTATATATTTAAAGATTTATGGAATATTATGATGATTTTCATAATAGAGAATATGTATATGATAGAGTTTTAGAGAAAATAAGTGTTTTTATGATTCTCAGAAGTATGGAATTCAATATAATTTGTAACAACTGCCAAATACATATTCTGTAGGCTTGAAATCAGAATGCCTACAAATGGGTGATCCCTTGGGCATGATTTCACGGTCACAGTTATGCTAAAGTCAGATTGTTAGAGTTATATGAGACCAGAACTTTTCGAGTTTCAAGAGTTTTCATATTTGAATAATTTTATGAATTTTAATGTTGATTTATATGCTAGAGCTTGTGAACTCTAGGGTAGAAGACTTATGAGATATAGAGAAAAGATTTAGATTTCTGATTGAACTGGACAGTAGCTATAGAGAAACAGACCGTGAGTTAACGGCAGTTATTCTGTTAACCTTGGTATACCAAGTCGTCTTCGGGCCAAAGAAATAACAAACGGGACCTATTTAGGTGCCCCAGAGATTAGAGACTTTGTTATGCTATGCATAACCAGAGATTTGTTATGTCACATGAATTGGGCATAACCAGAGATTCCTGTTTCTTTATTAGCATACTATGATTTATAATTTCTACAGAGTAATGATTTTAGAACTATTTGTTATTCCTACGAATATGAACTTGAGAGTTATTGCATTAACTGGTTTGATGAATATATATATATATATATATATATATATATATATTATTTATTTTTCTTTGGCTGTCCCATGAGAAGGTTATGGGTGAGGACTTATTCACTGAGTTTTAGATGAAACTCACCCCTCTCCCTTCCTCCATTACAGGTGCAGTAGACTCGCAGTAGAGATTTCCCAGTTGGTGAGCTTCACTTTGTGAGTGAAGTACTTTTGGTATTTTGTTTAGAGATAGAGTGCTCCAGTGTGCATGACGGGCAGGGTCCCGGACCATAGAAATAGACTGACATGTTTTTATCATAAATATTTTGTATTTTCATGGTTACGAGTTCTATGGTTTATTTGGTATCAAGAGCAACTCATGTGTTTTGTGTCAAAGATATTTACTAGAGCTTGATTATGAAAGTATTTATGATGAATTTATGTTTTGGAAAAGGATTTTATATTAAATTATGCATATAGAGGGACTCAGAGATCACGAGGCTTACGTGGGAATGAGGATTTCTCACGTGCCAGTCATGTGCCCAAGTCGGGTCATGACATACTGCCTATACCAACAAGATGCATCTTCTTTTCAATAGTTCATCACTAAAGAACTCCACAGTTAAGCGTGCTTGACTTGGAGAAATTTTGGGATGGGTGACCTCCTAAGAAGTTTTTCAGGAAGTGTGTGAGTGGGGACAAAGCATGCTGAAAAGACCCATGTTGGCTTATGGGGATAGTCGTTAATCCATAAAGCAGCAGGGAATGTTATATAAAGGAGACAACATACAAAGTTTAATGCGACTTGGTCCATTTGACCTACATCATTGACATTGATAGCTCGTAAAAACTACCCATATAATGGATCACTCCCATTATTAGAGGATGTAAAACAAAATAACCGAATGCCTTATTTATAAGCCAAACCTCTTATGAGGTTTTTGTTCTTTCTCCAAGTGGGATTTTAGGTTAGATCCGAACAAATACTCCCCTTAAGTCAAAGTCCTAGCAAAAGTTGGCTACAATAGTTGTCCCCATAAACATTCTTCTTGCAAAATACTTATATTTTTTTGAGTAATCAATGGTGTAAATAAAATTCATACATGCTCTATTCAATTGTATGACCATTGCATACGATATACACTGCTTGACCTCTACATTATTGCTAATAAGACTTATGACACAAGCTCTTTTTACTTGTATCGTCACTGCTCACAAAACACGTTGCCTGATCTCCATATTGTCATGAAGACATTCTATACAAGGGACATCACACTAAGTTCTCATCCTATATCTCTAGTTAAAATATTATTATTTTGAATTTTTTAATAATATTTAATTAATTTTTATTTTTTTACAAAATCTTTAGATTGTTTTGATCATAACTATGTCTATCAAAAATTTTAAAATTCATATAGTTCCTTCGCATTTTATCATTTTATTATAAATAATACTAAAAAAAAAGAGTCGTTAGACTCTTTTCCCCCATTAATTAAGGTTTTTAGCTTGTTGGATTTTTCTTTAATAAGGTTTTTAACGAGTCAATTCCTCTTAAGCCTTGTCAGGGAGTTATATTTGTCCATGACCCTCTAAAACCCATTCCATTTGACAAACTCATCCAAATTCTTCTGTTTTTATTAACAAAAATGATTTTTTTGGGACTTTTCTATAAAAAAAATCATTTATTAGGGCTAACGTGGTGGTTTTAAAAATGCCCATTTAGCACAAAACACAACACGCAATCATTTTCCGTTAGCATAGATGATATTTGAATGAATTTATCAAATGAAATAAATCTTTGAATAGTTGCAAATATAATTTCTCTAAATAATAATTGTATTAGCAATCTTTCAGGACTAAAATGATGAAAGCCAGTGTATAATAAAAATTGAGAAGTGTAAGCTTATTATTTTAGGTAAAATACACTTGTCTCCCTTGTAAGAAATGATATTTCAGCTTATTCATTTAAAAAACCTACACTCCACCCCATTTTATTAAGGGAGTGTTTAGTATATTCTCTTTCATGATTTGAATTTTATAAATTATACTTAAATAATAAAAATAATTATGGAATAAATAATAAATTTAATTTTTATACATGGATTTCATGTTGTTTCATCTACAACATATTAAATAAACTTATCTATCATAATCGCATTTTATATATTAAAATGATAGATAATTTTAAAATTTAGAATTGAATACTTGTTTTAATTAAAATTTAATAATAAATACTTTAAATAAATAATAAATTACAATTAAATAAATATTTAAATTAATATTAAAATACATAATTTTTCATTTTTAGCTTTTAGTATAATTTTTAATATTACTTATGAATTTAGTTTCTATGAACTAACAGTATAAAACAGTTTTAACTGTGAATTGATAAAAATTCAATAAATTATCAAATTCGGTAAAAAGCTATCTACCAAATTTTATTTTGTATTATCAGTGCATTGAAATTAACTTTATTTTTTATTTTATAATTATTTTTATTAGTTAGTATATAATTTATAAAAAAATTTAATCATAAAATAGAATGCATCAAATACGCCCTTAGCTAAATGGGGTGGAATGTAGGTTTTTCAAATAAATTAGGTGAAGTATAATTTCTGAACACCTCAAGGGGGTAAGTATATTTTACCATATTATTTTTGATAAATTTTTGGCAAGTAAGGTGTCACAAATAGAGTAATGGTTCACTTTGGTCCTTGAAATTATAAACGTGTTTCACTTTAATCCCTTAAATTTCATAATTAACTTTTTAGTTCCTGAAATTTTATTCCATAGGTCACTTTAGTCCTTGGTCAAACAAACATTAGTCAATTGTTACTTTAGGATAGTGTGTCATGTTGATTCCACGTGGTATGCTAATGTGACACAAAATCAAAATATATATAAATCAATCCCTGAAATTTCCAAATGTGTCAAAATAGTTTATGAGATTTTATAAAATGTGTCAAAAATTCCTGAGTCCCACATCTCTCCTCTTTTAGTTCATAAATTTTAAACCCTCAATTATCCTTAAATCCACTCATTTCTCTCTCATTTTCACATCTTATTTAAATAGTCTAAATTTTTAAATATCCTAAACGTGATTAAAAGCTTAATAAGTCCAAATTTGAGACCCTCCATGCTTAGTCAATATAATTACATTATTAACTATTACATTACATTTCTTGGAATAAATTGGGTTTTAAAATATAAAAAATAGGATGCAATGAAACATTATATTATCAAGCGTGGATTGAGTTCATCAAGGGATTATTTGAAACCTTTTAGTTGCAATTTGAGAATGAATTTGGTATCAAAGGAATCAGGTATGACAAGGAAAAGAAACTTTACTCTATGTCAAATATACTCGCAAACCATTTCAAATATGAGGAGCTTTAATCGAGCTCATATAGAGGATTATGTCTCTTATTCAACCTCAACGATAGTGGATCATAGGGAATCGCCGCCTCTTAAGGTGTACAAGCGAATAGCGAGGGTGCTACATTCACAATGAAGATGCATATGGACCGAGCTATTATTCGCGATTAGCGTGACAGGTTTGGCATAATGAAGATTAGAAAGTATTTTAGAGATGTTGATGCGAATATGATAAACATAATTGTATCGATTCACAATAGAGCATTTATGTTTGCTTCTCCTCTCGACATATCCCCATCTTTATGGGGGGCTAAATTACTCACCACTTGTCCAAGAGCAGCTTGTTGGTGATACATCCTCTTCTCATTGTTATTCTATGTGAGAAAGATTATTGTCCAAGTAGAATGTGAAAATAAGATAGAAATAAGTGGGTTTAATAAATATTGATGATTTAGAATTTATGAAACAAAATAGGAGAAATTTAGGGAATTGAAACTTTTTTGACACATTTTAAAAATTTTAAGAACTATTTTGACATATTTGGAAATTTCAGATACTAATTTGAACCTGTCTAAATTTGGTGCAAAGTTAGCGCATCACATATCACTTAATGTGTCATGGTAGCAAAAAGAAATGAGTGACTAACGTTTATTTGATCAGTGATTAAAATAACCTACATAATGAAATTTCAGAGACTAAAAAGTCAATTTTAAAATTTTAGGGCACCTTCGATTTGAATTTTTAATTTTTCAAAATTTTATGAAAAAAATACTTAAAACTGAAATTAAAAGCTAAAAACTAAAATTTATATAGATTTTAGAATTTTCGATATTTAAAATTGAAAATTAAAAAATAACTCAAAACCCAAACCATGTCTTTAGGACAAAAGTGAATTATATTTATAATTTCAGCGGCAGCAGAACGAATCTTTAGTAAGCAAGGACGGAATGGAGATCTAGATTTCGAAAATCTCCCTCGAAGACTTGGCGGCTGACTCCCTCACAACCTCACCGGAAACACAGATCAGATCAGTGAATAACAGCTGCGCTTACTAAATCATTGGCCATACAGTATAGTAAAAAGTATATATAAAAAAGAAAAATGCACGGTCGTCCTCGCAAAGCATTGAAGGAAGAAGACGCGGCGGCTCTATCCGCCAAAGCCGAGAAGCTCCGTTTCCTTCACTCTCACTTCCTTGCCAATCACCAGAAACGCATGTCCGTCCCTTGTTATTGTTATTATTATTATTATTATTCAAAACCAATAACCTGCTACACTCGCTGCCTTTTCTATTTGCTGTGTTTGTTTTTCCCCCTCAATTTCGAATTGGATTAAAAGAATCTTTTCTAACAGATACACGAAGGAGGCGCTAGAAGAAAACGCCAAGTTACTGGAGAACAATCCAGAGTGGCACACTGCTTGGAATTACAGAAAGCTCGCCGTTGAACACTTGCTCTCTGATTCACACTCTGATCCTGACTCAGTCAAATCTGTCCTCGATGAAGAGCTCAGGGTGGTGCGTTCTTTGTTTAGTTTCAATTTAATAGGCAAAACAATGTGTGTGTGTGTGTGTGTGTGTGTGTGTCTGTATATATATATATTGAAGAGGAAGATTTTTTGTTTTGTTATCTGATTTGGGTGCTGGGGTTTTAGGTGGAGAATGCGTTGAGGAAGAATTTCAAGTCGTACGGTGCGTGGCACCACCGGAAATGGGTACTGAGTAAGGGTCATTCGTCCATAGATAATGAGTTGCGCCTTCTGGATGCTTTTCAGAAGGCCGATCCTCGCAATTTCCATGCCTGGAACTACAGAAGGTTAGATTGCTGCTCCAATTTTTGTCTTTTTTTTTCTCTTTATCTTCTTAAGTTTAGGGCACATGTTGAGAAATTAAACTTACCCCCCCCCCCCCCCCCCCCCCAAAACAAAAAAAAAAGAATTAAACTATAAATTATAAAATTAAAAGTAGAAACGTTTATTATTATGAGAGTGCTAAAAGCATTTAACACTTGATTATGTAAGTAATTATGCAATTTGAAAGATCTTTTTGCTAAGTTGGTGCCTCATGTCTTTTTTCCTTGGGGTCTGTGGTGCTTCTTCCAGGTTTGTTGCTGCGCTGATGAAGAGATCTGATGTGGACGAGTTGAAGTACACAGAGGAAGTGATAGGGGCGAATTTTAGCAATTACTCAGCGTGGCATAATCGTAGGTATGGATATTACTGATCATCTAAAAGTTTTTAGTCGTTTGAATCAAGCCGTGTATTTTAGCAAGCGCTCGTTAAATTTGTTAGTAGTGTCTACTTGGCTTGTCAGTTGCATAGAAGTTTTATCTTTCAACACTTGTAAAATTTCCATGAAACTACTTTCCATGTGTGTGCCTGTGTGGGTGTGTGAAAAAGGATGAAACTGCAGCTTGCTAACATTTTGGGTTAAACAACTAACAAGATTGGTTCGATCACTCATTTGTTTTAAACATAACCCCCTCTAGTGCCACATAGAAGTGCCATCCTATCTGAACATAAACATGGCTATTTCCAAAGATCATTGAATGGTCATCATATGTGATCATATGCTATGGAATCACATTTATCAATGAAATGTAAGTGGCACTGTGGGAGGTATTTTAACAGTGTAGAGAAGTCTCCGAGGGTGTGTGCTATCCTTCATTTAGCAATTTTTTGTTCAAGTTATTTATTTATGTTTTTGAAAGAGGGTTCCCCGCGCCCCCCCCTCTCAAATCCTCAGTTACTTTTGTGATTATGTTTCACTGGACAAAGTGCCATTCTTGATGAATTCATTTTATTAATGCATTCACCATTGGGAATTTTTCAGTATCCTTTTGTCTAATTTGCTGAAGAGAAAGGCTGAAGGGTATTTCCCTAAAGAAAACATTTTGGAAGAGGAATATGAGCTTGTCCACAATGCTATTTTTACTGATCCAGATGATCAAAGTGGTTGGTTTTATCATCTTTGGCTTATTGATCAAACAGTGAAAGTTGATGCTCCTCTACTTGTTTCGTCTTGGCCTTCCCATGGATCTAATATAACTATACAGGGAAACAAATGCCTTCATGGTTCTGGTTCACCTGGGTTAAATTGTGCACTACCAGACACAGGAACACTTCCACTCATTCTTTATTTTAATCAACCTGTTGAAGGCATCAACTCTTCCACAGTAACTGTTAAATCTGAACTTTTAAATGGGGATTTTGTTTGGAAGCCGCTTTCAACAAACAACTCAAATAAGGCTCAAGTTTGGGTTACATATCTGAACATTGGAATTTTGGAGGTCCAACTTTCAAAAACATATGCAGTAGAGATCGGCCTTGGTCATTCTAAGGGTATTGTATCTTCAAGTGGATATCACTATGGTCGTCCTTCCCGAATTGCCTTTAAACTGTATATACAGACTGCCTATACAGAGCCTGTTGAACAACAACGTGGAAAAATGACTTCATGGAAGGATAATGATTTTGAAAAAATTGAGCATTTTCAGGAATCTGAACCCATGGTTTCATCTGATCAAGTTACTAGTGAGAATGACCCTATTCTAACAACTTCCAGTTGGGGTGCAGAGGCAATTGCTAATGAAATAACTAAATTTCGGGATTTATTGTCAGAGATAGACTGGTAAGACTGATTCATGAAATAGATGATTTTGTGGTTTGAAATGCCACCTTATAAGTTCTTCTTTTTTACCCTTCTTTTTTCTGATTATTATACCTTACTGCATTTTGTAGTAAAATTGGAAAGCTTACACTTGCTAGACTGTTGACTGCTTTTGATTCGTTATCATCTCCAAATGCTAAAAGTATGGTTCATGCTGAAGAAACTCTTCAACTTTATGATGCTCTGATGAGTTTGGATCCAACACATTATCTGTACTACAAGGATGAGCGTAGTCTGGTACTACTTCGTCAGGTAATTTACTTTTCTTTTTTTTTCTTTCTCTTTTCGGTATTAGATGTCCATGACAGCATGGTTCCCCAACTGTTTCTGCTGTTCTTAATAAGGATGTCGTGTGTGAATCTAAGTCAATGTGCATTACCAGTCTGTGACAGTAAGAATAAATATAGGAGCTTTCATTTCATATACCCATTAGTACTCTTAATTTGTTTTTGCAAATGGGCATGTTTACTTGGTTATTTTCTGTTTACATTATATTATCATTCAAAACAGAACATATGACCAAATGTGTTTGATTAGGTCTAACATCCTGGAAATGGTAGAGATATTTAATAAAATTAGCTGAAATTAGGAAATGCCATAAAGATGTTTCCTCTCGAAATGTATTGGCTCATATAATTATCGGATCTTTTTGTCTGCATCTCTCCTCTCCTCTTTGCATCAGCCTTCTGTTGCTTCTCTGTATTGATTCCACTTTTGCATTCTTGGTCACCTCAACAACGAAATTACAGCATAAGCTTGCCGAGAAACCCAATAGATGGTAACAATCTTGAAATTTTTCAACCTTTTTTTTCCCCAAATGAAACACACCTATCTCTTTTTTGTGTACTCTTTGTCCCTTCTGTTCCGATGACTAAGCCTTCCGAAGTCTGTTATCCATGCTGACCTAATAGGCTAATATCATACTTGGAAGTCATGTTATGCCTTCCCAAATCTGAAGCGCATGTTAGGCAATCCAAACCCAAGTCATCAACAGTGCCATTTGGTGCCAACTGCCAAATTTGATACTAATTTCGATATATGTATATTGCGTTGTGAATTTCAATTTGCAAGTTTACAGCTAGCTTTATGTTTCTGCAAATTGCCAGGCCAATTTTCAACGGCTATTAAATATATTTTCACTCTGTTTTGGTAATTCTTCAGATAACTTCAGCTCCGGAGTCTTTGCTACCATACTGCCACCGCAAAAAAGATGCAACAGAGATAGTTGCTCGTCATATCTGTCTCAGGTTACAAAACCTTTCATTGTCACGAGTGGGGTCTATAGAGAATTTATTGTGGGTTCAAATGTTGGACCTTAGCCACAACGAACTTCGATCAATTGAAGGTATAACATCTATGTATTTAATTTTTTCTCTTGAACTTCACAATAACTTAATCTTTATTCTGTATTGCTTGTGAAGTGTGGTATGGTAACAAACAAAATTGAAAACAAGATTGCATCTGGGGATTTTCAAAGTTGAGGCCTGGAAGGTTGTTTCTAATCTGTAGCTCTGTCAAAAGGATTAGGCTTTTTCTTTTTTCTTGTTTTCTTTTTGATAGAAAAGTCAAGTTATTGGGGTTTATTCTCGGCTATGCACTTTTGGGAGGTATAGCTTTTGATTATTTGACGTTGTACCTAAAGTGTAAAAAAAATATCTCATCCATACTGAATGTTTTGACAGGATTGGAGGCCATGCAACTTCTATCTTGTTTGAATTTGAGTCATAATAAATTGGGTAGTTTTACTACTCTGGGGCCTCTCAGACTGCTTAAGTCGCTTAAAGTGTTGAATATCTCCTACAATGAGATAGGCTCACACTCTATTGACACAAGAAGATACCTAGGCTGCTCTCCTTTGTCTCATACTGAAGAATTTCCATGGGACCGTTTTGAAATATGTACAGACAGCATTAGTGCCACAGAATTTTGGGAGGCTTTCTTGATATTTCAGAGTTTGAACTTGACAGAGTTAGACATAAAAGGAAATGCAGTTGCTGATGAGAACTTCAGGTCGTTTCTTATTAAGGTTTTGCCAGCGCTCAAGTGGCTTGATGGTGAGGACTTACCTTGACCTACGAGGTCTTCATGGATGATGTTTTTACTTTCTGCTGCAATGTAACATTTTCTTCAAGATTATTTACGCATAGGGTGTACTTTCCCTTGATAAATTGCAGGTTCTCTTTTCTCATCAGGTTCTAGTAGTTAATACAATTAAACAAGTATAGATGTAACATTTTTTACTATATACAAATATACCAATATACATCTTTAATGAGTGATATATAGCCCTTTATTCCTTTTTCACTGCCTTTGGAGTGATTTGGGTGAATCAAATGGATGAACATAAGCTTTGACAGTCTAATCCAAGGAAAGCCCCTCCTTGACAGGAGTGAAGTGGGAAAGGCTTTGGGTGAGTTGGACATTCACCCCTACACGACATGTTTGAAAGGTCAGTTTGGTCATCTTAACAACAGAAGCAAAATATTCAAAAATAAACTCCAGATGGAAAACTATGCACGAAATTATCATCCCAACTATTAATATACGGTTATGGGCACCAAAGCTGCTGGGATTAGTTTAAAATCTTATTGCAATCAGTATCATTTAAATAGTACTGACAAAGAGAAATGAAATAGTCAAGGATACTAAAATAAGTAAGTTTCAAAACTTTTTATAGGTCTAATGCCTGGAAAATATAAAAAATCATTTTTCCAATATTAAAGTTTCTTTTTTTTTTTTTTCCTGATGAGAATAAACGCTCAAACCAACCGAAAGGTGGTGAGCAACAGTACACAACTAAGAGTTCAGAGAGGAAATAAAAGCAATGCAAGAAAAACAAACAAACCCAAAAAATCAAGGGCAATATAAAATACCAAGATAAAAAAAAAATCGAAAAAAAGAGTTAAAACAAGTTTCATCCCTAATCCTTTTGACATTGCCATCCAGATTAAGAATTGAAATTGCATTCTGGTCAATGTTAATCTCCTCATAGACCTTGCATATTGATTTTTCAATTGTGAGCACTCATTTGTCATAGAACACACCATCTACATGTGAGTGCTATCAAAAGCCCCAGCAATTAAGGGTGTACAAAGGGTAAATTGGATCGGATTAAACAAAATCCGAACTCAGCCTGATTTTTAAACCGAATTATTTTTTGAAATTTAAACCCGACCGGACAATCAATTGAATTGAACTGAATTAATCCAACATTAAAACAATATATGAAAATTTGTACACTATACATAATAAATTGAATGTTTATATATGGTGCGGGCATCAATCTATTGTTCCTGTAGTCGACTTTTCATAGCACTTTCTTCCCATATCGTAAATCTTTCTCCATTTATTTTCCATTGGCTGACAGAAAGGAATGGACTTGAACAACTCGATCATCCACTCATTCGGTATATAGGAATTTAAATTTAGATAGAGCATGGTAACTTGCTAAGGGAAAGGGGATTCATTAAAGATCCACACCGGCAGGGGTTCTTTTCCACTGCTTTATCACCCTGCTCCATGGATTACTCATGAGTCACGACTAACTGACATCGCAATCTTCTTATTTTTGCAGGGCTCCACATTTTTTCTGACCATCCCGTACGACACTTCTAGCATCTGGTTTTCTTCGTAGAATGCGTGGCAAGCTTAAAAACTTTTAGAATAAATCTACACTTGTCCTTGAAAATTTTATTTTAATACTTTAATTCTTAAAAGATTAACTATATACATTTTAATCCTCAAAAAATTTTATATTATAACTCATTAATACCTTAATAGAAAAGCTTTAAAAACATTAGTTTTCAACAATTAAATACCTACAGTTTAATTCTCAAAAAATTATAATATAACTCGTTAATCCCTTAATTAAAAAACTACATAAAAATTGGTATTTAAAAGATTATATGAATGCACTTCGATTCTAAAAAATTCACGTCATAACATGTCAACCTGTTAAGTCTTAAAAGAAAAAGTATATAAATGTTTATAAAAAAATTAATATATTATAAGCCGATTTTATATTTTTGAATTAAGGATTAATATGTTTAAAGCTTAATCTTTCAAGGGCTAATAAGTTAAAAAATAATCTTTCAAGGATTAATATGCATGTGATTTTTATATTACAAGAATTAATGGCTATGAGATTTTTATATAAAGTTGAAAAGCAAACCAGCCTTGTTCACCGACTTAACATTAGTGTAGACTGCACTGTAATATGATAAACAAAGACGTATTCTTTTTTAAAATTTAACCATGAATGGTATTACAACTTATAATAGAAGTGTTTCAAATATTATTACAACATCTGCTCGATTGGTGCCCCCATGGAATTGACCTTGACAACCAACAACTATGTGCATACATACATATATACCGTACTTAATAGGTATAGTCTGATAAGCGTCAATATGAGACAAATTTCATGATATAAGATACAGTGATAATGGTAAAAACGCCAAGAACAAATAAATACAGTTAGGCTTTCTCAAGTCATAAACTTCTACATAGATACTCACTCCATCCTTAAATAATTATTTAATTTTAAATATACACTGAAATTAAGAAAATAATTTGAAAATCATCAAAGTTAGGAAAAATTAAAATAATTTCCTAAAATGCCTTTATTTCCTTTTGATAATTTAACTTTATCTTTTCTCTTCCATTATATCTCTCTCCTCCTCTAGTAACATTAACAAAGAGTATTAATGAAAAAAAAATCAATAACATTTAAATTTTTGAAATGAATAATTATTTAAGGATGAAACAAGTAAAAATTTATTGTTCATTGATCAGGATTCATGGCTAGTGAGAAAAGGGTTTGTTGTTGTTTAACAGAATTTATGAGGCTGCAGAATTTAGGTCAACTCCAAAATACTATTATCGTAATGGATCCTGTAAATGGTACTGATCCGTAAACCATTACACTCCATAATGTCATTGAAGGCATCAGTGCTAGGTTAGAGAAGATGAAGGTAGAGAGCGAAAGAGAAAGAGAAAGAGAATGAGCGAAGAGCTGAAGGTGATGAATGAACTGAATCTGAATTATGATTGCATACTGAATGCTGAGCAGTTACATGAGAGTTTATATACAAGTGTGAAAGTGTAGCTAACACTCTAACTAAGCCTGAGAGTGAGTAACTAACTTTCTAAAAAATCACTAACTGCTTTAACTAACTGAGCTTACTTCTACTATCCTTACATTCCCCCCTCAAAGTCAGAGTGTGCTGATCAGCAACTCTGAGTTTGGCTCGGAATTTGCTAAACAAAGCAGAGGAGACGGGCTAAGTGAATATGTCTGCTACTTGGTGCTCAGCAGGGATGTGAGAAACTTGAATTCTACCTTTTGCTACATGATCCCCGACAAAATGTAAATCCAGCTCAAAGTGCTTAGACTTTGAGTGCATAATAGAATTTGCTATCATGAGTACAACACTTAAATTGTCATAATACACCTTTGGAGTTATTGTTAGTGGAATTTGTAACTCTTGAAGAAGGTTGCGACTCCAGAACAACTTAGCTGTAGCAGCTACAAGGCCACGATATTCAGCTTCTGTACTACTCCTTGATATAGCATATTGCTTTTTGGACGACCTAGAAATGAGGTTGGGATCACGAAACCCATAGAATCCACTTGTGGATTTCCTATCATCAGGGTTAGATCCCCAGTCAGAATTTGTGTATGCTGTGAGTGTTAAATCAGTAGCCTTCTTAATGTGTAACCAATGGTGAGATGTTCCTTGTAAGTATCTGAGAATTCTCTTGACTACTTTCCAATGAGCATCAAGAGGGGACTGCATAAATTGGCAGACCCGATTAATGCAATAGGCTAGCTCAAGCCTGGCGATAGTAAGATACTGTAAACTCCCAACTATTGTCCTATACAGAGCAGGATCAGAAAATGCAGGGCTGCCACTTGCAGATAGTTTAAGGGAGGAAGGAATGGGTGTAGCATAGGGCTTGCACCCTTCCATCTTGGCTTTCTTCAGCAAATTAGAAACATACTTGGACTGGGAAAGGAGAAGACCTCCATCTTAGGTATGAGTTACCCCAATGCCAAGAAAACAGTGTATTTTGCCCACATCTTTTAGAGCAAATGAGGTATTTAAATGCTTGATCAGATAAAAAAAAAAAGGAGTTGGAGCTGCTTGTGATGATGATATCATCAACATAGATTAGGACATAAGTGGAGGCTTCAGGAGTGACCTTGGTAAATAGAGAAGCATCTTACTTTGTTCCTGAAAATCCTAGTTGTTGCAATGCTGATGTGAGTTTATGGAACCAGGCCCTTGGAGCTTGCTTAAGGCCATATAATGCCTTAGTTAGCTTGCAAACATAAGATTTGTCCCATGTTTCATAGCCTTGAGGCTGTTTCATATACACATCTTCAACCAATTCCCCATTCAAGAAAGCATTATTCACATCAAGCTGCCTAATGCACCAAGATTTTGCTACAGCTAGTGACAAAAGTAGTCTGATAGAGGTTGGTTTTATGGCTGGACTTAAGGTTTCAGTGTAGTCAAACCCAGGTCTTTGGCTAAAACCTTGAGCAACAAGCCTAGCCTTATTTCTGCAGGGATCCATCTGAATTATATTTTGCTCTAAATACCCATTTACTGCCAATTGGGTGCCTTCCTTCAGGTAAAGGAACTAGTTGCCAGGTGTGATTTCTCATGAGAGCACTATATTCTTCATCCATAGCCTACTTCCAATGAGGAATGGTTAAGGCTTGTTTGGCTGAGGTTGGTTCAAGTATGGCAGTGAAGGCTTTGGGTTTGAAGATTCCCCATTTGGCTCTTGTGAGCATGGGATGAGTGTTCACTGGCTGAAGTGGTTTGGGCTGATGAGGCTAAAATTCAGCTAGGTTTGGGGCTGAAGGTGCTGAAATTCAGCTGAAGATGCTGGTTGAGGTTGAACATCAATTCCTGAGGTTGGAATGGATGCAGCTGTGGGAGAAGTTTGCTGGTTTAGTATAGGAATTACTGGTACATGTGAGTGAGGGACAGGTTCTGGATTTCCTGGTTTGGGAAGACCAAAACCAGATTTGAAAGGGAACTTATGTTCATCAAACACCACATGTCTAGTGACTATGATTTTCCCAGTCTCAGTGAGGCATGGATAGCCTTTATGTTGCAAACCATAACCAATGGAGACACAAGGGACAGATCTGAATTCCAACTTATTGTCAGGCCTGGTGTAGGGGAAACATAAACAACCAAACCTCTTAAATGTTTGATAAGGGGGAAAAATACCAAACAACTTCTGTGCAGGGGAAGCATTGTTCAAAACTGGGGTAGGCAGAGTGTTGATTATTTGTGCTGCAGTAAGAAAAGCACCACCCCAGTATTTGAGTGGCATTAAAGCTTCAGCTAGCATTGACAGTCCCATATCTACTATGTGCCTATGCTTTCTCTCAACAACTCCATTTTGCTAATGAACATGAGGACAAGAGAACCTGCAAATAATGCCTTGTGCCTACAAATGCTTGGATAAACTCACAAATTCCAATGCATTATCACTTTGTAGAACTTTGATTTTGGTTCCTAATTGCAATTCTACCATATGTTGGAAATTATTAAAGACAGATCTAATGTTCAGATTTGGATTGAATCAAATATAACCAAGTACCTACCAAAATATATATATATATATATATATATATATACATATAACCAAGTGTATTTAGAACACGCATCAATAAAGTGAACATAGTAACGAGCTCTTTTTATTGAAGAAAGAGGAGCTGGGCCCCATATATCAGTATACACAAGGTCTAGAGGCTTATTGTAAACAGTGTTAGACATTGAAAAAGGAAGTTGATGTAACTTTCCTAAACAGCAAGAACCACAAAGAAACTTTTCAATAGGAAGGGAAATGTTGCGGGATTTTAAAACTCTGGACACTACAGATGGAGAACAATGATCAAGCCTAGAGTGCCAAAGAGCAAAATCTGATTCGGGAACAGCAGTAGTGTAGAATGCAGCAGGGTTAAATTTGTGCCTAAAATTGTGAAACTTGTACAGGCCACTGCTACACGAGCCTTAGAGAATTGTCTCCTCGGTTCCCTGAGATTTAGCAAAGCAAGTATAAGGATGAAATTCAAGAAAGCATTGGTTATCTTTGGTGAATTGATGTAAACTGAGAAGGTTCTTGGTTAAATTAGGCACATGCAACATATTGTTCAATCTAAATGTAAAGTTACCTAGATCTGACTTTAAATTAGCATTTCCAACATGTTTAATAGGTAGTGCAGAACCATTACCAACATAGACTTGATCAGGTCCAGAGTAGTCATGCTTCTCCATGAAATTGAGTGGATAAGGTGTCATGTGATGAGTTGCTCACATCCAACCATTCTTGTAGTGAACTGCTTTGTCATGGAAGATAACATCCATGATTTCAGTAATGCATCTTGCTTCTTCCACTTCTTGTATTCTGGATTCACCAATCCAAGATCTTGATCTTGCTGTGACAAAAGTTTCCTCAGAATTCCATTTCCAAGCAGATGATCTAGCAGATCGTAGCCTTCAACAGTTGCTTCAATTTGCTCCTTCCATGGAAGGTAGTTTTCTTCATCCAGCTTTTGCGAAACTGGATTTGAGAATTGTTGAGGCACTGCGGATTGTGTAGAGTGTGAAGTTTGCGTGGAGTCTGAAGAATCCATGGTGATCAGAACCTAAGCTCTGATACCATGAAGGTATCAGTGCTAGGTTAGAGAAGATGAAGGTAGAGAGCAAAAGAGAGAGAGAATAAGTGAAGAGCTGAAGGTGATGAATGAATTGAATCTGAATTATGATTGCATACTGAATGCTGAGCAGTTACATGAGAGTTTATATACAAGTGTGAAAGTGTAGCTAACATTCTAACTGAGCCTGAGAGTGAGTAACTAACTTTCTAACATATCACTAACTGCTTTAACTAATTGAGCTTACTCCTACTATCCTTACAGTCACCATAGAAGACAGCAACCTCAGTACACACTCCCGAGTCCAGTCATCGTTGGATGATCCCCAATACATGATACTAAATCTGATCTAAATTTAAGCAAATTATGGCCTTAGAAAAGGTGCACATAATTAGCATAAACAATAAAGTTACTCGTTAAAATGTCACAACCATATGAAGGTCTTCCCACTTCATCAAAGCAAGAAGTACATACTGATCTAACAATCTACAATTTCAGAGCTCATATCATTGTAAACAATTCTCACATCTCACATCTCTAAACCCTGCCATTATTACACATCTCTAAACCCTGCCATTATTACACATCTCATGCAAACTTGGAATAACAAATCTATCAACAAATTTAACATGTAGTAAACTTGACTTATTTTATATTCGAAATAGTTAATAATCAAAAGTTCACCGAAAGAACCAGATAATTAAAAAACAAAAAAGTTCAGCTAAAGGCAAAAATAATCGTTATTCCTTCACAAATAACCAGATCCAAGCATGCTTGCTTTTGATCCGATAAAATCCTCACTTTCGTCTTTAGAATATAAGTGTCAGTTAAATTAGTTATCAATTTAGAATATTTGCTAAGTCCATATTAAAGACTAATTTAACTAATGAAGATACAGTATTACAGACTGATTTGACAAACAATATACATTAAGAACCAATTTTACAAAGAAATAAATTATAAAAAGCCTACTTTAATGTCTGACTTAAATGAAAGTTGACAAAATTTCAAACGGTTACGCTTGTGCTGTGTAAAAGCCAAGATTGGAATTCTATTCTTCTTAAGCATTGAAAACTTAAAATTTTATTTTTTTCATAAAAAATCTTTCACTTAAATATCTGGGTGTGCCATTGAAAAATGTCCATAGGCCACTCATGCGCAAAACTCAAATTTCAATATCAAACTTCTAATATTTGGAGAAAAAGTAGTTTTTTTTTTTTTTTGTCAAAACCCCTAAGCAGACTCAAACAAACTTCAATTATAACCTGTTTAGGAACGAAAAAACCTGATCAGTTCAAACACACGTTCAATAACCAATCAATTCACAGGTCTGAGAAAATTATGAATCCAAATTTTCAATACCTCACACGCTCCTCCACCGCTTCTACTACGAACCCAATCTCTGGACCCCTTCTTGTGCCGCACGCAACTGCGGCTCCAGCTTCAGGGCCTCCAGGTACGCTTTCCTAGCCTCTTGTTTCATCCTCTTCCCCTCAAAGCACTCTCCCAACAAACAAAACACCCTCGCGTTCTTCGGGCTCAGCCTCGCCGACTCCTCAAGATCTGCAATCGCTGGGTCCACCCGCCCGCGCTGACCCGGGCCCGCCATCCTCAGCTCGGCCCGCTTCAGGAGCGCGTCGGCCCTCTCGCCGTCGCCCAGAGACCGGGCCGCCTCCGGCGATAGCGCGGCGTCGAGGGCCTCGAGCGCTGAGGCGCGGAGTCCGCGGAGCTCAAGCGCAAAGGCGTTGAGGAGGTGGGCGGCGGCGTCGGTCGGGTCGAGGGCGATGGCCCAGCGGGCCTCATCCTGGGCCTGCTTGGCGAGGGAGGAGGCGGAGGATCGGGAGGGTGAGGCCCGGGCCCGGGCGAGGAGCTGGGCGCCCCGGACGAAGTGGTGGTTGGCCTGGATGTCGGCCCGGTTGCGGAGGCGGAGCTTGGCGAAGAGCTTCTTGGGGACGTCGTGCATGAAGAGGAAGGAGAAGGCCATGACGAGGACGAGAACGATCTGCAAAACGACGTCGGTTAGGGTTGAGTCTTTGTCGGTTTTGTGGTCCATTGGGTTTGGTTTTCTCTTTCTTGGTGTTGGATTGAAATTGGAGTCGCTGTGTGTTTGTGTTTCTGTTTTTGGTGAGGGGCTTGCGAGATGGGTATGGAATGGGGGGAAGGGGATTTTGGGGAATGGGGAAGATGGAATCGTGCAAGGATAGGAGGGTCCTTTTGACTTGAGAAGTGTTTGCTAGACTGTAGCAGCCATATTTGATTGGCATGGTTCGGGCTTTTTTTTTTTTTTGGTTCTTCTTTAAATGAATTTTTGTGCTTAAGAAATCAATGAATTTATATGTTTTTTTTTTCTCTGAAAAGTATTTTGTTTGCTTCCAATTCAAAGTCTAAACTTCAAATATTTCTAAAACTATTTTATCTTAATTTTCATCATTAAATTATCTATATTAAATGCTAAACTGGTTAATAGACAATGAATCGTTCAATCATATATGATGGCCAATAATCAGACGTAACACGGCTCTTTATGAAGTGTTGTATGGGCGGAAATGCCAATCACTCCTACATTGGTATGAATCAAGAGAGTAGAGTTTGTAGCGACCCGAGCTTGTCAAACAAACCTCTAAACAAGTAAAGTTGATATGGAAAAGGATTCTCATTGCTTAGAGTAGATAGAAAAGCTATGTCGATTAGAGAAGATAGCATGTATTCGTGAAAATCATACCCACAACAGGCATAGATAGAGCCATGAAAGTGAAAAAGTCAAGTCCTAGGTTGATAGGCCTTTTTAAGATGCTTAAACGCATAGGTCCAGTTGCCAATCAAATTGCCTTGCCACCTAACTTGTCCAACCTACACGATGTCTTCCATGTGTCCTAGTTGAAACAATACCTTTTGGATCTAAGTCATTAGTTACAAAATGATAACTTACAGTTAAGGGATGACCTAAACTTCTCCTTACCTCTAGTGAAGATTGTGAATCAAAGTATCAAATAATTAAGGAATAAGGAAGTATCTTAGGTAAAGGTAGCTTGGGGTAAAGAAAACCTTAAGGTTGACACTTGGGAGCTGGAATTTGACATTCAAGCCAAATATCTAGAACTCTTTAGGTAAGTTGAATTTTAGGGACAAAATTCATTAAAAAAGGAGGGGCAAAGTGTAACATCCTAGTTTTTCTATGCTTTCAAAATGAATTTCAAAATTATATAGTTAAAATAAAGATTGTCTAGTTGTTCTCATTGAGCTGTGTGATTTTTAAGTTTTAGGGCAATGCCCTACAATTTAAGGGTGTGCCCTACAACTTAAGAGAATGTTCTAAAATTTCGGATATAGCCTATGGATTAGGAAATAACCCTTGAAAATTAAGGGGAATATTCCTTAGGGAGAAGCCCAAAGCTATTGGGCCTCAAAACCTTAAAAGCCCAAGTACAAGGTGTTCTTTTGGGCTTTGGTGTAGAAAAAAGTTTTAAGATTGATGTGTTAAGCTCAATGACAGCTTATGAGATGAGAGCCCAATAATTTGTTTTGTCGTATTGGATTATGTTGAGAACAAAAAACGAACAAAAGCTCATTTTTGTTGGAAAACAATAAAAGACCCATTTTTGTACTTCAAGCCGAATATTTTTCCTAAGTTGAACCAAAATTGGCCCAAATCCATGACATATACTACAAGAACCATATGATTACGTGCATGCATAATTTTTTTTTTTGGTAGATTAAAAAAAAGAATTGATGGATAAGAAAAAGGTAGAAATAATGGAAAAAGCAACACATGCCTTTATGTGTAATGATAGGTCTTAAATTAGTCTAATTGCATGCAATTACAAGCAACAAAATGAGTGACTTTTCACATGCATAAGTCAAGTAGTGTATAGCACAAGATTCCAATTTGTTGAGTTTTTACACATCATAAAACTAGGTCATAATGCGTGCTTATAACTTGTTACTCCTACCTAAATGCATATAAACACCAACTAAAGTCTATTCCCTCCCTCTTTTTGACCTAGTTTTGCTCTCAAATAGCCTAGAAAAGTCTAAAGAAAACCAAAAGGAAAGCTAAGAGTTGTAACCAATGTAACCTGTGATCGATCATTAGCCATCAATCTTCACATAATTGCCATCAAATCCAAGCCTTGGCCGCCACCCCCCTAAGCCTATAAATACAAAGCTCATTATCTCGTTTTCCTTGCATCAACTCACTTTAGTTCTCTCCTTTCAATCTCTAAGCCTTTGGCTCTGAAAAGTAGAGCTAGGCATTTTCAAATTTCAAATTTTTGTTCTTCATTTGAAGTAGGAATAGGATTAGGATTAGAAGTAGAAGTAGAGCAGAGTTATAAGTAGTTCTTCATTCCAATAAAAGGACCATTTGAGTCATGTGCTGTTACGGTGGACTTCAAAGGACAAATAGAAGTTTGATCTTTGGTAATGATATGTTTATGTATTGTAGTTGTTTATGTGTTATGAATTCTTATTTTGATCCATGATGTTGTTATGATCATATGTTCTTAGTGTTGATAGTTCTTATTGTTCTAAGAATTGTTTGAATGTTCATATGATATCCATGAATGTTATTGAATCTCAATTAGTTTTATGAAAGTTTAAGGTTTAATCAACTTTCATGTGCAATAAATGACTGAAACATGTTTTTGGAAAAAATGTAATTATTGAATATATATATATATATATATATATATATATATATATATATATATATATATATATATATATATATATATATATAGGAATTCAAACATGACATTTCAAATACTCTAAAATTGTAACTCTTATACTAAATCCATTATTGCTATCTTAATGTGAAAATTATTCCTTTATAATTAAAATGTCTGTAAAAATGTGATAATAATTATATGCTTTTATGAAAATATTTTTGGTGAACGTTCTGGCTAAAGAAAGTCAAGGTTCTTAAGCAGATACAAGTGATGTACCTTTCTTTCATGAAAACCTACCCAATAGATGAAACTAGTGGCATATATGACCTCATTATACAATTACAGACAAAAGAATAATAAAGTACTATTTTTTTATTAAAAAAATACCATGTTGTAAGTTTTAATTTATTCCTCATAGTGTGCTTGATATTATGTGTTAATGCGAATAACAAAGTGAAAGATAATTAATAATTAAAAGATACTATAGGGATGATCCTAAAGGTAAGCATAGTGACCCATCCTATTTACCCCAACTTGCAAGGATGATCCTGAGACAAACATGGTGACCTTTATTAGGTTTTGAATTGAGCTCATATCCTTTTTGTTTATAGTGGTAATAGGTTATATATCATAATACAAGTAGATGTATAAGCCCCTGGTTATGTATGATGCCGTAACGCATGTGAAAGTATAAGCCCTTGGTTACATGCGAAGTTCAAAGATAAAAGATAATAAAATTTAAGACATAAATGTTAATGTAACACCCTGGTTTTAAATAAAAAGGGTAGAAAATTTTTTTCCAAACGAGAAAGGGTGCTAGTTACCCTTACCTGTCGTTTCAGGTCTTGGATTTCACTAAGTTTGGATCCTACATATTCTTGGAGGGCTCTATGATAGAGCCACTTTCTTGAGATCAAAAGTCTCGGTAATTGTTCCCAAGAGGACAATAAGTTAAAGAGTGATTTTTAATGAATTTTATGAATCCCTTATACATGTCATTTTTAGCCTATGAATTTATAAAATTGTAAGAATTCCCAAGTTTGAACTAAAACCCAAAACCTAGATTTTAATTTGTTGGGATTTTGATTTTTATGATATTTTATTTGAATCTACATAGGGGATATTTCCTTATTTACATTTATGTTTTAAAGTTAATGAAGAGTAAAATAAATGAGGACATTAATTTAAATGTAAATAAGTGAGTAATGATACAACGCAGTCCAATACACACCAGAACTTGAATTATAGCTCAAGTTGGAAGAAAAAACTATTCTAGAGAATGCTATAGCAGTCAGAGGAATAGTAAGGCGGTGCGGGGGCGATTTTATGTTCTCTAGTGAGCGCTGCAGCGGTCAACAATTTTATAAAAATCCTTGTTTCAAGGGTCCAGAACACACAAAACACATTTTCACCTACCCAAACTCGAGAACCTTTGCCCTTTCACTCTCATTCACTCCCAAACTCCATTTTCTTCCATTTCTTTCAATTCTGACTTCAATCCTTCATTCCTAAGGCTTTAAGGTATGTAGTTTTCTTAGTTTTGCTTTCTTCAATTTCTTGTCTTGTGGTGGTTCTATGCTTATAAGGGTAGAGAGCTCTTCCTCCATGTTATAGATAAATTTGAGGTTTTTAGTAATTCTAGAAGCTAATCTAAGATTCTATTAGTTTTATGGTAGATATTGGTGTCATTTCTACTCTAAGAAACCCTGTTAGTGTTGAACTTTCAACTTCTGCCACTCCGGGTGATTGGGTTCGAATCTGTAACTTCTATGTTAATTATAATGTCTATTTTCACCTAAAACATGAGATTATATGCGATTTTAGAGTTTTTTTGTGAACCACTGAGATTTCTGTGAAATACTATGTTATGAACTATTAGTTTTAATAAGAAAACGTGTTTTCCTGAAAACCTTGGGATATCTAATATTGGGGTTGAGTTTTTGTATAGTTGCATGATAAATTTAATTATTTAGAGCTAATGTTATGATCATATGACTCTGGTACTGCATATTGTTATATGAAGAGAGAGATTTTGAACCCTAGGATAGAAAACTTTATGAATGATAGATAAAAGAGTGAGATTTCTAGTTGAGCTAGCAGTAACTATAAAGAAATAGGTTCTGTGTTAATGGCAGTTAATCCGTTAACGGCAGTTAATCCGCCTTGGTACCAAGTAACCCAGGCCAGAGATTACAGAGATTTATAGTCATATCAGGGACAGTGACATGAAACGCCCAGATGTGACCAGAGATTTATACTCAGAGTTTTGTCACGTCACAAATATTGTGTGTAACCAGAGTAGAGATTACTGTTTCTCTATTAGAGTACTGTTAGGCTGGTTTATAGAAAGTTAAGATTTGATAATTTGATTTCAATCATGAAATCCCCTAGTATTTTATTATTTGCACTATTATTTTGGTATTGTGTATCTTCTATTGGTGTCCCATGAAGGGGGTTCCGGATGAGGATTCACTCATTGAGTTCTGGGTACAAAACTCACCCCTCTGCTTCTTGTCATATTTTATAGATACTATAGCTACTGAGGGTACTTCACAACCATCTTCCTCCTAGCAGTGTTAGATCTCAGTTGCTGAGCCTATTAGGTAAGATGTCTAGTATTTTACTCTAGATGCGCTCCAGTGTGATGTAGGCAGGATTTCAAACTGTAGAGTATGGTTACATTTCGCATAGACTTACCTGTTAGAATGTTATTTTGGACTGTATAATTTATTTTCCAAACACTTTGTATATAAAAGAACTTCATGGACATTTCGTAATATTATAGTATCAACCTTTGAAATAGACTACAAGATTTTAGTTTTATGATTATGATTTTAAGAGCAAGTGATTTGTATAGAAAGAGAGAAAATGATACAGGTCACGAGATTTACGTGGGGATTAGACTTCTCAAGTGCCGGTCACAGACCCAAGTTGGGTTGTGACAGTTAAAGACGTTAAAGTTAAAAAAGGTACATACATGATTGATTATGTTATGTGATGAGATATGATTTGCAATGGTTTTATGTATGTATGCTATCACAAATGTTATGTCTAAGATCCACTTTGACTAAAGGATATTTCAAACATAAAATTGAAAAATATGGCATAGACATCTTTTATAATAAACTTGAACGGATGGAAACATTATCTATGACACGTTAGTTTCCTACTGAGAAAACTTGCCTTTCTCACTCTTGTTGTTATAATATGTTTCCCAATAAAGATGACTTTGGTGATTGTGTAAGTAGAGACAATGGGCTTTGATGTCCACTATGATCCTAATACAAACTATATATTAGTTACTACAAGAGCTACTGTTATAGTTTTTTTTGTGGTAAACCTTTTGATTTTTCTGTGTTAAGTCAAGATTTCAACCTAACTGACCTTTTTGACAATATTCTTTTTGCACGAATTCACCAACAGTCTGAAGAGAAAGAAGAACCCTTAGAAGTTAAGCTACTAAATGTCGTTTATCCCAATAACGTTGGAGAAAAGGAAGAACTATCCAAGGACACTCCAATGACCCAGTGGACAATTGGGAAGTGACTTCAAACGTGTTATACATTTCTATGTACTACAGTATCAGTGGTATTAAGAAGCATTACCGGCAACTTTTAATACCTATCATCATTCAAGCATGGTATCAACACCCTCATTAACAGCTAGTACCGACACTAACAATTAAAGCTCACTATCAATATCAACAAATAGTTAGAGCCTAGATAATCTAATAACACATAAGTTCTGACTAACCTAGTAGCATTTGACCATGACTAAACTAGGCAAAACCTCAGGAAAATATGCCAAGCCCAACGACCTCGCCAAGAAGATAGGACATTTGGTCCTGAAGCATACTCATTGGCTTTTCCAAAATGGATATTTAGGACTCTCCTATATTTCCTTTCGCTTTTACCAAAGCCTAGGACTAAGGGTCTATATATGTGTGGATCAACTCGGATGACTGACCTTAATTTCTACCTCTTTAGCCTCCTCACTCGCACTCGACTTCGAGGCTAAAAGGCTTGTAGACTAGCTAGGGCAATCAACCTTGATTTCTAACTATATAGTCTCTTCACTCTTAATTGAACTGGAGGCTGGAAGGCTTATAGATCGGTCAGCAATAGCCCGACCTACACCCTCAAATCTCTAGCCTTCATGCTTGAGTCTTTTCGACCCTATGTGCCTCAAGACTGGGGGGCTTGTGGATCAGTTGGTACTGGATCGACCTGTATATTCAAGTGGACTGGCCCCTGGACACACCCTCGCCTATCCTAATGAGTGCCAACCCAACATGTGAGGGCGAGAGACATGATCACAATCTCTCCCATTAATGCCTTGCGGGCCATTCTCATTAATATCTGGCTAGTATATATATGCCCCTCTTCTAGAAGGAGGGGCATCTTATTCTCTAGCCTTAATACTAGCTTACTTCTATCATGAGCTAGACAACAACATAAACATTAAAACATGATCCATAGTCAATAAGTAACAAAGACAATGGAAGAATTAAATAATATAACTTTCATTAAGATAAAACTGGTTTATACATCAAACACTTAAACATAAAATAAACTAAGCATGGAAAAGTCAACTCTAAAAACCATAACCCTCATATACTACGGACAGTTGTCAAGACTCAACTTGGAAGCGTGATTGACATGTAAAGGACTACATCTCCACGTAAGATTTCTGGGTAATATGGCTTAATGAATGCATGAAATAACATGATTTTCAATCTTAAAACATAATTAAATCTAACCCATCATCAAATTCTCTATTCCAAACATAATATTCAAATTCACAAAACTAAAATATTTTAACATATATAACTATGAAAATATTTTAATTAAATATGCTATTCGTGAAAACATAAACCATTTCATTTTGTGATCTTAGTCTTAATATGAAAACCGGTTTAATACTTGAAAAATGAATTGTGAATGCATAGCTAACTTGTTACATAAATTTAGTCGCAATCTACTTTTACAACTCATACTTAAATTCTAAATGAATATAGGGAGATATATAAATTCTGAAAATAAATTCAAAACCTCAAAACGAAATGCACGGCTCGGATCTTATTTGCACAACTACTTGAGCACTCTAATCTAACATAATCTTAGAATAAGCCTTACTGCAAGGTAAAACTCACCACTAGATCAGCTTTGTCTACTGGAACAGTGGCTAAACAACAACCTGATTTGCAACTGTAAGGAGGAAGGGAGAGGAGTGAGTCATTAGATTTAGTGAGTGGATTTTCACCTACCACCTACATGGGATAACCAATAGATATATATAATATACATGTGACAAGTAAAAACATTTTCATATAAATACACCATACATAATCTATTGATAAAGGATTCATAAATCTTTTGTTAAAACTATTTTTTTTTAATTGTAGCAATTAGTAAAGAAACAGAAAATATCATGTTATCTAACTAGATGATATCAGTCCTTCACGAACTAGATATCTCTCAGGCATAATATTGGTCCTTCGCAAACCGTGTCCCTCATAGACAATTATGTAAACATGAAATAGGTCCCTCTCGAATACATCTAAAGTCTGAATAATCAGAAGACTACCCCTCGTGGGCAACATGGTATACCAAGGTTAACAATCTTTCTACTATCGTTAACTCGCTGTTCTATTTCTTTCACTAATTCCTTGTTTTAAAAGCTATCATAAGAATTTAATTGTGAAATCTAAAGTTTCTAAAACTCATAAAAACTCTGGTATTCTGTTTATCAACATAACCTATCATTGAAACACTATATTCCAAGTGCATGATTTCACAAACATAATCACTGTAATTTTACAAACATAAATATTTTCCAAGAAAGATCGTGTAAGTATGGCCCCATGGTTTGCTAAGATAATTTTATAAACTTGAAACTCGAGAAGTAATAATATCACGTCTTTCAGTGAAATAAGTCATGCTTAACTCAACATTTTTAGTAGACATACTTATGTGTTCTAGAAACAAAATCATAGATTCCAAAACCTTGCAAATAGAATAACTCATAAACACATAATTCATATCTATCAATCTTGGTGACTTGCTAGATCATATTTTCTAATAACCTTTTCATGAGCACATAAGACATCTTCATAGCAAGCAATAGATCAATCATAGTCTCACGGTTTCCTTAAAACATAATTTTCATGCTATCATCATAAATCATAAGTTTTGCTAACTTGATGTAACATGCGAAATCATATTCTGTACATTTTTCATCTCTAATTTCATGTTTAATAATCATAATGCATAAAACATATTCATAATGACTGAAAATAAGGTCATGAATTTGAACCCACTCACCGTTTGGAGTTGGAAGAGCGCGGGTACTACTAACTTAACCTTGCAAGCTTGGAATGACACCAACAACTGCTATAGAATCACATAAACACAGGAGAAAACTATAAGTTCACTAGAACAACTCTATGAACATTAGGAGAGTACCCAAATTTGACAACAACTAAGAATATAAACATCCCAAACTCAAGAACATAATGTAACAGAGATAAAGAGAGCATAAACTAACAACAATATATCACCTATACCTTCAAACTCAAGAACATAGAGGAATGGAGATAAAGAGCATAAACAAAAAAAAATCTCTTACCTTGAACCTTGAGGGAATGTGAGATTAGGAAAGGATAGGAGTGGGGATGTAGGAGGAGAGAGAGAACTATGGTTGCATTTTTGGAGAAGAAAACGCGTATAAAGGGATATATATAGGGGTGTGGTTTTCATTAAACGAAACTAGATCTTTTAGTACTGTTTTGGCATCAAGGGAACTGCTATTGTAGTCAATAGACCTGGAACACCCACTCAGGAAAACACATGACCACTATAGTAGGGCCGCTATAGCAATTGGTAGAGACCTCAAAACCAATGCACCTGACCGCTATAGCGGTATCAGAAATACTTGTTCTACATAATAAGGGTTTTTCATGCATCTGGAGCCTTCCGGGCAATACAGGTAGATCTCAAGGGACCTTAAGGCCATACTGGGCTGGTCTAGAGACAGGTAAACTTGAGGCATTACAATAATAGTGGAGATAAAAATGTGTGACACATTCAAAGTCACTTTCCAATTGTCCATTAGATCATAGGAGTCCTCAAATGGGTCTTCCTCTTATTCAAAGTTGTTGTGGTATACCACATTTAGTAGCTTAAATTCTCAGGGTTCCTCCTCCTTTTAAGACTCTTGGTGAATTCCCGTCAAGCAAATATCGTTGAAAGGGTTAGCTAGTCAAAATCCTAACTTAACACATAAAAACCAAAAGATCTACCAGGAAAAGTGTAAACTCTAATAGTAGCTATTGTGGTAACCAACGTGCAACTTGTATTAGGATTATAGTGGATATCAAAGCTCATTGTGTCCACACACACAATCACCAAAATCATCTTTATCTGGAAATGTAAAAGCAGCAATAAGAAAAGAAAGTTTTCTCAGTAGGAAACTAATATGTTATTAATAACATTTTGTAATACCCCAGGTTTTAAATAAAAAGATTAGAAAAAAAAATTGAACTAGAAGCAGTGCCAATCACCTTTATCGGTCGTTCGGGTCCCGGATTTCACTAAGTCTGGACCTTACACGTCTTTGGAGGGCTCTATGATAGAGTCATAATCTCGGGATCAAAAGTCCTGGTAATGGTTCCCTAGAGAAAAATGAGTTGAAGACTGATTTTTAATGAATTTTATGAAACTTTTAAACCTTTCGTTTTTAGCCTATGATTTTATAAAATCATAAGAATTCCCGAATTTGAACTAAAACCCAAAATTTAGATTTTGAATTATTGGGATTTTGATTTTTGTAATATTTTATTTGAATCCAAATGAGGGGTATTTTCTTATAAGTGCATTCTGGAGAGTATTCTGGAGACCACTGCAGCGGTCAACCAAACAGTAAGGTGGTGCAAGGAACGATTTTTGGGCTCTTGGGTGAGCACTGTAACTATCAACAGAATTATAAAAACCCCTACTTCAGGGTCCAAAACACTCCACACACCCATTCCCACCCCCAGCCTCGAGCTTTCACCCAGAAAACATGGTTTTCACCCCAAAAACTCCATTTTCTTCTAATTTCTTCATGTATAGCTTGGAATCTTCATCCTCCAGGGCTTTAAGGTATGTTGTTCTCTTGGTTTCGCTCCTTTTTCCTTGATTCTCTAAGGTTCTTGAGGTGTTTCCATGGGTTTTGTGTCATGAAGTTCCTTCACCAGGAATAAGGTGAGGATAGCCTATCTAGAGAATGATTTAGAGCTCTGATGCATCTAGGTCAAATATTGCTATCGTTTTTGCTTCCAAGTGTCCTGTTGATATTGTCCTTGTGGATGCTATTCGTCCAGGTGAGTGGGTTGATATCTGTGATTTCTATGTTATGCATTAGAGTTATTTTCATAAAGATATTGTTTATGGCTTGGTTGTAGAGATTTCTGCAAAGAAGTTTGAGATTTCTGTGGATTCATATGTTTTAGAACCCTTGGTTTTAGAGTATGAAACTGGTTTTTGATAAAACTCATGGGACCATGTTTTTTATACTAATTTTATATAGAATTGATGATATATGGGAGTATTAGAGGCTTTTATGGTTATTTTAATGGATTATGAAACTAGTTTATATATATATGACATGGTTTTATACCTAGATATACAGTTTAGAGAAGAAAATGGAATTATGATTGCAAGCTTTGCTATTTTGAAGCATGATATTGAGTTTTCTAATTATAAAAAGCTGGATAGTTGAGATATGTTTTAGATAACTAATCAAAAGGTTTTTAGAGCTTGAATCTTCATGAGATTCAGAACAATTGACAGCTACATATTCTGTGGAGATATGGAATCATAAATGTCTACATAGGGTGATCCCTTGGACATGATTCCATAGCCACGGTTATGCTAAGGTTAGACTGTTAGAATCAGGTGGATTCAGAGCTCTCAGAGAACCACGAGTTTATTGTTGATGAAAGATAATCTAGAAATTCAAAAATAAAAGGATTTTAGAGCATGAATCTTGTATAACTCAGAACAGATGGCGGATACATATTTTGTGGACTTGAAATCATCATGTATGATTTCATAGTCACAGGTATGCTAAAACTGTTTGAAAGTAACGAAGATTCAGAGCTCACAGAGAATTAAAACATTTTAAGGATTTCTAGATATGGATGAATGTATTTAATTAAATTAAAAGGTAGCTATAGAGGAACAGGCTATGTGTTAATGACAGTTAATCTATTAATCTTGGTACCAAGTTGCTTGAGCCAGAGATTAGAGATTTATATCCAGAGAATTTATTGTCACACTGAGGATGGCGAAACGTAATGCCCAGATGTGACCAGAGATTTACATTCAAAGTTTTGTCGCACTGGGGATGGCGATATGTAACGCCTAGATGCGATCAGAGATTCACATTCAGAGTTTTGTTACGTCACAGATATTGTGCATAACTATAGCAGAGATTACTGTTTCTCTAAGAGCTACTATACTATGAGTTTATATGATTTCAGGTATGAAAGTAACTGGAGGAAAATACTTTTATAATTTTATGAAATACTAATATCTATATATATGTACGAGCTTATGCATAACCTTAGAGTATTAATGATGTTATTATAATTTTATGCATTATTCTTTGGTGTCCCATGAAAGGGGGTTATAGGTGAGGATTCACTTACTGAGTTTTGGTGACAAAACTCACCCCTCTCCCTTTTTCCTGTTTTTACAAATAGAGTAGTTGCTACAGATTATCTTCCACCCCTTTTTTCCAGCTGCACTAGGCCTCAATTTGTGAGTCTTGCTGTCAATTTAGTTTAGAATGCTCCAGTGTAGATGCAGGCAAGATCCCGGACCTTAGATCATATTTTGCGTTTAGCATACTATGATGGTATATTCATCTTTTGTATTTAAAGACATATTTGTATTAATTTTATGAACATTTTGAAGCAGAGCTAGTTTTATATTGTATTATGGTTTCAGATTTCAGAGACAGGCTATGAATCAGTAGACTTGATTATTTCAATTATTTTGTTTATTTTGAATTTAAAGAATAGGTTATTTATATGTAGAAAAGATAAATTTTCAAGTTTTAATGATTTTTATGAACAGAGCATGCATGAAGAATTAGTTAACAGGTCGCGAGGCTTACGTGAGAACGATATTTCTCATGTGCCGGTCACGTTTATAGATCGGGTCGTGACACATCAAGAGAATGAGTTGCCTCTTCTCCATTAACAATAAATACTCTTTCTTTAGTTTGTGATATTGGTGTGGGATTGTCCAATGGTTTCCCATTAGTACAGGCCTTAACATAATATCTTGGCTTCTTCCATCGATAGCAAACATTTTGTCCACTTATTGCATGCATTTCTCCACTCTTAAAATTGTTTTTTTTTTGGGTTTCCATCACCCTCTTTCTTTTGAGAAAATTTTGTCTTTCTTTTTCTAATTCTATATCTTGGTAGCTCTTTTTGGCTATCCTACATTTGTTAACGAGAGTGGCATAGTCTTTTATCTTTGAGGTGGATATCTTGTCTCTAATCTCAGAACGTAAACCCAACTCAAATTCTGTTGCCTTCCAACGCCCATTTGGATTACTTTTTAGGTAAGAAAAAAAATTGAAAAGTTCATCAAACTTAGCCACATATTGTTCTATGGTCATATTCCAATGCTTGAGCTATATAAACTCGGCTTCTTTCTCATTTTTAATATTATCAAGGAAATACTTTTCAAAGAAAGTGGTTAAGAATATTTCCCAGGTAATTTTGATTCCACTAGAGACTCTAACAAACTTTTAGCACCCTTCCACCAATATTTTGCTTCCCCTTCTAACATACAGGTAGCAAAGACCCACATTTTGTGCATCTATACATCCTAAAATAATAAAAATCTTTTCTAGTTGCATGACCCACATTTTAGCAAGAACTAGGTTGTACTCCCTATGGAATGAAAGTGGTGAGCTTTTCCTAAACTCTGAAAGTCCTTGGTAATTGTAATTAGTTATGAGAGCTCCCCAACAGAGTTCCCACTACTTTCACCATTATGGCCGTTGTTTCTATTATGAGTCTATTGCATTTGTTGAAAAATAATTCTATTTGACTCTATTTGGGCTTTAACAACTTTAGCCAGATTCATCATCACTCCCATCATCCCTGAAAGAGTGACATTTGGTGCACTTTACTCCTCTGGGATTTCTTGATCTCTTGATGTCATATAGTCCTATAAGTGCATGAACAACCCAATATTCAGTTGATCAGGCTCAATATTGTATAATTACTGCATTAAGAATATCATAAGTCATGCGGAAATAAACTGGGGTCATAACATGCAAATGACAAAGACTTTTCCTACATCGATTTTCTAAAGATGCCTAAGTACAGGGCTCTGATACCAAAACTGTAACAAACCCATTCAAACTAAAGACATTGCTAGAAATTTACATAGTGGAATATAACATTTTACGTTAGTCTACTTAAGCACAGATAAAAGTGATCTGACAAAAGTATTTAACATGGCTGTATACAAACCAAACTATCATAAAACACATAATAATTTTGAATACGTTATTTAAACATAACTCCAAAAGCTCTTAAAAGCTGAAAGAGTCTACATTCCTCACGTGCAGAGCTTGACTAATCTGAAATCATCATAAATAGGAATGGCCACATATCTTTGTAAGAATATAATCAAATATTAAGCATAAATAAAAATATACTAGATAAAGCATATCATGCAGAGATTGTTAAGATTATCATTTCTTTGCTTTTAGTCTTTCATTCTCGTTCATTTGCTTGTCTCACACATAGTGAAGGCTTTTCCTTAGGGAATCCTCATTATTTGGTGTTGCTCTTTTAACATGGTGATGATAAAGTAAGACTTTTACATTACACTAACCAAGACAGATAACATAAAAAGATCTCATATCTATCCCTCTTACTGTTTGGTGGTTAGTGGTAGACTCTTAAATGTCCTCTTTTAAGATTAATTAGCAATATGCATAAATTCATGATTAAATATGGAAATACATGTACTTATGCAATAGAAAATCTCATGAAATAATTGGTAAGATTGACTAATAATTGTACCAAATTAAATAGTAAAAACATAAAATTAACAATAAACTAAAATATATAAAATTAAATAATAAACTAAAATATAAATTAACACACAAACTTAAAATAAAGTGCACAATAGTATAAACATGATAAAATTTCTTAAAGTATAGAGTTATCAATCTAAATATTAATTTCTAAAGAGATCAAAATCAAGATTTATTTTTATTTTCTTCCAAACTTTTCATCAAGTTGGTCATTCTCATCATAAAGTCATAATAAGTCAAAGCATAAAATTTCATGTCATGATTAATTTAATAGTCCAAATCTATGTAAAATAACCTTTATTTATTTTTAATATTAGACTTGATATTTAACTCTTAATATAGGTCCCTTATAGAAATGATTATGAATATTGACAACCCAAACTATAATATTATAAGACCATACAAGAATTTTTTAAAATAGAAGAATGATAAAAAAAAAAAATAACTTGCTGTATATAACCAAGTAAATGAAAAAGAACATTAAAATAACTTGAATTAAATAATGGACAACATAAATATAAAAAAATTGGTAAAATAAAAAGAAGAAACCGGAGCAATGGTAAACGAATAGGATCAGTGAAGAGAAAAGAGAATCATTTTAATTTAGTGATTAGAATTATTTTAATTAATATTCATATTCATAATCAGCTACAAATATAAAAGAATGACAATATAAAATGACAATAAATAATAGTAGTGAAGATCTTTATTATAAAAAGATAGTACATATAGTAGTATTAATTAATAAATACAGTAATGGTTTTTAGTTCATAAATGAGCTTATTCTCTACCTTAAAATTATTTTACAGATGATAATATTGTATAAGCACCTCACTTTTGTTGCCACTCCTTCTCTTTCTTTACTTCTCTCTCTTCTGGGTAATTATAGTAATCTCACCTTGTAACTCTCTTTCTATTTTATGGTACTTATATCCTATAAGGCACCCCCCTTTTATAGGCAAATACAGACAATTTTTTTTCAAACATTTAGTGTCATTTATGAAGTTTTCTCACATTACTCCCATACATGTTAAAAGTGCAAATTCCTTATTATCTTGCAAATTTTTTTTTATGTGATACACAATTAATATATGTCCCTAAATTCATGCCACTACTTAGGTCCTGAGTTTTCTACTTTTCCTTTGTTTCACATAACCTTTTATACACACATATTAGTATCGCCTCATACTTAATTAGTTATACACTTGCAGCACATACATACCACGTTATATGTATATCATGAAACTATAATATATATATATATAAATATATATATATATATATATATATATATATATATATATGATATTATTTTATTTTAGTATCATAATTTTTTATTTATTAATCAAGGTTTAATTCTTTGATAAATTTGTATGAAGCTATTTCCAATAATTAATTAAAACAATTAATAAAAATATAATAAATTACTCTATAAAATATTTTATGCAAAAATCGGATATGTTACAATAAAGGTGTGTTTGATATAGAATATTAGTCATGATAGTATAAACTGATACTATATATTATTCTCTTACTATTATTTAGTGCAGACAATATATTATATAAGTTTTTCCATTATAATCACCTTACGCGTCAAAATGCTATATAACTTAATACAATATAAGAATGATAGATTATGCTTGATTAGCTTTTAACATATTATGTCACTTTATTAAAAAATAATTCTTAAATAAAGAATAATAAGTGAAAATTATATAAATAAAAATAATTCTTAATAAAATTATTTCATAATAATGAAATATTTTAAAAAACAATATGTAATATCAAATAATTAATATTAAATAAATAACAAATAAATAATAACAATAATGAATATTTAATAACAAATAAATATTTTAAATAAATAATGTGTAATATATAAAAGTAAGGATTAATTAAAAATATTTGGTTTAGTATTTATTTTTAATATAAATACTTTGAATTAATATAAATTTTCAATTAATGAATATTTAAATAAATATGATGCTTAAAAATTATATTTAAATAATTACAAAAAATTAGTATTATTTATTTATTTTAATATTTATTTATTAATAAATGATAATACTATTAATTATAAAATATAACATCTTATATAGTACTATACTAATCACTATATAGTATTAAAAATTTATCACGTTTTATACTATTAGATCTTATACTATCAGCTCATATCCTAATAGGCATGTCAAATAAGCCCTAAGTTGCACCAAATAATAAATGAGAGCACAATGTATATATATCATAATTAGTTTATTTTTTTATGCCTAACACAACATGGCAACTACACTCTTAATAAAAAGAGGTGGAGCGTAGATTTTAACAACTGATTGGGTAGAGTGTTATTTCTTGATATCTCTTGGGGGCTAAGTGTAATGTAATCAACATTTGATTAAATATTTTAATTAAACTACAATTCTTTTAATAGTACATAAATTTAAATATATTAATATTTTTATTAAAAAATTAAATTAACCATACTTACGTTATATCATTTGCGGAATAAAATAACTAGTTATTTGTTAATTTAGAATGATAATAAATAGAGTTAATACTCATTTTAGTCCTTGACTTTTTACTTATGAGTTATTTTAGTCCCTAACTTTTAAAATGAATCAAATTAGTCCCTAACGTTACAAAATGTAAGTCAAATTAGTCCCTTATTCCACTTTTATTAAACATTTTATCAATTAAATGATTATATATAATGTTAAGTGATATCTTATTACACCATGTGTCATTTAAAGTATAATAAAGTTTAAAATAACTTATTTTGGTAGTTAAAATTGTATAAAATGAGTCATTTTTATAACTTAGAATGAGTATTTAAATGACTCATTTTGTATAATTTTAAATAATAAAATAAGTTATTTTAAACTTTATCTTACTTTAGGTGATATATGGTATGACAATATATCATTTAATGTTACTTATCCTAATTTAATTAATAGAATATTAAGTAAGAGTGAATTGAGGGACTAATATGACTCACATTTTAAAATATTGAAAATTAATTTGACTTATTTTAAATATCAAAGACTAAAATAATTTACGAGTAAAATGTGAAAGACTAAAATGAATATTAAGTTTAATAGACAATAGTCTTGGAATAACCACCAACCTCCCACCAAGAGACACAAATCTGCGACCAAAGCCTCAAAATCCTCCAAGCCACCAAAGAAAAAAAAGTACCAAAGGCCCGGCGAAGATCCTCATTCAGCTTACCAAAGAAATGCAAGCTTTCCTTGAAGCCTGGAGGAGCGAGAGCTAGATAGATGAGGCGCTGGAGTCGTGGAGAAGCATGATCACATCCTGAAAATATCAATGACATCCTCTCTCAGCTGTAAGTACACTAATCTCCTGACTTCGACCCTGTGATTGAATCTCTTAACGAAAATTAGGTCCCTACCGCCACTTCCTGACATGAACATTTCAATTTTTTCTGCTTGGAATTTTTTATTTATTTATAATTTTTACTGTAAGTATCTTTCACCAGCAGATGATAGATTAATCTCTAGAATATTGTTTGGTGTCTCAGTGGCTCAGCGAGATTCCTCCCAAGAGTGCTTTTCTATACAAATGAATTTTGAGATTGGACACAACCACATACTTACAGAACCCAAGTCCTTTTTCATTCGTATTCATATCTACACGTTGTTAGTTTTACTTACTTTTAGTTGCTGGGTTGTAAGTTGTCACTAATACTCTGCATCCGGCTTATTACAATGCTCACGAGTATACTGATATAAACGCATAGCTAATTATAGTTCTGATATGCTCTATATTTCTAGGTCAGCTCCCTGCCCCCTTTGTGATAACTGAAGGGGAGAAAAAGGAAAAAAAAAAAAAAAAGAATGTGAAGGTTGATGTTAAACTTGTGCTGAATTTTCATGAATATGAACCGATTAAATTGCTATGATGAAATATGTGTGAATTTTCAGTGTAATTTAATGAATATCAGGTGAGCTCAGTAATAATTTTATAAAATAGAAGGATATTAAATATAATTTTATTAAATCTTAAGGGAGATTAATAATTTTCTCATATTTTAATTTTGGTGAGCAAATAATTTCTATGACTAAGTCACAATTTTATTAAGGTGACAGCTATGCTACGGCTGTTAGTCAATTCCTAACTTCTTTTTTTTTTCAAAATTTCGTGTGTTCGAATTGTATGTAATCAACACTAGGACTTTTTTCTGCTTTTATATTTTTTTTAAATCATTCGACTGGTGGTGTGGTTTATCTCAATTCGCATGAGGTTGCGACCCCTTGACCTTGATAGCCTCACGGGGAAGAATTCATCCAAGATCTCGTGCAACGCTAGAAAGTCTGAGGCTTCCATAACCATGGTCTCACGGGGAAGAACCCTTCTGTGGCTTACAACACTGCCAGTGGAGGAGGGGGAAGGGCGACTTTGGTATTATTCTAGATCGAGGCTGACAGAGTAGGCATGGAGGTTGAACTAAGCAGTGATGGTAAGGTGAAGCCTTGGTGAACAACCATGGTGGAAGAGAAGAGGAGAGGGTGGTTTAAGGTGAAGGAGGACCATGGTGGATCAATTAGTTGTCAAATGTTGTACCACACATCATATTTATCAAGGAGTACGATAGATTTCACCTTTTTTTCTAATATTTTGAATTTGATATTTGTTTATTATTGATAACAAAAAATTTATGTCAATTTATTCTTATAAATTTTAATTTTGATACCAATTTAATTATTAATTTAGCCAATTTAATTATTAATTTAGTTATCGTTAAACGTCAAAATTAAAGTGATTAAAACGAAATTAGTGTAAAGTTTTTTTTACTAGAATTAAATTAATATTAGAAGTAAAATTGTTTAGAAGAAATTAATGTAAAAAATTTAATTGTTATTAGATTAACATCAGATTGAAAATAACAACGAAAAAAAACCTGCTCTTTCTTTATTAAATCAACATCAGATTGAAAAAAAAATGTTCATGCAACGCAATTCGAATAAACCGAATAGAATAAAAAAAGGAAAAAATAAAAAATAATATTATTTATTAAAAAATTAAAAATCAAATTCTCAAAAAAAATTAAATATTAAAAATAACTACAGCAAAAATATTGAGCTGAGAATCCCTTTTATTAACAATAATATTATTCCAATATTTAGACACTCACTCTTAGTCCTATCAAAGTGGACCCATGCCCCACGGCTAGCTCCCAAGCCCACCCACATTAAAATTTCAGCCCACAGATTACGAGCGCCTTATTAAGCCTCTAACCTACTAAATCTATTAAAATAATGGGTGAGTCCATCTTAAAAATTAAGACAATGTTTGTCAGTTAGGATTTTAAAGAGAAGGAAATGGGAAAAAAAGGATTTGCAGTATAACTTTACACTACAAACCCTTCATTTCCCTCCCCTTCCCTCTAAAATCCCAACTTACAAACATACTCTAAAATATACTTAATGCCCATGACTCATCTTTCAGCTTGTACATTCACGGACACGAACTCGCGAACAGCGCAACCACGTCCACTAGCACACGAACCAGATTTGAGCGGCCAACACAAACCACCACCGCTGTTCAAGTTTCAACTTGGTCAGAGCACCACCGCTCCACACATCTAGCGAGAAAACAATGCATTGGGGGCTTTAGGTGGCAAGGCCGCCATTGCTTTAAGCGGTGAGGCTACCAGCGAAGTAGCCGTTGTGCTAGCCAATGAGATGCTGTCTCCGATGCTCCAATCAGCGTAACAGCCGCAGACTCATAAGATGATGTTGTTCCCCATGACTGGTGAAACGGCGCGGCTTCGGGCGGCGAGTGCGACACAAGCGTTGCTATCAGCGACGAACACAACGCAACTGTTAGTCCAAGCGCCGGGTGAGACTGTTGTTTCTCGAGGTGGCCTGACGACCGTAGCTTTAGATAGGGATTGATGATTGGAAGAGGAAGAATGTGGCTTTGGAGACCGTAAACAAGTTGGAGGCTAGGGCAACAAGAGGGATCCAATGTTTAGTGATGGGCCAACATTTGTTGGGTCACACCCATCACAGCGCAAAACATACGCTGGGATTAATGGGGGGTGTTGTCTTCACATTGATGAATTGTAAAATTTTTATAAGTGGAGTGGCCATGCGAGCTTTTTATAGTTGTGGACTTTTTAGCCCTGATCCATGTGAATCAAAGCCAAATAGGGGTGAATTGGCCCATTTGACACCTCTACTCACTCTATCCCTATTAGATGAAATGAATAAGAGAAGACTATCATCTCATACAATTGAGTAAATCTTCCAAATGAGATGCTTAGATGAGATGAATAAGAGAAGACTATCATCTCATACACTTGAGTAAATCTCATAAATGAGACACCTACTCTTGAATATTGAAATAATATTATTGCTTTATTCACAACCTGTTTTTTTGTTACCTTTAGCCAAGCACACACACTAAAAGAAAGCGAGCATTGAGTAAGCATTTGGTAGGGAGACAGACAGAAATACAGGGATAATAAAAATAGTAAAAATAGAGACATAAATAATAAATATGTATAGAAATATTATTAAAAAAAAATTAAATTTATCTTCATATTCTGTCTCCACTGTCCCTACGTTTTGGAGGTACAAAAATTGTGTGCTCATGTCCCGAGGATGCTCTTGTATTCACTATCAAACAGGTTTGTATCTCCAGTATCAATGTCTTTGTATTTCTATTTTAGAAACAATAAACAAATACTACCTAGAGGATCTGGACAAAGCAATATCTGAGTACACGTTTTGTCAATATAATTGATGCGTATTTAGGTATTTACAAGCATAGAAAGAAATAACTATATATAGCTTGGAAGCAGCAATGTCATAAATCACACAAATACTGGAATAATTTATGGATCCCAAGCTACAAGATAAAAGAGCTCGAGGTCACGAGTCCATTCATACTACTAAATATTTGAGCAGCCCATGATCAAGCAAAAATTCAGGCAGCACTCATTTGATATTATCAGCTCTAAGTTACTAGACTTGATGGCTTTTATTGCCCTTTCTGAAACGGGTTAGTGAAAAGCAGGACGCAACCAATACACGGTCGCGAACGACCAAAGAGTTTCATCAATTAAAAAGACCAGCAAAGACCGGGTTAACTGAAAATCTCCACGGCAAGTTAGCAACAAATTACGGCGACAAAACCAATCATGGGCAGCATACTACTTAAGTGCCACCCATTTTTATCGCATCCGCCGGTGACCTTAGCAGCTTCTTTAGCGACTCGACTATGCTAGGAAAAGATGGGCGCTCAGCAGGGTTACTGTGTCAAATAATTAACCAAGCATTAGAAACGAACTGACGCTACAACACGTCCAAGAATGATGCAGTTAACATGGCAAAATAAAACAGGAATTATAATCCCAAGATATTCTCCTTAAAAGCTCTCCAATGAGTGGGAACTGCTAAGATCAGCATGAAATGAGTCACAAAGAAGGATATTACTAATCCAATGCTCAAGGACTCCATTTTTGGCGTTCATTCAATCAACCAACTACATAGCAAAAAAATTTGCTAATCACAAATTGTATGTATAATTATGATAGAATAAGGTCTTTACTTCTATTTATTTATTTTTTTTCTTACCCATGGTTTTAACCTTCTTTATGATCCCCATAGGACCACATAACTCATGAATTTCATTACTTCTTACTAATAGCAGGAGGCACTCGCAAGTACCATCTAAACAAGGCATGCTTTGTTCAGAAATTCCTATCTACCAGGATGATTATTTTCAACTTGTAAACCGACCTATATATATTAATATACATGGGGAAACCAGTGTTATTCTACGTACTAGATATTGGCATTCCAAAATGTTAAATCCTTCAGCATGACGCCATAAAAAATAGGACTAAAGGATCAATTGCCTTGTAAACACATTGCAAATTACTAGAAAACAAAATAATTAGCACTTACTCAGCCCAACAAGATTCCATTAGAGAGGCCAATTCTGGGGAGATGTTCGGAGGGATAGCAAGCCTTCTATCCTGGAAAGCGACAGCTCCAACCACCTGATCAAACAGACGAGTATTTTACAAAATTTCAGTTATAAGCTTGGGAGGTTTCACTTTGCCTGGCAGTTCTTAATATGCAAGTTCACATCCATACCTCTCTCCATTATATGTCCTTCTAAATTAACAATTCCTAAAATATCATCCTAATTAACATACAATTGAACCCGTTTTGTAGAAATGATTAACTTCAAGCATCCGTAATTCTGACCATCATAAATACTAAACAAGTTTACCTGGGCAGGGCTAAGCCCACTCCATGGTTGTTGAAGGGTTACAAGTTCCCACATGATGACTCCAAAACTGAAGACATCAGACTTCTCATTTGAAGGTTCTCCACGAAGAAATTCTGGAGCCATCCACTCAGGCTGAAAATAAAATTAGGAGAGTTACACACTTAAGAAAGGTGAGGCAGCGCGAAGTAAAGATCAACCTGCAAAATATTAATATATGACCACTTCAATATTAAAAGGAATTTTGCTCTATATCTAAACCAACATGCAGAACCTAGTACCAAGACAGATTATCTAAACAAATACAACTTTATCCTTTAAAGTACACATGTAAATGACTGTACTTCCCCAACCAAGTGACTAAACTGACATCAAGTTATAAATCCAATCTCACTGGTGTTCAATCATATTTGTAAAATATGATTATAAAATTGATCTTAACAACACCATGTAAGGAAAAATATAGTAACAATACTGTTGTCTACACGTATAACGGTGATTCATGTATTGAAGTACCACTGAAATGATTTTCCTTTTCCCAGATATAAAGCGGACCACCCACCAATTAATTGGAAGAGAACCAGAACACTAAAAAGCTGATATCATGCTTATGTATGCACATTATCAGAGGTAAGAGACTCACTGTTCCAGCAACTGATTTTGACGATATGAAAGTGTTTGGCTTAAATCTGGATAATCCAAAATCACACACCTGAGCACGAAATGAAAAAGGAATCATGCACTGGCTCAAAATTTATACAACTTTCAAGGAGAAACTCAACTGTTCATTATTATACCTTTACGGTCCAATTTTTGTCCACTAACAGGTTTGGTGATTTGAGATCCCAGTGCACGATTGGAGGCTTCAGACAGTGGAGATAATTTATCCCTTTAGCCTGCAGTCACACAAATCATATATCATCTACTTGTTAATCTATTAACATGACAGAATAATAATATAATATATCATATCTGATACAAACCACATCTAAAATCATCCGTAATCTCCTCCTTTGATCAAGAATTTCCCCAGATGCTGGCCTATGTATTAGGCGGAATAAACTACCCCTGTCATACATGTACCAAGAAACAACATTAAGACACTTCAAAAGCTTTATGCAAGAAAGTTCAATAATACAGTTAACTATGGAGGAAGCTGGATCTCTTACCTAGGCAAATACTCTGTCACTATAGATAAATGGGGACGTTTTGTAACCGCACCCATGAAGAGCACCACATTTGGATGGCGAACACGTTTCATTATTGCAACCTGAAACAATGATAACAACATTAGGATTTGATGTGACCGCGTGTTTTCATTAATAAATGTGAACTCAGCAATAAGAAGCTTTAGCCACCTAAACGTGAGTAATCATGTAATTTGTCTGCCAAAAATATGCAATTTTAAAAATGATTTCCTCGTATCAAGATAAAAACAAAACAAAAAAAAAATAAGAGTGGAAATAGAGAAACCAGTAAAGGCAAGTTGAACAAACATTTAGGACATAGATGTTGCTAGCAGAAGACAAAACAAGAAAATGCTAAAAATGAAAGAAATGGAAGCATTTTTTATTAGAGGAAAATTTCAGTGATAGAACATAGCAGAGTACAACATGCTATGTAGAAGGTACCACCGTACCAGTACCACATCCTCTTAATGAGAAAAATTGATGATCATCTAATATGCATGCATTTAATGACGCCGGGCAAACATCACTTAATCACAACAATTCAGATTATTAAAAATTGCAGCAAGTAACACATTTTTTTGATCCAATTGAGGGAGACTAACCTCTCTCAGAAACTCTTTCAACTGATCATCATGGAAATCCTGCACTGTTAATACCTTGACGGCAACATCCTACAATTTAAAAACAACAGCAGAGTCACCAAAATGGGAAAATATTAGCATAGAAAATTATAGGCTGCATCAGAAATTTATATCCAGGCAGCCAAGACAGTATGCTTCCATGGTTAAATATCCTCAAGTCCGAAGTCATCATGACTACTAGATATCATGTATGCACCCAACTGAAGTCACATGTGCTTACGAAACTGGAGAGGGAGCATGGAAATATTACTAAGCGACATTGTTCAACTTAAATGTGCATAGAATACAGCAAAATGAACATAATGAAAAGAAGAGCTTCATAACATTTACCGATCCATGCCATTCAGCACGGTACACTGTCCCAAATGATCCTGCATATAGGGGGAAAAACAGTAACATTTAGACTCAACATGCCTCTTACTTGCCTCCACGAATTAGCAGCAAGGGAAGTAGAAAATTTACCAGCACCAATACGCTCTTTAATTCGTAAATCAGCCCATGATATCTCAAGCCAGTCCATTGCAAGTGATGGTTCAAGATTCAAGTATCTTGGAATATTTCCAGCACCCTGGTTTTCATGTCTATTATGTACCTTTTCCAGTCCTGATTGGTTGGATGAGCTCTTTATAGATTGCTTAGAAGTGGGTTTTAATCCAGAACTTCTCTTTGCAATAATCTCATCATTGGAAATTTCATGTGCTGCGACCTTATCTTTAACAAGCCTGGGATATTCATGTAATGATGCTTCAGAGGCTGGATGAAAAGCTTCAGAAACACCTTCATCGACAGAAGGGAAAATTAATAACGCCCACAATTTCACATTCAGCATCACTATCTTCTAATCCAAAAGGAATTAGAGGTGAGTATGCACCTGAAGCATAAATGGAGCCCTTATTATTTTTCACCAAAGCAAGGTCTTCTCCTTGTGGACTTTCCCGTACATGGCCTGTAAGATATCAAGTAACAACTAAGACCAACTTTAGACTACCAACTTAAAACAAAACTATGTGAACATAAGATACTGGATCCCTGTCCTCTCAATGTTAAATTTCAGAACCAGCCTTGCTCCACAAGCTCGGGAAGGAAATTGCCAAAAGCATTTTTAAATCCATATTGTATGAAAAATTACAATTTGGCCTAAATGGGAAGTACAAAAGAAAGATCAAATGTCTTTCAAATAGACTTTGAAATAGATGCATATACAAGCACGCGTGATGTTTGTGTCAATCTGTGTCATATGGATAATTAGTTGACAAGTTTTTGTGAAATCTAATTTATACTAAAAAGTCCACCTGGTAAAGTTATTTTGGCCCTATGTATACAAGGTTTAAGTGATATGCACCCTAATCCAGGTAACATGCTTTCTAACTTTGATTCTAAACAATTGGAAGACGATTTGGGGTTATATAAAGCACAACATACCTAAGTAGCGGCGACTTTCAGGAATGATATTGGGGCTGAGATTGGAATTGAGAGATTGAGAACATGCTTCACCATCCACATATGGCGATTGGCATTCTTTTAAATGAGATATTTGAAATGGAGAAGGAATCGAAGACAAATATGCTCCATTAATTGAGGAATCTGGCCCGTGGACATTTCCTGGTTCCCCAACTAAGTCAACCACATATTCCCTGTTGGAAAATGAATCATATAAATCACAAAGACAACAACAATAAACTAGATGTTTGGATTGACATTACCATAAAAACTCAAACGGCCAGGCATAAAGGAGAGCTACAACTGCAAGGGGGCAGTCATTTTACCAACCTTGAGAGCTGCCTGCTTTCGTCATTAATCTTAACCAGACAAGAGGATCTATGATCCGAAGCGCAGTACCTACAACCTCTAGCAATGCGACATGGCAAACCTATGTAATCTGCCAATCTCTGCATGCGCAAAACAAATAAGCAACACTACTCAATGACATTCTAAGATCAGGTGAATCTGCAAAAAAGCCAAGCATGCGTACTTAGCTTAGTTGCTAACTAACATTCCTATGCAATATATATATATATATATATATATGAGGAAACGAATTGTTCACCTTGAAGAGAATGGCGCGATGCCTACAGAGTCCAGTGGACAAGCTTCCGATGGGAAGCACAACGCACTGATGAAAACTCCTCAACCTCTTACTAACCAACTTCCACCGCTTGTGCAGATCCCCTTGCTCCACCGGGAACGTACCCCTTTCACATAACACAAACACACATTTCAACACCAAACAACAAAACAAACAAACCACCAATATTATATTCAACGGTAATATGTACATTTGTGTATCTCATTCTCTCTTCTCTTTCTTAGTTCTTACCCCATGCATATAGCAACAAGCTTTCCAAGTTGTTCAACCAGCACCAACGCGTTCTCGGAAGCACAGTACAACTCCTGCGCTTTATCAAGAAGCTCCTTAAGCCGAGAGTCCTCGTGCCTATCAACAAGAACCACCTCTATCGATGTATCGCTGGGTTCAACAGCTCTCAGAGCCATCAGAGTCGGTAGCCGCTTACCTTCCTCCACCTCATTGCACATCACCCACAGGTACGGGTTCATCCCCAATATGTTGTAAAAACCGTCAGATATCTTGTCCGTGTACGACAAGCACCCGCTCACCTGAAAATGCACAAAACCGTAAAACGCATTCAGTTAAAAACAAGAAAACAAAAAGAAAATACTTGTGCTAGCTGAAGTGAAGTGTCGTTTACCCATAGACGATAAGAAACGCACTCGGCATCCCAGGTTTCGATCCCCGGGTTGAGAGCGGGTTCAGTGGTGAGGCTTGCTAAGCAAGTGAGCCTCTTCGCTAACGTGACTTGCAAGTCGTAGCCTTCTTTGTACTTCCGAGCGTAACCGTCGTTGTTGTTCCTGCGATCTCCTTCTTGTTCTTGTCGTTGTTCTTCCTCTTCTTCATGTCTTCTTGTTAATACGGCAGCGGTAGGGACACGAGACGACGACGTTTCGTCTTTGGTGTTAATGCCGCTTGAGAAAGTGGCGGTTCCGTCCAACGTCGTCGTTCCGGAAAACAAGCTCCCGGCGTAGCTGCTCCCGCTGGACAACCGCGGGAGCGAAACCTGACGGTCAAATTTCAGGTCAACGTCGCCGGCATCTTTGACCTTCTCCGGCGCCGGCGGCAGCAGCAGCTCTCGTTCAGCCTCCGCCTCCGATCGGGTGCGATCGCGCTTCTTGTCGGTCAACCAATCGCAGAACGCGGCGATTTGTTTGTTCTTGCTCCGGACCCTGTTGCCGCCGGCGATGAGGTCCGAGACTGCCGAATGTTTCCCAGAGGGGAAAACCAAGTCGTCTTTGGCGTCATGAGTAACAGTTGCTGCGGCTGTTGCTGTTGCTGTTGACCCGAATGGCTTTTTCGGCACGTCGCTTTCAACTCCAAAAGTACTATGGTCAGATGATTTGATGGAATTGACGACTTTCTTCCTCTCGTGATCCAATTTCTGTTTCGCAGATTCATCGAATCCTCTCTCCGGAAATTGCCTGGGGAAAATGTATGTGGCTCTATGAGGCATTTTTCCTTTTTTTGTTTTCCTTCCTTCCTCTCTTTTCACTCAATAACCGTGATCTTCAACTCTCTCTTTTTTAACCACCCACCCACACGAACCTTACACACCTACAACCACAGTTGTTATTGCCGTTGATGATGATGGTGATGCACGCACTCACGTGCAAACCACTATTCTCCGCAGTCGTCGCCGTCGTCGTCTTCTTCTTCCCTCAAACTAAGCAAGCACAAATGCTAATTACTTGTGTTTGTCTATATACGTATGTTCAGTGATCCACAAAGTACAAACACAAACTGTGTCCAGCTTCAATACTCATCACGTATATAAAGATATAGCTATGAAATTGCACTCTGAACTCATCACGCACCTGGAAACTGACGGTTCAATGCTGGGTTCATGTGCGTAAAAAATCTATGACGTGGTTTCTGAGAGGCGATTGACCTCTCGTGGAACCCAAAGGGAAACGTAAAATGAAAGTAATGATATAAATATGTACCAAAACCGAAGAGCTTGAGTGTTTTGGTTTTTGGATTTTAAAGGCGGTGGATAAGGGTGAGAGCTCAGAAGGGAATTGAGATAAAACGGGGTCTTAGAGACTGTGTCCTGAGCATTGGTTGGCTGGTTGTGACGAAAGGCTGTGTTTTACGCAAGAGTTTGCGTTTGCGACTTGGGAGAGCATGGAATATTGAAATGGGTGGGAAATCAGAAATAATATAAAGTCGGTAACCTAACGTACGCAGGAGGTGCTAGTGCACACCCCTTCCTCTGGGCCGACACGTCAATTATGTAGCCAATGGACTCGAGACACGTGAACCGTGAGGTGCGCAGTGCGCTCTTGAGAGTGGTGTAGCTTAGGCTGGAGCCGCGGGTATCTGTGTGTGGTTAGGTGACAAAAAATAACAAACTAGAAAGCCGGGACTCATATACTGACCTAGGGAGGTGGAATGACGGGAATACCCTTGTCATTGCTCAAGATGACGAATTTGGACTTTGAAGTTTGAACTCTTTCTTTCTTTCTTTTTTTTTTTTTTCCTCCTATAGATTTCATAACCGCATGTGATGAGTCTGAGGACTTTTCCTTGGAGCTGCGAGCCTAAACACGACTGTGATATTGATGGTTTCTGTCTCTGGTGTATGAATGTGCTGTAAAGGCCGTTCTAGTTAGCATTTTTGGTTTTGAGGTTTTATTGTTTTTTTTTTTTTTCATCTTTCTTGCTTTGTCTTTCTAGTTCTGTGTTCACTTGGTCTGCGTGACCCTGTCCATTTCTTAATACAATAAGGACTTTCGGCTTTCCTTCTTAATTTTTCGCCTGACAACCTTGCCCATAAGTAGATGTTCTTACCCGTTTGGCACAGCAACATTATTATGTTATTGGATACTCATTTTATTATTTTTAAATATAATGAATAAATAAAAAAAATTAAAATTATTATTATATTTAATAATTATATAATAAATATTTTAATTAAATTTTACTTTTAAATGTTGAAATAATATTTTTGTGCTGCGTGACTTCATTAGTGATTTACCTTTATGTTAAGTTTGACCGTTAGAATTAGACAGACTTGTCCAAACTTCAAGTTTTATTACCATCGCTACTATATTTTATGTACAGCACACCATATTAGTATATTATAGATAAAATATTTAAATTGATTTCCCATAAATATGTTGAGGGATAAATTTATTTTTCAGATTTTAAAAATTTTAAATTGATTTTTTACATTTTAAAAAAATGATAAATTAATTCTTTGTACTGTTTGATATAGTATGGAAAGAAATCAATTTATCTGATTTTTAACTATATGAATGGATCAATTTATCTCTTTTTTTTTAAATATGAAAGACTAATTTAGAACTTTTAAAATTGAATGGATCAATTTAGGTATTTAGTCTATATTATAAAATGTTTATTGTCACAGCAGATATGAAAAGGCCACGAACTTATTACATAATATTTTCTCTACTTTATATATGCACAGGTAGGAAATAAATTTCTTTCCTTCGTAAAAGGAATAGTAATTTAAACAACTCTCAGTTACCTTATATATATTTAGTTCAAATGTTTAACTTTTCAAAGGGGATAGATGAAATTAATTTTGATGTATTAATGGTGTAAAAGATGAAATTAAATAAATATGGTATTGCAAATTATCCTAAAGATTTTAGAAAATATATTGAATATTACCAATTAAGTCATTATTAACATAAGAACATTTTGCAAAGTAATGCCAAACCCCAATGTTCTTCATCTTTATAAGCTTATGACTATTAAGGTGAAAGTGATGTAAACTAAATTCTCATTGATGAAATGTAAGAGTGTTGTTATAAGGGCGTTGGTTGTCTTTATATATACAAAGGAGTAACTTATTGGAGTACGTAACTAACTAATCATTAATGAAACTGGAGTAAGTAAGTAACTAATCATTAATGAAATAACTGTTTTTCATATATCTCAATACTCCTCCTCAGGTTGTAGCATAGATGTTGAGGATGTGCAACTTGGTCATTAGATTCCTGAATTGGGCTGCAACAACAGGCTTAGTGAAGAGATCCGCAAGTTAATGCTTTGTAGGAACATGAATTAGTTTTATTAATCTAGAATTGACTTTCTCTTTTATAAAGTGGTAGTCAATTTCCACGTGTTTTGATCTTTCATGGAAGGCAAGATTGCTGGAAAGGTGGATGGTTGCCATGTTGTCACAAAACATTCTTGTGGAGTCAACCTTAACTGAAAAGAATTTTAGAAGTTTTGTTAACCATGTGACTTCACTTATGGCATTTGCTAAAGCTTGATATTCAGCTTCAATGGAGCTTCAAGAGACTATGGACTATTTCTTACTTTTCTAGCAAATTAGCAACTCCCCCAGAAAAACACAGTAACCCAAGGTTGACTTTCGAGTGTCAAGATAATTTCCCCAGTTAGCATCAACTTATGCTATAAGGGACCGGATGGAGTGTCAAAGGAAGAGCAGTCCTTGACTAGGTGAGGATTTAAGATATTTAAGTAAGTGATGAAGTGCATCAAGGTGAGGTTGTCGTGGCTATGACATGTATTGAGCTAATTAGTTACTAAGAGGGTAATGTTAAGCCTGGAGATAGTTAAATACATGAGCCTGCCTATGAGTCTCCTACAGAGGGAAGGGTCATCTAAGGGTTCACCATCTACTGCATTTAGCTTCAGATTCAAATCCGTTGGAAAAGTTTCTGGTTTGCTAGATATAAAGCCTGTATCTTCAAGCAAGGACATAGTGTATTTCCTTTGTGAAAGGTATACACCTTTGTTTGATCTTGTTAGCTCAAGTCCAAGAAAGTACTTGAGATCACCTAAAACTTTGACTTTGAAAAGAGCTTGTAGTTTTTGTTGTACTGCTTGAATAACTTTGGCTGGCCACAATAATGTCATCAACATATACTAAGAGATAAGTAATTTTATCACTCGAGCCAAATGAGAAGAGGGAATAATCACTCTTTGACTGGGTAAATCCATGATTAAGAAGAGTTAATGAGAACTTATGAAACCATTGTCTTGAGGCTTGGCAAAGGCCATGGAGAGACTTGGTTAGCTTGTATAATAGTCCCTCCCCTTTACTTGGATGTACCAATGGTAAATCCATATAGACTTCTTCAGATAAGCCCCTATTAAGAAAAGCATTGTTTATATCAAGTCGAAGGAGTTTCCAATTTTGAACAGCTGTAAGAGACAAAAGGACTCTAAAAGTAGTGAGTTTAGCTACAAGGGAAAAGGTATCTTGAAAAGTGACTCCAGTTTGTTGTGTGTTTCCCTTAGCAACTAGTGTGAACACCTGATTTTGTTCAACCTTTTAACAAAAATCCAAAAATTTGCACTTGATTTATTATTTACAGTTTCTTTAATAATTAATTACTAGTTTTTAATTTTATTTATTTCAAAAAAAAAGGGAAAGCAGTGGAGTCACGGGCTCCAGTCTTCAGATTCCTTTTCTTGGCCACGGGAGAACATAGAGATAAGGAAAAGCATAAAAAATAAAGAAGACCAAATGATGGTGTTTCTCCACTATGGCAAACGGTTTGATTTTCTTTCGGTGGAATTATGAGTATCTGAGAAACAAAGAAGGTATAGATATTGAGAGAGGGTTCATGAGAAAAGGGGCAGAGATGACCAATAATTTTTCAATCACTCAAAAAAAAAAAATTAAAAAAACCCTCTGACACACCAATCATCCAACAATCAGAGATCGAATCCGAAAGAAACCTGCGAAGAAATCAATAATTCCAGCAACAACAAAAGGAAAAGAACAAGGTAATACCATCATCATCAGCAAACAAAAACAAAAATTTTAAAAGAAAAGGGAAGGAGGAGGCCGCGGCGGCCTCCATCACCAGCCGCGGCCTCCGTGCCCATCACCATCATCTTCCCCCCCTCTCTCTAGCTTCTCCATCACCATCATCTTCAACCTTTCATCCTCACCCCACCAACCATTAACCACCGCACCACAGCCTTCAACCACCACCATTCCCCTCACCATCACCGCCACCACACACCCCGTTGTGCAAAGCTCTTCCATCGAAACCACAGCCAACATCATCAACCATCTTCCCTTCTTCCCTGTCGCACCATCATCATCGCACCCCACCATCGGCGGCCTTCCCCCCCTCGGATCACAACCACTTCCATGACCGCCACCCACCACCACTCAACCTCCATGAAACACCATGATCATCATCATCATCCACGGCGCTTTCCTCCACAAACCACATGACCTCCTCTCCATGAACCATCACCAGAATCATCGGCCTACTCCATCATGAGCGCTCCCTTAGCCACGCGATCACCTCAAGCCAATCGAGTTATCACCACACCACCGAAGCCCCTGGCGTGGCCACCACCGCGATCTAAGGCGATCCACGCCTCTCCACAAACCCGGAACCACCGAGAGCTTAGTCCACCCACGCGACCTCCTCTATCACCCTTCATCGCGTGGTGTGGCTTCGACCTTGATATGGCGCGCTTCTTCCAATCGCAAACCCCTCCCTCTTGGTCCATCTTCTCATTCTCGGCATCTTCTCTCTCCGCGTGAAAGAGAAAGAGAATTGCACTATGTTTTTTAATATAGGTGTGTGTGTGTTTCGTGAGTATGAGGCAAAGGCTGAATGATGTTGCCTTTTCCTTCTTTTCTTTTTTCCATTGAGTGTTCCCTTTGCGGTGCATACACGTGAGAGAGAGACTTTCCTTTTCCTTTTTTTAATGTGCCCTGTGTGTGCATGTGAAGAGAGAGAGAGAGAATTATTTTTGAATAAAAAAGGAAAAGAAAGAGAGAGTTCTACGTGAGTGAGCCCGTGAGTGTGTGCGTGTGTGAGCATGTGGGTGTGTTTGGGAATGGGTAGAATAGTTTTAGGAATAGAATTAAAATAGGATTAGGCTAAATAAAATTTAAAATTGATAAAATTAAAAAAAATGCTAAATTTATTTTGATTGAGTTAGTGTTAGAATAAGTTTTAAATTCTCAAATGTTCGTTCAATCTTTAGTTTTGCTTGTTTTAGATTTAGTTTAAAATAAGTTATTTTCTTTTTTTAAAAAAAGATTTGTTCTCTTTTGAATAGAATTAAGTAAACTGATCGTAAAAAAATGTGATTTAACATTTTCTTTGATTTTTTTTTTGGGATAAATTTAGTATTAATGTTTCTATTGATTGAAAAAGAGAGAAAAATAGTAATTAGAACATTTGTTTTCTTAGTTTAATTGTTTTCATATGTTTTGTGGTATGTTCACGTTTATGTTTACGAGTTTAATTTTATTTTTATTATATTTTATTTGTATGTTTTGATTGAGTTAATTACTTAATTGTGCTTATTTTACCTTTTTTTTAGTTTAAGTATTCTGTATTTATGTGTTTCGATTTAAAATTAATTGTGTAATTTTATTTTGTTCAACTTAATTAGTTTATGTGTTTGTGTGTTATGTTTAATTCATTTACGTTTGTATTTATGATTTGATTTTTAGTTTAGTTGTTCCATGTTTATGTTTTTTAGTTTAATTATTTTAAATGTTTATATGTTTTATTTAAGTTAATTGTGTTTAACTTTGTTGGTTCCTATTAAAGTTAGAATTGTTATTTAAAAAGAGGAGTTTTATCCATTTTGGATTTAAAATAAGGATTTGGATAGTTTATTAAGATTTATTTACTTAATTAATTGATGAATTATATTAAAAAAGAGAGGTTAATTAAGCCAAGACAGCTTTGTTAATCTCATGTTTTGAGAATATTTTAGCATAGCGGCTTGATATTCAAAGTTTTTTAAATAGAGTTAATTAATTGGCGGTTTGTTAACTTTATGTTTTAGAATATTTTAGCTGTGACAGCTTAATATTCTAAAATTTCTTTCAAAATTAACCTTTCACCACTTAATTTATTTGTAAATAATTTTCCTAATATTTTTCTATGCTATTTATGTATTTTGTCAAGTTTCTTTTTCCTAATAATTTTATTTTGAATATTTTATTTAACTTTTGTTTTGTAGATAAAGAGTTAATTTATCCGTGATTTGCTTGTTAACTCGATATTTTGAGTCATTTGAGTTGTGACAACAATGACTTAAAAACTCCTTAAAAATATTTGTTTTTCTTTTATATTCTTTATAAAAAATAAAAAATCAATTTCTTCCTATTTTATTTGTTATAATTTATATATTCATTTTTTTTTTCTCATTTATTTAGTAAATTTCTTATTCAAATAAAAATGTTAATTTAGCCGTGACGGCTTGTTAACTGCTTATTCTAGGATATCCGAAATTGCGACAATTTAATATTTCAAATATCTCTCATAAGGTTTTTATATTTTCTCTTACAAAAACACCAAAAATGAATTTTTGCTTCTTTTTAGATTCTATTTATAAGTATTTATTATTTAGAACAATTCTTTTCTTTATTTAATTTTTACGCTTTTGTGTCAAATGTTTCATTTCAAATAAAAAGGGTTAACTTAGTCGCGACGACTAGTTAACTCATTCTTAGGACATTTAGCGTGATTCGGTCTACCACTAAAAATTCTTTTTCTTTTAAGAAAATAAATTCCTTTTAATTTTCTTGAAATAGGAAATAAATGTTTGAAAAGGTTATTTATTTAATTTGCCGCAGATTAATTAAAGTGCAGTCAGGATCTGTGTACTTAGTCTTGTTGAGTTGAATTCGCCTACTCTCTATACATACCGACTTCCTAACTCAAACATGGCTGGTTTCAAAGGCTATTCTCCAAAAAATGGGCTTTTCCAACGTTTTCCCAATTTTAAATAAACTTGGTGGCGACTCCAATATTTTCAAACTAAACAAAAATTTCTCTTTTTCGCCGTCCCCGTCGCGATCCCGGTTGCGACAACTAGGCAAGCTTTATATCTATCCAAAGTTCCATCAGGTTTATATTTGACCTTATAAACCCATTAACAACCAATGGTTTACTCGTTAGAAAGGAGCTTGACTACTTCCATGTGTGATTGTCTTCCAAAGCCTTTAGTTCTTCATCCATAGCCTATCTCCAGTCAAGGGCTTTGATAGCTTGGTGATACTATACTGGTTCTGGAATGGTGTTAATTTGACATATAAATTGAGAATATGATGGGGACAACTTGCTGTAATTGACATAATTGGTGATAGGATAGGTAACTTCATAGTCTTGTAAATGTGGTGGTGGTCTAGAGAATCTTGTGGACCTTCTTAGAACAAGTTCAGGGATGGGTTCATTTTCTGGTGTAGGTAGTGGTTGAAATGTAGATTTAATTGGGTGGAGACTTTAGAAGGGTTAGGGCTGAAAGTTGAGTTTGGGGTTTGATTAGGATTTAGGAGTATGAAGGTTATTATTTGTTGAAGAGTCATTAGAAAATATTAGGGCTTGGGGTGGCTGTGGAGGGTAGCTTAAATTTGGAGGTAAGGGTAGTGCTTTAGGGATGACAACATTAGCAAGAGGTTAGTATTTCAGTGTAGCTGGAAGAATTTTCAAAAGAAATAATATTCTCATGGAAAGTAACATATCCGGAGATCATGAATTGTTTGGTTTTTAAGTTGTATAGGTTCTACCCTTTGTGTCCAATAGGGTATCCAACAAAGATAGTAGGGTCGGCTCTTGCAGAAAACTTGCTTTTATGTGATGGAGTAGTGGCTGCATATGCAAGATAGCCAAAGACTTTGAGTTGAGAGTAGTTAGAAAGCTTCCCATATAGTAAGTCATATGGGGTTTTGGACTTTAGAAAAGGACTGGGAGTCTTGTTGGTGAGGAAAATAATTGTGGAGATACATTTTCCTTAGAAAGAGATTGGCACTTTTGATTGGAAGTATAAGGCTTTTACTACATTGAGCAAATGCTGGTGTTTCCTTTCCACCACAGCATTTTGTTGTGGCCTATATGGGCAGGAACATTGATGAAGGACACCTTTGGCTTATAAGAAATCAGTAATGGCCAATTCTCTTATATTGTGTGATCTTAACCTTTTGATTTTAACTTGAAACTAATTTTCAACGAAACTAAAGAAACTCATCAAAGCATTAGTTGCATTTGATTTGTTCGATAAAAAATACATCCAAGAGAATCGAGTGCAATCATCTACTATGCTCAAGAAATACATTTTTCCATTATATGTAGGTACATGATAGGGTCCTCAAATGTCACAATGAATGAGATCAAATAGGGAACTAGACATGTTATTCTTGCATATGAAAGATAGCCTACGAAATTGAGCTAAGGGACATATAGAACAATGTGAAACATCATGATTTTTTGTCAAACCAAGGGTAACAGAAAGGCTATGTAAAGATTTATTCAAAATGCGTCCTAATCTAAAGTGCCAAAGATCATGTGAATTGAAATTGAGATGACTAATGCTGTCAGAAACAGAATGGGTTGTGCTTTGTGCGGTGTTGTGCTGCTAAAACACATATAAACATTCTTGTAGTCTACCCTTCCCAATCACCTTCAATAAAGTTAGGTTCTGAATAAAAAAATATAAGGGTAAGATAGTTACATACAAATTGGAGAATCTTAATAATGTAGGAACAAATAAAAAGGTTTACATGAAACTGTGGAGCACAAGGTCATTAGCTAATGTAACAACACCCACTGCATGCACTAGAACACAAGTTGAATCAGGTAATTTCACATAGTGACTGGATAAAGGTTTAACATTAGAAAAAAGGGACATGGAACATGCTACATGTGATGTTGCTCCACTATCAAGGATCCAAGAATCAGAATTAAAATTGAATTTTGATGTGGAAGCATTAAAAATCTTACTTGCAGGACTGGTATGATTATTACCATCCATTGAAGGCTGAGCATGCTAAGATTATAGAAGACCCAACAATTGTTGGATTTGAGAAGGTGTTAACTGAACAGACACAGCATCATCTAATACAATAGGTCCTGTATCAGCAACAAGGTTAGTAGAATTTGATGTCCTACCATGGGCTCTGCCATAAACAGGGGGTAACCATGTATGCGATAGCACTTGTCAATTGTGTGTCCAAGCAAATTGGAATAAGTGCACTTTGGGTGATCTTTCTTTGCATTTTTGCCTTTGTTATTAGTTGGAGGTCTTGGAGTCGAATTGTTAACATGAAAGGCAATTTGTGCTTGAGTGGTTGAAAAAGAGGAGCCAACCAATCTCTGTTTCTCTTCCTGAGTCGCCAAAGCAAGGACTTTAGAAATTAAAGGGAAGGGCTCAATGAGCAAAATTTGCTCCCTTATTTGTGAAAAGGAGTCATCCAAACCTATGAGGAAGCAATAAACATATGAAATCTTGCAAAGGACGATTTGCTTCACAGTTACAACCCAAGCTTAGGCGATAAGCATTCAATTCTTCCCAAAGGACCTTGATCTTTGTAAAGTATTGTGACACAATCATGGTGCCCTGTTTGAGAGTCAACAATTCATGCTTTACTCAAAGATGCGAGGGCCATTACCATGCTGGAACTGTTCTTGTATATCTCTCCAAAGTTCAATGGCTGAATCAACATAAACCAAAGAACTTGTGATTTCTTTAGATACTGAGTTTAGTATCCAAGAATTGATGACATCATTCATGCATTGCCACGACTCAAAAAAGATTGGGTCTTCAACTTGGTTAGGATGAGGTATGGAACCATTCATAAAACTAAATCTGCGCTTGCCGTTAAGGGCTATCTGTATAGCGCGGCTCCCCGAATGGTAGTTTTCCTCAGTTAGGGACTGAGAAACATGCGCCAAACTGGGTTGATCAGCACATTGAAGAACATAGGGATTAGTGGTGTTTGCCATGAAAAGAAGGTTGTGTGAACGTAGAGGAAAAAGAAAGAAGAAGAAGAAAAGGATAGTTATGGAAGGAATCAAACACAAAGAACGATGTCTTCTGATACTATATTAAGGTGAAAGTGATGTAAAGTGAATTCTCATTAATGAAATATAAGAGTGTTGTTACAAGGGTGTTGGTTGTCTTTATATATACAAAGGAGTAACTTACAAGAGTAAGTAACCAACTAATCATTAATGAAACATGAGTAAGTAACCCATTAATCATTAATGAAATAACTGTTTTACATATATCTCAATAATGAATGATCTTCCAGTGGCATAATTTGGAGAAAATTTTTTAGGGGTATGCGAACTGATGATTATGTCAATTAGATTATAGTAATTAAATTAAAATTAATTTTATATTATACATAAATATAAATTTTAAAATAAATATCTAATACATATTTGAATAAGTTGTGATAGTAAATTGTTTCAACAAACAAATACACATATAATTGATTCATTTTAGAATTGATTATTTAAAAAATCAATTTTTTTATAAAATGCATTAACTTAAAAGTAATTTTAAAGTAGTGGATTTTTTAGATTACCAAGAAAATATGAAATAATTTTATATATTTTTTAATACTTGATACCTATAGTTATTTTAATTTAACAAAAAATTAAGATCCTAAAATAACTTATTTTAACTTGTAATCAAAAGCTTTAAAAATATGCTTTTACTTAGGGTGTATTTGGTTAAGCGGTAAAAATAAAAGTAAATTTTTATAGATGAACTTCACACATAACTTTACATATGTAGCTCATCTATGAGAAAACCTACTCCCTATTTTTACCCTCAACCAAGCACACTCTTATTGGTGGATTTTACACTTAAAGGCCTATTCTTTCTTTTACTTATTAACTATTCATAATTTTTATCCAAAATTACTTTTGGACAACTTTTAATTGAAAAAAAATTGCATTGGCAAGTAATGATCTAACCATGTCAAACATTTTGTAAGCATCCTTAGAAATCAAAATAGTCCTTAGACTTAACAAATTCATTATTTGATCACACATTATTCAACTCTTATAATTATTTTTCTATTGTAACAAAAGATATTTTCACTATGAAATAATTCTTAATTGTTATATAATTTTTAATTAAGAAATAAGTTAAAGGACTTTTGAGTTGGAAAAAACAAATTTAGATAGAGCAATATTATTTATATAAAGTAACACACTCAAGCTTAATCTATTTGTTAAATTAAATAATATATATAAATTTAATTTTCTATATATAAATTCCAAAAATCTTTGCAAACAATGGCCCTTTCTACCCCCAAGAAGCTTCGCTAGTGTGTTCTCCATTGACAAGTTTAATAAAGGTTGGGGTGGGATCAGCTTGGGCTAAAACTAGCCCTATTACCATCCTTATAATGTGCAGGAAGGAAGTATTATAAACTCCTTTGTTGGTGGATTACGACTTCCTTAATGCCTTCAGGAGAAGCTCTCATCACTACAAATGAGGACCTAGAAATAGTATATTGGAACCTCCCGGTCATGGAAATCAAGTTTGTTTCCAATGTCATAAGAACGACCCTCCTTTCCTTTGGGTTTATCATATTATATAGACTAAAACCCTAAATTAGTCTCTTAGATTTGAAAATTTTCATAGTAGTCCTTCAAATTTCACAAAAGCGGACAAATTAGTCCTTCTGTAAAATTGTCATCTAATCTGTGTCATGTTAACTTACTTATGCGTACTGTTAACTTGTTTATATGTACTGTTAACTTTTATGGTGGATCCTAACTTCCCTCACTCCTCTAAACGAAGTTGTTTAGACCTTTTTTTTTCATTTGCTATCTCACTATAGCTCTCTGCTTAGAAGAAATACTTTAACTTTAAGTTAGCATTTATTCTGTACAGAACGAAGAAGTGAGGCAAGTTAGGACTCACTATAAAAATTAACAGTACACGTAAGTAAATACGTGGACATTTATGTTAACAGTCTAGATAATAATTTGACAAGGGGACTAATTTATCTATAGTTTATTATTTATCTTAGCTGGTAGTCTTACTAATTAGAGTGATATGATTTGGTGGTGATAATTTTTTAGCCTATAGTTTATGGACAAAACCCAATCAATATTGCCCAAGTAGGAGAATATTAGTATTTTTAGGGTTTGGGCTACTATTAATTGGTATATATTTTGATTTTATAAAATAGGTTGAATAGATAGCTTGATTATTCCATGGAGACCCATTTGATTATTATTTTGTAATCCATTAAAAGTTTGGAAATCATTATCTTTTTGGGTTTAAGCTCAATTGTGAATGCCAGAAAGGTATGTGAGTCTATAGTAATTTGGGCCTGTGGTGGAAAGAAGCCAGGTTACAATATTATTATTTTGGACAGGATCCCTACTTTAGTCCATAATTCTTGATTATGGCTGCTCCATATATCCACTATTTGGTAGAGGGGACAGAGAAGGAATGGAAGACATGTACCTAATGTGCATGTGTGCATATGCTCCATAGATTGCTCATATTGCAGTATGGTTTCAAGAGGTACGTAGTTTATTTAGTTCATGATATTCCTATTTTGGTATTCTAAATGCTAGTATATGATCCTACAAAATTAACACACAATTGTCATGAAATTGACAATACAACTACATCTTGATCATAGTTCGAGCCTCAATGGCTTAGGCTTTGGAATCCGCACAATGTTAGAATCTCTTTGTAGACCTCACTCAAGGATAAAATATAAGGGCGTATCCAAGTACCTTTCACCCTTTGGTGTCCAAACTTCTTTTGGAGGTCTTTCTAATCTTCTCGAGCTAACTCACCTTTTCTAGTGCTTGTCCACGTCTGCCTTGACCTTTATTATCTCTTCCATATTTATATTTTTTTTTGCTTGACTTTGGAGGTCCTCAAAGATCTTTGGCTCCTATTTTGCCGATGACTTGGCAATGGCTCCCTCCTAAAGACTGTTTATTACTGTGACCAAGGGTGTATAGGGGCTAAACTTTTTTATCTGCAATGTCTCCTTATTGAAACGTTCAAAATAATCCCTTAGAGACTCATATAGTTGTTGCTCAAGTAATCTAGTAACCAACTTGGGTTTGCTCTTGCTAGTCATAAATTAAGATAAAAAATAAGCCATGCAACTGGAGAACACTAGTTGACTTCAAAGGCAAGCGATTGAACCACTACAACATAGATTTTTTTAGGATAATGAGAAATGTTTAATACTTCACCTAATCCGATGCTCCGTCCAAATACATCCTAGATAGGAAATGTCCATGTGATCTTAGGGATTCATTGTTCCATCATACAACTTAATATTAATAGGGGGCTTGGAAACCTTGAATAAAAGGAAGCTCATGATATAGTTAGAGAACCTTACCTTATCCTTTGTGCTGAACTGCAGAATCTTGAACTTAGACTCATTTCCCTCTTTTCCCATCTTGGGGACTTATATTCCCACCTAGCCTTCTCGAAGGAGTAGCGTTGCTTTTATCTTGACATTGCTTTCTCCGAGATGATTACCTCCGTGGTTGACTTCTTTCAACACTAGGATTTCTTTTCTTATGTCATAGGCTTACCGCTACAGCCTTAGGCATGCTTCAAGCTCCTTCACATGATCTTCCTCTCTCCACAGCCTAGTCTTTGCATGCCTTGCTTTAACATCCTTTATTCTATACATGTCCTCATTGTGGGGCTTGCACTTGAGTTCGTGCTCCAAGGTCTGAACTCGAATGGCTTGGTCCTTCATCAAATGGATTAATTCTTGATAAGCCTAGGTGGATTCTAGGGGACTTCCACTAGAACGCCATGCTAGTTCGCTTTTTCATTTTGCTTTATTTGATTGCTACAATTGTGGCATTATTTGTTGTTGAACAAAGTCATGGGCCTCCTATACTGTAGGCCTCTGGCCACTAATACATGATCCCATAGAGGAGTTCTCGATAAGCTTGGGTGGATTATACAGAACTTCTACCTAGACATGGGGCCAATTTACCTTTTTGTTACCACCCTCTTTGACATCAGTTGTCATTGAACAATGTCATGGGCCTCGTTGGCTTCAGGCCTCTGCCCCCCAATACATGATCTTGACTCCGAAATCGAACCCATTCCATTGTGGCATTAGGTTGCTCAAACAATTTGATTATGGGATTACAAGGTACGATCGACCTGGCCCTCTTTTTTCGGACCATGAGATTTTTAGGATAAAAAGAGAAAGAAATGAAATAGCAATCACGTTGCCGACATATCATGACCTGATTTGGGAATGTGAATGATGCTTGGGAGACTAGGTCCCCACGAAAACCATTGGGTAATGTGACTTGACTAACAAGTATAGAATAATATTATCATTTCAAATGCAGGATTTAAATACAAATTATTTATTCTAACAAATCCATTTAAATAATAGTTTGTAAACTTGAATCCTCCCAAAACATGTAATCTAAGTGTAAAACTAAATAATCCTGGTCCAGACCATAGCCAAACATAATCAGTAAAACAACTGAAAACTAAATTTAAATAATTATATACAATGCATGGTCTAGAATCATGCTTGCATAACTACTAGAGCACTTTGCTCTACTATATGATCCTAATCTAAACCTCACGACAAAGTGAAGCTTACCACTGGAACAACTGCAAAGCTATTGAAGCTAAGTTTGAATGACAACTAGATCTATAACTACAACTATAAGGGAAAGGAAAAAAGAAGGTGAGTTCATCAAAACTCAGCAAGTAGGTTTCAACTCACAATCCACATGGGACAATAACACATTGTATAATATATACATGCAACTGGCATAAAACATTTTTTATATTTAAATACATAGCTATACTGGAAAAACATGTATAATTTCATAATTAGTAAATCATGTAATCCCAAAAAAAGTATAAATTACTACTCTAAGGGAATTAGGGAAGAAATAGAATTCTAAGTGAGTTATAAAAAGGTAATGCTCAGGCCCTTGAGAACATGAGCATCTAACTAATAGCAAATGGTCCCTCGCGAACCGCACGTCCCTCGTGGACAAGCTATGGGCACCTAATATGATGCCTCAGGTCAATGTGACCCTGGATAAATCTAGTATGGCTAGGCCTTAGATTCTTGAAAAACCTCACAAATACAGAATTGGCATTTCTGTGACCAATATAGTGGTCAGGGATTGCTATTGTGGTGGTGGGTGCGAGTGCACCATTTTTGGCTTGCCAGTGACTACTATAGTGGTGGTTGAGGGTGGCTTGGGGGTGCATGGCTGCTAAAAACTGCTATAGTATTCTACTGCTATAGCTATCATGAGTATGTAGGCCATGGTAATCCCTCCTTGTTAACCGCTATGACAATGCCCAAAGTCAGAACACGTCAAAATGGCATAGTTTCATTAAGTGACCCTTGTGAACACCCAATTTTGTCCGGTCTTTAATAAGAGAATCTAAAAATTTACATTTAATTTGCAATTTTCCATTACAATTTTGTTAATTATTTCTTTTGAAAAAATGAAAAAAAATTTCTAATTGTTGGTTTTATTTTATTTCCGAAAAAATTATAGAAATAAGGTCCAATTTATTATTTCAGCCTAGTTCTATTAGCCTGATACCCAAAAATTGTTTTTAATCCATCTATGTTGTGTCCAATCTATTCTAGCCCATTTTATTTCATTTCTTTATTTGTTGTAGCCCACATTTTGGTCTGTATTAATTCAGTTTTAAAAACAAATATATATATATATATATATATATATCCTTTTCTTCTTTCTTTTTCTTTTATTTCTTTAGGCCCATTTTGTTTGTCCAAAAAAATAAAAAAAGAGGCCCAAACCATTTCGGCCCAATTCATGTTTGTTCAAAAATTTGAGAGGAAGTTGCCAGTTTGTCTTCAAAATTATAAAAAAAATAAAAAGAGACAGAGGAGTTCACGGACTTCTGTCTTTTCCTTTCCCCGTGATACACATGTGAGGTAACAATAAAATGGGGATGAGAGAAAGAATGAAAAATAAACAGATACAATGATGGTGTCCCTGGCAAAAATGTTGATCTCTCTTTTGGAGAAATTGGGAGAATCCAAAAAAACACAAATATACATATTGAGAGGGAGACCATAATCAAGGAGAAGGATTAGAGAATTTTAAAACACGCAGGGAAAATTCAAACACATACTGAAACATCAGAAGACCAATTTGAGAACTTGCAAAGAAATCAACATCCAATCCAGTAATACAACCCAGCAAGAACCAACAAATTAGAAGCAATAGCAGTAGTTTAGGTATTTTTCAGTTTCAATTTTAAAAATAAAAAAGGATAGTGAGGCCGCAACTTCCCTGCTCCGTCGTGGCCTCCCCTCCCCTTCCTCCCTTTTCCTCCATCATTGTCTTACCCTTTCAACCACACCACAACTGCATCATCATCCACCGCCAGCCCCTCAACCATCATCACCGCCATGCACCATCGTAAGCTTCTTAGGCGCGGCTACCGCCGCGTTCTAAAATAACTAGCCCACGCCCCTACTGCCATCCACCCCTTTCCACTACAACCTCCACTCCGCACCACCATTATCAAACATCGGTTCACCACCACCACTCAAATCATGAACTACTACCCCGAAGCCCAGAAACTGCCTCAATCCCTCAATCTCCGATCGCATCCACCGCCCCTCAGTCCGTGAGATTTTCGGCCACACCTCCCTCTCCACTCCCAATCTTCGATCGCCGCCTCTCTCAACCTCTCGTAAACCGGCGCCACCCTTCTTACCACTCCCTATCCGCACAAGTTACTCACGGCCTTCCCTTTGTCTCGTGACCACTACCACAGGACCACTAGATCCGAGTACTCCCCACCGGACTGTCGTCACCAGATCGACGTTCCCCTTTCCACCAGCTCCATCTTTGCGCCTCACCATCGTGTGCTCACCATGGAGGAATGGCCCGCTGTCGCAGCTTCCTTTCCCATGCCCCATGGCTCGCCGCCGGTGCTCTTTGGCCTCACACGGCCTTCCCTCCGAGCGGTGGCTCTTTCTGATTCTCTCTCCACGATCTCTCTCCTCTCTCTCTTAGTATCTCATTTCCTCTCTCTTACTCCATTCTACTCCCTCTCAACTCTCTCTCGTTACTTCTGTTTCTTTTCCCTTTTTTTTTAGTGTGTTGTTAGTGAAATGAGAGAAAACATGTGTGTGTGTGTGAGGCCTCTATCCGTGCTGGGTGTGTGAGAGTGAGTGGGTGCACGTGTGAGCGAGTGCGTTTGTGTGTGTGAGTGGAGAGTGGGTGTGGCGATTTTTTTTATTTTTTTCATTGTCATTATTATTATTATTATTATTATTTTGATAGGTAGTATTATTATTATTATCATTATTTTGTTTTGTTATTTTTATTTTGTTAGATTAGATTTTAGATTTGAGTTTGGCGTTGTTTTCATATGGTTAAGGCTTATTTTAATTTTAGTTCTCGGGTTTACTTGTTGGGTTTGGGTTTATTTTGATTTAAAATGAACTAAGTTGGTTTTTATTTTATTCAAAAATAAATATTTGATTATTTTAATTTAATTTGTAATATGTTTTCTTTTATTTTTTATTATTTGAATAGAATTAAGTAAATTAATTGCAAAAACAAAACAAAAATGAGTGTTTTAATTTTTTCTTTGATTTTGGGTGATTTTAGTGTTAGCCTTTCTTTTAATTAAAAAAGAAAAAATAGTAATTAGGACCTTTCTTTAGTTTAATTATTTTATATGTTTTGTTTAATTGTATGTTTATGTTTATATTTATGAATTTTTTTGTTTAGTTTAATTACTTTGTGTTTATATGTTTTGATTAAATTAATTGTGTAATTGTGTTTATTTTGCCTTTTTTAGTTTAATTACTTTATGTTTATATGTTTTGTTTAAATTAATTGTGTACATATATTTATGAATTAATCTTGTCATTTCCTGTTAAAATTATAGTTTTATCTAAAAAATGAAATAAAACAAAAAAAAATTCTTTATTAATAAACCTTTTTTAATCTTCTATTTTTGTGTGATGTTCAATAATGGTGATTAAATGACAAATGTTATCTTCACTATTATTGAATCATAAAAGTTCATTGAGTGGCCTAGTGCCAACTTCAATTCTGTGCATAAATAAACTTTCATTGATTTGATAATTAAAATTTCTTTCTTTCAAAATTAAAATTAATTAATAGTTTTTTATTTGGTTCACCCCTTTTTAATTAAAATCTACTAACTCACAAATATTTTCTATAAAACTATGTGACTTTGAGTTCTCTATTATACCAGGGGATATGTAGGAGCAGGCGATTCTGATTCTTGTCAAGTCAAAATTAACTTTTCATAATTCATTTTATTCATAAATAATTTTTCTAATAATTTTTCTTATTTTTTTTTACTTGTAAATATTTTTTACTTGTAAATTTTTTTTCTCTAATGTAATTTTTGTATTTGTTTTATTTGTAAATATTTTGTATGAATTTTTGTTTAATTTTTATTTACTTGGGGAATATTTTACAAAGATGTTAATTTAGTTGTGACGACATATTAACTCGATTTTTCGGGCATTTGAATTGTGACAGCTTAATGATCCGAAAATTTTCCTAAAATATATTTGTTCTCTTTTGTATTTTTTTTCTTTCTTTTACAAAAAATATCAAAATATTTTTTTATCTTATTTGTAAATTTTCATAACTTATAAGAGTTTTTTTCATTTTTAATTTAAATTTGTTCAATTATTTATCAAATATTTTTATTTGAATAAAGATGTTAATTTGGCCAAGACGGCTTATTAACTAGACATTTCAGAACATTTGAGTTGTGACAGCTTGATGTTCTCTTTTCTTTTTTGATGAAATAAAAATGAATATTTTCAAAAGGTTATTAATTAATTTGCACAATCTACTAAGGTACCATTTAAGGACGGATGTATTATGGGTGCGTAGGATTAAGATCTTACCCTTCCCTATGCATAACCGACTCCCAAACTCAAATCCGGTTTCAAATATCATTTCTTTAAAATAAATGGGTTTTTCCATATTTTTCTAATTTAAATAAATTTGGTAGCGACTCTATATTTTCAAACACTAAACTCTTTTTTCGACGTCTTGTCGCAATCGCGGTTGTGACAACCCCCAACACTATAAAAAAAAACCTCCTTACACATGTTCAACCTAAAAACATGAACTCTGCTCTCTCCTGCTCTTCTTCCACCTCCCACTCTCTTCCCCCTTCAATCCTACCTCCTGTAAGCTTCAAGGTAAGGATTTGTTAATGGAATATGCCATGTTTCTCCCTTTTTCTTCCTTTTCATGTGATTGGGTGTTTATGTTCTTGGTTGTTGTCAAGTTTGGGTTCTCTCCCAATATTCATATAGTTGTTCTAGAATGACTATAGTTTACTCATGGGTTTTATCACTTCCATGATAGACGTTAGTGTCATTCTTGTTCCCTGGAGCTTTGTTGGTCCTAGTATCTCCCTTCCAACCCTTCCAGATGAGTGGGTTTATGCTCATGGCTTTATTTTTTGCCATTACAAGTAGTTTCTATACACTGTTTGAACCTTTCATGAATTTAGAAATATAACTATGCTATGAACATGCTTTTAAAATTATGCCAAGCTAGAAAATTTGTGATTTTGCAACCTTCCATGAAAATGCATGACTTTTAGAAAATACATGGGACCACCATTGATGCTTGTATGCTATCTATGTTATCATGTTTTTTATCTGCTTCTAGTAAATTAAGAAAAAAGAGTATTTATTCTAGAAAATCAAATGTGAATTGTAGAAGTGATGGAAAGCACTAAATTGGTAATTCTAACTTTGAAATTTTAGCATGTTGATTGTGAGTGATATTCGAGTAGGAATTAGATGGTGATAGAGCTGTGAGTTAATAACAGTAAATTCATTAATTAGATGAAGATAGAGCTGTGAGTTAATAACAGTAAATTCATTAACCTTGGTACTCAATAACACCCATGAGGAGCAATTTCTCTACATTTAGATTAGCCTACGAGGGACATGGTTCATGTGGAACCGTTAAAATCTTAGTTAGGTACTCTTATTTGCAAGTGATTGAGCATCGCTTTTATAAATCCTTTAGTAATCAGTCTTGTTTTAATTCCTTAGAAAAAAGCTATTATGTTTGTTTATGCTTTGCACGAAACTTATATTATTATTATTATTATTGAAATGATTTTGATTACTGCATTATTATCTATGTACTTTCCTTGTCGTCACATGTATGGCTTTGGATTAGAATCTGTTCACTAGTTTTAGATAAAACACTCATCTCTCTTTCTCCCTTACAGATATAGCTGCTAGTCTAGAGTCTTCCCAGACATCTCTTCCATAATAGCTGTTTGTTTCATTTTTGGGTGAACTTTACTTTGGAGTGAGTCATGTTAGCAGTGATCCATTACATTGCATGTAGGATACATGGACCATACATATTTATATTTAATTATGTTATTTGAGGACTTATGTATTTACAGGTGAAAGATTTTGTGATTTATTTGGAACAATTATTTTTGTCATTTGGACAATGTTTATAAATTGTTTTATGACTTGTATGAAAAAGTGTTCACCCAGTTTTTATTTAAATTATATTTAATTGGAAATTATGAAGTTTTATGCAAGTCATAACCTGAAGACAGAAAGAGAAGGGTGGATGCACGTTGCTTGATGCTAGGGTGGTTATATAGGGAGTCTAAATTTTAACTCAACTGGGAGACATAGATTACATATAAAAGGTGGAAAATCACAAGGGAAAGGCATGATAAGTCACATTTAATTTACATAAAGTTTAACTTGTTTCAAGTTTTCGGTTCTTGTTCTAGGAGTAGTGTAGTTTTCATGTAACTCTATGAACTTTCAATCTATGCTTCATTGTGGTTGATATTATACATATTCCTTTTCACCAATAAAATTCCTATTTCTTTCTCTATCCACAACTTATTATGACTTAATATTTGAAAAACTTATAACTAAGGGGTAGATTCCCGTCCTTAGTAAAATTGCTCTCACAATGAAATTATTTATGTTTCAGATCTTTAAAATTTTGAGTCAAATAATTTCCACGGTAACAATAATTAATGTATATTTCTAGAGCATTCAAATTAAATTTAACCCGTTATTGAAAAAATTAAATTAATTAAATATTAATATAAATTTATACTAATATTATATTAAAATTATATATATCTGTTGGTGGGCTTCCCTCCTCATTGGGGGCCCAACAACTAAAAGAAAAAAAAACGTGAAAACATGGAGAGAGCGCCACGGAGAGAGAAGAGAAAAAGAGAAAAGGGCAAAGCAAATGGGTTCATCATCGACGGTAACGTGCTCCGTTCATCATGAAAATTTAGTATGTTGTTCCTGATGTTGAGCTTGATCCTTTGATATAGCCTGTTAATTTTATTGAATTCTCTGGTGGCTATTCTGTTATACCCATATTGTGGAGTTATATGGTTGTGTTCTGCCCATTGGGTGAGTATTCTGTTGATTGTTGAGATTCCCTAGTACTACTAGGAAGACTGATTTTATTCTCATTGATCATAGAGGAAGTTTTTGCCGGACTAGGTCCCGTGGGTTTTTTGTCCCTCTAATTGGAGATTTTCCTACGTTAAAAATTCTCATGGTTCTTATTTTATTTTTCCACAAATTATTATAACGCTTAGAGTATTTTCGGTACTACCTATTTAATTGCACAAGGGGAAATATTTGTTAAGCTCAATGTTGATAATGTGTTCCATTCCTAAGATTTCCCAACAAAGTGGTATCGTAGCTTTGGTTATTTTTTTATCCTGCGGCAATTTAAATGGAGGAACATCAGGCCAAATATGATCAAGTTGAATTCCAAAATTACTCGCTTTGAAGACTCTCTGAAGACATGTTATACAAGAAGGATTTGTATGATCCTGGCTGAGGGTGAAAATATAGGCTCGCTGATAAGTCCGGGTCGAATGGAATGAATGAACAGTAAAAGTCAAGTGTTTGATTAGGCAAAGGGTTGGATCTTAGTGTGTATCCACATGTTGACAAAGAAACTAATGCTCGTGAGCATGTGGCGTAAATTGGCGATTTATATGAGAGGAAGAATGTGCAAAATAAGACATATTTGATCTCTAAGTCGTGAATATGAAGTATAAAGAAGGTGATTCAATGCCGTAACATTTGAGTAGCTTCCAAGAAATTGTCAATCACCGACAACCAATGAGATTACATTGTCCATGAGTTGCAAGCATTATTATTGTTGAGTTCTTTGTTTTGACAAGTTCTGCTTGTGACATTGACTAACTCACCCAAATGGGAAGTTGACATTGTCAATGGTTAAAGAAAGCATGTTGAATGAAGATGCCAAGAAGAGAATGGAGTTTGATTAGTGCCTCCACCAAATGTAAGCACTTATTGTAGAGTCACTGGGAGAAGCTGTAATCAAGACCTCATAATACTAACAGTCGAGAGCCGAGCAAGTCAAGGGTAAGTCCAAGACAAGAAAGGAATTTAATCGCTATCATTGTGGCAAGTCGACACATCAAAAGCATTGCGTGTACTTGAAAAGAGAGAAATCAAGAGAAAGAGATGAAGACAAAGATAGTAACAATGATAGAGACATCCGCCGTTGTTGCATATGATGATGTCCTTTGTTCTACATCATGAGAACTTCATAAATCTTGCATGTGACGATTCCGCTGGATCATGGATTCAGGTGCCTCATGTCATGTTACTCCTAGGCGTGAGTTTTTCTCACTTATACCGGCCGGGTGACTTTGGCGTAATAAGATTGGGAGATGAAGGGATATGCAAGATTGTTAGTATGGGGAGATGTGTGGCTTGAAACTAGCATGGGATGTAGATTACGCTTGAAGGATGTTAGGTATGCGCTCGATATGCCTTAGCTTGATGTCAATCAAAGCATTGGATCTGAGAAGGTTACTATACTACCTTTGGTGGTGGGAAATTCAAAATCACCAAAGGGTCGCTAGTTGTTGCCGCAGAAGATAGTAGCTTCATCGCTTCATCGCTTGCCTGGAAAGCTGTGCAAAGAGGAGGTAAATGTTATTGATGATTCCTCTTCGCACTTGTGGCATATGCGCCTTGGCCACTTGAGTGAAAAAGGGCTTGGTGTTCTAGCCAAGAATCAATCTCTTCCTAGAAAAGGCACGCCTCTAAAGACTTGCACTCATTGTTTTGTTGGAAAGCATGCTAGAGTAGCTTTTCATTATTCAGACCTCATAGAGACCACATGTACTAGATTTAGTTCACACTCGATGTTTGCACTATCAACACAATAACTCTAGGAGGTGCATCATATTTTGTGACTTTTATTAATGACCATTCTCCGATAGTGTGGGCTTTTGTGTTGAAATCTAAAGACCAGGTGCTCGGAGTCTTCAAGAGCTTCCATGCAAGTGTTGAAACAGAAAAAGGAATGAAACTGAAATGTGTCCGAGCAGATAATGGTGGTGAGTATAAGGGTCCACTTGAAGACTATTGCAGAGAACATGGAATCAGGCTTGAGAAAATGCTCCTAAGACTCCTCAAAGATAATGGAGTTGCAAGAGAGAATGAATCGCATAATCAATGATAGAATCAGTGTATGCTCTTCATGCAAAGTTGTCCAAATCCTTTGGGGTGAAGCAATGAGAATCGCAGAAGTGGATTTGATCAACCTTTTCTCCTTCCGGGCCTCTAGATGGTGATGTTCCACGCAGAGTGGATGTGGAAAGATGTCTCATATAGTCACTTGAGAGTGTTTGGCTGCAGGGCCTTTGTTCATATTCCAAGAGATGAGAGGTCCAAGCTTGATGGGAAGTCTAGCAGCAGGTATCTTCATTGGTTATGGTCATGAAGACTTTGGTTACGTATTGCGGATCCTGCAAGTAAGAGAATAATCGTGTTCTAGATGTGATATTTCTGAAGACCAAACGATTGAAGATTTTGAAAAGTCGATAAGCGTTGTCTACTTAGAAGTGACAAAGTGATGGTGTGCCGAGTCTCCTCCTAGTACTCCTCGGATGGGGGGAGATGGTAGAGGTTGATGATGGGAATATAGGTGATGAGCCCGCACCTACTCTTGAGGTGCCGCTGAGCAAGTTCCACCAGTAACCACCACTGAGTCACAATTGAGAAGATCTATAAGACCGCATCGCCTCCAAGAAATATCCTTCGGGATGAGTATGTGACAATCTCTCGATAGCTGGGAGCCAGAGAGCTTCCAAGAGGCTATTTCGATGAACACAAAGACAAATGGTTGAAGGCCATGCAAGAGGAAATGAATTCTTGCATGAGAATCATACCTTGAGTTGATGAAGTTGCCAAAGGGTAAAAAAGCACTCAAAAATAAATGGGTGTTCAAGCTGAAAATTGAAGATCACATCTCACAACCAAGGTACAAAGCAAGATTGGTCATGGGAAAGGTTTTGAGCATAAGAAATGAGTTGATTTTTGAAGAGATTTTCTCACCGGTATGAAGATGTCCTCTATTCGAGTTGTGCTTGGTTTAGCAAAGAAGCTTGAATTTAGAGGTTGAGCAAATTGATTTAAGACGACTACATTCCTTCATGGTGACTTGGAGGAAGAAATTTATATGAACAAACTTGCAGGTTTCAAGGTTAAGGGAAAAGAGCAGCTTGTGTGCAAATTGAAGAAGAGTTTGTATGGCCTCAAGCAAGCACCAAGGCAATGGTACAAGAAATTTGATTCTTTCATGGCATGTATCATGGGTATAGTAAGACTACTTCGACCATTGCGTATTTGTCAAGAAATTCTCTGATGGTGATTTCCATAATTCTCTTTGCTTTATGTGGATGACATGTTGATTGTTGGTCATGACAAGCGTAAGATCTCGTAGTCTTAAGAGAGACTTGAGCAAGTCCTTTCGCTATGAAGGACTTAGGTTCTCGGCAAAGCAAATCCTTGGCATGAGGATCACTCGCGGACAGAAGATTGGTAAGTTGTGGTTATCTCAATGTAACTACATTGAGAAGGTGTTGAGAGGTTTAACATGAGTAATTCAAAGCCTGTTAGTACTCCACTTGCTGGGTCATTTCAAGTTGAGTTCACAACAATGTCCTACAAGTGAGAAAGAAAAAGAAGAGATGAAGAAGATTCCATATGCGCGTCATTGCTGGCGCTTGATGTACGCTATGGTATGTACTAGGCCGATATTGCTCATGTCGTTGGTGTTGTTAGCCAGTCGTTTCTTCTAATCCCTGAAGGATCATTGGCAAGTCGTGAAGTGGATTTTCAGGTATTTTCGGGGCACTTCCAAAGTTTGTTTATGCTTTGGTAGTGGTCAGCCTGTGTTAAATGGTTACACAGAAGTGGATATGGCTGGTGATCTTGATTCTAGGAAGTCTACTTCTGGGTACATGATGAGTTTTGTAGGGGGAGCTGTGTCATGGCGCCCGCATTTCGTAAATGTGTTGTTTTGTCTTCCACTAGGCCGAGCATATTGTCATACCGGTTCAAAAGAACTCTTGTGGATGCGTAAATTCCTACAAGAGTTGGGCCTTGATCAAGAGAAGCTTATGTTATTTTGTGATAGCCGCAGCGCTTATTCATCTCAAGCAAAGAACCCGACATTTCATTCCAGATCAAGCACATGAGGTGCATCATTGACACGTTGAAGCACTAGAGATGAAGTTGTTTTCATTAGAAAAGATCCATAATCGATGACAATGGCTCGATATATGATGACTAAAGCTTGCCGACTGGTAAAGTTTGTTTCTGCAGAGAGTAGGCGCTTAATAGAGCAGATCCCCACTTGAGTCGGGAAGGAGGAGATTTGTTGGTGGGCTTCCCTCCTTATTGGGGGCCCAACAACTAAAAGAAAAAAAAACGTGAAAACGTGGAGAGAGTGCCGCGGAGAGAGAAAAGAAAAAGAGAAAAGGGCAAAGGTGTGGGTTCATCATCGACCGTAAACGTGTTCGCTCATGAAAAATTTAGTACGCTGTTCTCGATGTTGAGTTTGATCCTTTGATATAGCCTCGTTAATTTTATTGCCTTTCTCCGTGGCTATTCTGTTATACTCATATTGTGGAGTTATATGGTTGTATTCCGCCCAATTGGGTGAGTATTCTGTTGATTGTTGAGATTTTAAAGGCTACTGGTAAGACTGGACAGATTCCCATTCATCATAGTAAGTTTTTATTTGACTCAGGTCCCGTGGGTTTTTGTCCCTCTAATTGGGGTTTTCCTAATGCTAAAAATTCGTGTTCTTTATTTTATTTTTTCTCACAAATTATTATACGCTTGTAGTATTTTGGTACTACCTATTTAATTGCACAGGTGTGGGGAAATATTTGTTGCTTCCGCTGTTGATAACAGGTTCCATTTCTAAGATTTCCCCAACAATATCTATATATATATATATATATTCAAATGATACTTGTTTGCCTATATATAGATATATAATCCTATGACTACATATATTAATTACTTCAAATTAAGACAATGCGATAAACAGTAACCACAATTAAAAAAAATCATTATAAAAGTGGTGGGCGTGTGCATAGACATATATGTGAGGGGAGGGTCTTCGCCCGACATACTAATATTATTGTGTGTGTGGCTTATCTTCTTGATTCAATGTACTGCTAACTAAGTACCGCTGTTCATTTTGGCATTAAACTATGAGGGAATGTGGTTGGTCTCCAATGCGAAACATGCACCTGCACCAATCAGCTTAAGACTAATAATAATTAACAGCTACTAAGTCAAGTAATTAACATAAATAGTGCGTTTGATTCGTCAACAAAGCATATCTATATGGATTGACTTTTTTTTAATTGAAATTAGAATATTCATCGGTGATAGTAATGATTAATCACCTCTATACAGAAATTCTTCCAAAAAAATAAATAACTGACCACAAAATATCTTATATTTTCATAAATAAAAATTAAATTTCTAACCATATAATTAAAAGATAAAGCAAACTGTTATGGATTATGGATTCACTTTATTGTCAGTGGGTTCTTCGCTTATGTTATTCCAGCCATAATGTGATTATACTTTACGCATATGTTTGACTATTGTAAATTGGCCATTGTGGAAGTTCCCAAGTTTATACAAAAACATCCACTGTCACATGACGCGATTGTCTTTTAGAGACAGAAAGGAGCATGCCCAGATGATTTTCTATATAAGGAAGCTTTATATAGTAATATCTATATTATTTTGAAAAGGAGGGAATATAATGGATCTTACAACACTGACCCTTTCTTTTACAAAAGCCAATGGCACGCATATACCTTTTTAAAACTGTTCTAACCGTATCCAATTTCTTGAAAATGTAAACCAATAATAATGCTTTCTTTTATGGGAATCAATTGCTTAGAAAAATATATCACTTCGGCGAGAATTAGCAATAACAGCAGAATTCTATATATATAGAAAATCCAAAAGAAAAAAAATAGTAATAGCAGCATAATCAATCTGACAATGTAAGAGATAAAGTCTCAAGGTTTATAGTGACACTAATACAAATACATATTAGATTTAATTTTGTTGAATTTAATTTTGACGTATTTATAATAATAGACTTTCACATTAATTATCTAAATAGGATATGATTTAAATAGGTGATAATCTAAAAGATTTTTATATTTTTAGTATTAAAACTAAACTCATATATGTTTGATAAATACATTTATGTCATTTCAAATATATTTAATATTATTTTGTTAAAATCACATATATCCTCGTATTAAAAATAATTTTACCCAAATTGCATATCATTTCAAATATATTCAGTATTTAATTATAGTTAGATATGAATGTGTATAAATGTATTGTTGAAAATGAAAAGGTGTTGAAAACAGAGAAGAAAATGAAAGATTACAAGAAGTGTGAAATTATATATATACATAGATTAGGATCAAGTTATATTGATGTAATGTTAAATAAAGTTAATGTTACATCATAAAATAATTCTTTTTTCGATTTAACCGTTGAGTTATATTTATCCATCATATATGAAGATTATTTATGCCAATTTTTTTAAAAAAATTGAATATCAATAAAAATATAATGACAAAGTTCTTATTTTTATTCATTTCAAGTATGTATATTACGATATATGTATATATTTGCATAATTATTTACAAAAAAGGTAAAATGAAATATGTATCATGTATGCAAATAAACTATTATGAGATAGTTCCAGTATATTCTCTCTCGTTGACTCTGCTGACCCAAAGTCTTTGCTATTTAAAATGATATCATTATCTCATTGAGTGGTCTTATTCAAACACTTAAAAAGTAAGTATCTATTAAGACACTCACTTAATAATTATTGGATATGACATGATAATAGAATGTGTGAGATCTACTATCATATTCAATGATTATTAAGAAGGTACCCCAGTGAACACTTACTTTTGAGTGTTTAAATAACATTCTTGTTATCTTATCTATTAGCAAACCCTTTTTAAATCTCCAATAATAGGATGACAATAAAAACATAATTTTTTATTTGTCTGCACAAGTGCTTTTCTAAGAGTTGCTTAAGAAAGTCTTTTTATAGAGTGATTTTTTTTTTTGTAAGTGATAATCATAGAATTTATTGTTGATTAAATTTGCACCAGGTCACAGTTCACTTTTAATATAATCAACTAATTTTGGTACTCTTCACCAAAAAAAAAAAGAAAACTATTTTTATACTAACATATGTGTTTTAATTATCTATGACGAATTCCTATTAAATATCAATATTTTTTCATTTTTTTCTCATTAATGTGAATTTTTCTTTTTTCACATGTGTTTTTCATTAGAGAGAATCATTTGAAATAGAGTTAAACACTAAGGACATACTTGGTTTAGCATTTTATTAAAAAATACTTTTATCAAAGAAAATGAAATAAATGCACTCTAAAATATGAATATCACTGTTAATTAGGACTTGAATCATAGTTTGTTGCCTTACAAGAAATCAACCCGTTTCAACCTAGCACTAAAACCAATCTTGGTCCCTCAAATTTTATTGTGGAAGACAAATTAGTCTTTCACATTTAACAAGTCTCGTCATAAGAAATGAGAATAAGTTAGTCCCCCCGTCAAATTGTCATTTAAACTGCTAACGAAAATATTCACATATCCTGTTAACTTATTTATGTGTATTGTTAATTTCCATAGTGAGTCCTAACTTGCCTAAATGAGGTCATTTAGACATTCTTCTTCATCTTCTCTTATCATAGCTCTTTATTTAGAAGAAAAATTTTGATTTTAAATTATTTTTTATTTTACAAGGAACAAAAGTTTATAAAGTTCCTATGTTTTTCTTTTGCTTTCATAAGAAAGATTTGTTAATGTTCTTATATTTTTTGGTCCCAAATGACATGTACAGTATTAGGAGTATTCATAATCCGTTTTGACCCGCCAACTCGGTTCGGCCAAGTTCACTAGGATAGGTTCAGGTTTTGGAATTTGACTCGGTATACTTTTTGGGTCGGATTCGGGTCATATGTTGAGTTGGTCCGACCCGGCCTGAAGTCAAATAATTCTTTAAGAGATATGTATTTTTATAATAATTTATAAAAATTATAAGATTTTATAGTTCAATTAATAAATTTTACATAACTTGATCTTATTTCTACATTGATATGGTTTATTTTAAAACCTATATTGTAAAATATCTCAAAAAATTTGTTTCTTCCTTGTAAAATTTTATAACTTTACTATATACAATATCCAATGTTGGGTTGACTTGGTATGACCGGTACATAGTTGGGTCATTATTGAATCGGGTTCGGGTCTCAAAAATTGACCCGGTCTAAAAATTGGGCCGAGTTAGGGTTTTGTCCAACTCGTCCTTTGTATACCCGTAGATGGTATAATACTCTCTCTAATGCCCTCAGGGAATTTAGAACCCATTGTAAAAATTAACAATATATATAAGTAAGTTAATAGGACACGTTGACATTTCGTTAATGGCTTAAATGGCAAATTAATAGAGGGACTAACGTGTCCCTATCTCTGAAATTTGAGAAGCCATGATAGGACTTTCCAAATCCAATGAACTAATTTGTCCCTATTTCTGAAATTTGAGGGACCACGATAAGATTTTTTTAAATCTAAGAGACTAATTTATCTCTTACTATAAATCTGAGGGCTAAATTAGAGTTCTAATTTTTCTTTTTACACTTAATTGGTAATTACGCTACAGTCAGTTACTCAAGTTGACTTTGTAACCCGTTAAGAAACCTAAAAGGCACAACATATTGCCATGAGCTAGGTAAACAACAACTAGAGGTCGGTATGCAGATCGATGTAGTCTGTTTAACCCAATCCGTGATAAATTATAATTAAATGGGCCGGACCAGACTGGTTTGTTTCATAAATGAACTCAACTTTAGCCTAATCCACATCCGTCCGCATAAGCATGCAAGTCCACGGATCAGTTTGCGTAACCCTTTTTTTTCTCTTTATATTTTTTGCCCCGCATAAGCCCACTAACTAGCTCACGGACCATCCCGTTAGCCCTCTTTTTTTTTCATATTTTTTAAAATTTTTTATACTCTATATTTTATATTTATATTTATACAGTATATTTTACCTTGCAAAATATATGCACACTTTTCTTTAAAGCATATAATTTTCAATTTAAATTTTAAACAAATAATAGTACTAATTACTAAATACTGTAAATATTAAAATTAAATATGACCCTTCCCCTTGGGCTTAGACGCTTAGTAGTTACACTGAATTGGACTACCGCAAATGGAATGGTGGACTGGTGTAGTAATAAAGTATTCCCTCATTTATGTAGGTTAGTCGGTTGGTCCGTAAATTCGTGAGTTAGGTCCGTTTAGCTCGCAGTTTAAGCATTGCGGATAAAGAAGTTCACAGTTTGACGGATTAAATATTTCTGATTAATTTTGATGTGAATTATGAGTTAAATTGGTCGCTCCATGAATCGCATCAGAATACCCATCTCTAGCAACAACTAGCACCGGCTAGGAGAAGACTGGCAAAAATATGCGAAGGCCAGCACAGCTGTGCTTCCCGGTTTTTTCAAACTTGTAGGCTTTCAAGTTGTGACCATAGCCACGAGATGGACCCATATCGCGAAAAATCGTAAGAAGGTTCACGAGTAGGCCCAGATTATGGAGTTGAGTATTTATTGGCGTAATGCTCATGGCATTGGCTTAGGACGGTTTTACAAAACACAATGTGTTGACTCTACTGTCTTGTCAAATAGATTTGCTATGGTGACTTAGTCCGCATTCACTAAACAAAGTGGGGTTGGGGATGAAAATCCAATTCCCATCTCATGGGCACCTGTTAGATCTCGTAAATATATGTTCCTTTAAATTTTATTTTACAAATTTGATAGATTATAACAATAATAGTTTAAAGTAAAATATGTAATTTGCAATAAAAACATAACACTTATCGACATGTTCGGTTGGAAAATAAAAAATAAGAATAAAATTTTTAAGGATGAGCTTTACATATAAATTTATATATAAAATTTATCTATAAAAAATTTAGTTTAATTTCTACTTTCCAACTAAATATATTCTAAGATTATTTTTTTCTTTGTATATGCTGAACTTAACACTAATATATTTTATGTCAGTTGATAAATTAACAATACTAGAAAACGAGAACACTTTTCCATTTGAATTTGCGCTGAAAAACCTGGTCTTCGTCTCTGATCCTGCAATTGAATAAAGAAATGTAGCGGGAAGATAACGAATTTTTTGCAAATAATAAAATTGATATTATTTCAGTTCTACAAATTATAATATTAATGAAGTTAATAGTTATTATATATAAATGCGTGAATGTTTTATTATCATGGAAAAAATTAATGAGAAATAATGTAATGATATATATATATATATAAAGAATGAGATTCAATGCAATATTACTGCAAAATTATAGTAGTAATTATGTTAATCAACGAAATTGATCAAGATATTTATTCCTAAAAAAAATTTTAGATGCTTTTAGAGCATGATAAAATATTTGCTCTGTTTCATTTAGTAATTGATAAATTAGTTATTGCATTAAAAATATAGAAAATGTGAGAGATAATAATGGCCTACAAAACTTATGTGTCAATTTATAATCTATAATACTAATATTTCAGATTTATTTGAGGAAAAGTTTTACACGTATTATAATGAGAATGTTTTAGGGCCCACATCTTTTAAGAAGTTATTCATTAATTTTTTTTGAAAATAATTAAACCGCAATTGCATTAGATTAATTAAATATATTTAATTATTGCGATGCTGAAATCATAAATTATATTGATAAATTAATTTCACAATTTTAGTATTAATTTTACATGCAAAACTTTTATATTTGATGCGGGTAGTAATTTTCTTTTGAATACTATTATATTAAATTTATGAAATTAAGTATATAAATTATAAGAATGATGCAAAATATATGTGTTAGGTTATATCATTTACCTTTTTATTAACAATAAGATTATGATGAATTTAATTATTTAAAGGTAGAATATTTTTTCATGTCATTAGTGATGAAGTCATTTGATTATATATATAGATTAATTTAATAATTTGAAGACCAAGAATATACCAATTTAATAAAAGAAAAAATTATATATGTACGCAGGTGAAAATGAAAATCTTGTAATCATTTGGGATGACTATAAAATTATACCTTCAATAACCTCTAAGCTTTTGCAAATAATTTTGATAATTTTATATTTTAAAATATTTGAAAAAATTTTGAAAAAAATCAATCATATAATTCATAATAATTTTGATAATTTTATACTTTAAAAGATTTGAATGAATTTTAAAAAAAGAGAGTTAGTGTTGAAAAAAATAAAAAAAATTGGAGAAGGTTTTAAAAAGAAAAAAAAGATAGAGATTTATCAAAATCTTATTTATAATTAGAAATTGTTAATGATTAAGATTTTATATAAAATTTATTGATTGTATAAATCTACTATACTAATATTTCAGACTTATTTTATGAAAACTATACACATGTCATTTATATAGTGATTTAGGTTTCATATGTTATTTATACAGTGATTTAGACCTCATTTTTCTCAATCTTTATGTCTAAAGATTTTTTTAAACTTAATTTATAATTTACTTAGTAATTATTTTTCATATAAAATAAAATTAGATATTACAATTATTAAAAAATTAAATATTACAATCATTAAATATTATAATTTTCACCAAGAGAGAACCCATATTAATATAATTATGATCTATAATTAAATTAAAAACCATTAATAGCCTCACATTATGAAGGTAATATAAAAAATTATAAAGAAAATATTTTCAAAATAAATAAATTTTAAAATCAACATATTTTTTTTTAAAGAAAACTGGTAGGTCAAATTGTTAATGAATTGCTAATTGATTAATTTTGATATAATAATAATTCAAAATTCAATTTATACCAAATTTATTCTTAATCAAATATTTAAGAAATATTATAATAATAATATTTAAGACTTATTACATAAAAAATCCTTCATGTGTTATTTATAGAAAAATTATACCTTACCATTTTTATAATCTTAACACTTAAAGTAAGTTTTTAAATTTAATTTACTTTCTAACTATCAATTATTTTTTCCAATCATACCTTCATATCCCTCTATTATTAACAAAATCAATATAAAAAATAAAAAATAGTATAAACAAAATCATAATTTAATATATTACACCATAAAAATTATATATATATAATTATAGTATTAACGATAACAAATCTATTATAATTGTATTACATTTGTAGTATTTGTTATTTTAGATATTTATATTTTGAAGTTCAAAGTATTTTAAAATTTTTTCATTTAAAATTTTTTTCATAAATCCATAAATATCAATAGAGATTCAAATCTCTATGCAAAATGAAAAATGGGGATCCGTGATGGTGATACACATGAGAATAGAGACAAAATTTTAAAGGAAGATGAGATTAGGGGAAATTTTCTAATTTCAAATATAGAACTTTTAAAAATCATAATAGAAAAAATCATCTATCTACATGTATTACTATATTCTATTTCATTTTTTACAACTTAAATGTTCCAATCTATCAATTCCATATTTTTTTCATACTTATTGTTTTGAAAAAAAATACCTTTAATTTTTTAACACTAAAATATTTAAAATAATCAATTCTATAATTTATACTTCTCTGACAATGATATTAAATATTTATTAATTTTTAAAAAGTAAATAATTGTATTATTTTTTATTAAAAAATTATAATTGATATACTACTCTAATAATTGAGATTATATAAATTAGAATTATAAATTTTTTTTTACTAATTATTACACATTAATTATAACATATATTTTAAAATTAATATTTTAATTTATTAAAAAGATGTACAAGGAAAGAATGTGTAATTGAAATCATATAAATTAAATTTATATATTATTTTTATTAATTATAAATATATTTTATATTTTTAAATTAAATATTTTAATTTACTAAAAAGATATAAACTGCTAGGGATGATAAAAAAAAATTGAAAATGGGTACACGTGGGAATTACCAGTTGAGGAAAGGAATTAACACATATTTCACTTTCATAGGAATGATTTATGGGGGATAAATCCTTATTTGTTAAACGAATAGGGATATGGATAATACATCTTTATTTTTTTATTATTTTTATTATATTTACATTTTGTATGTATTTTTAATTTTAATTTGGATTATGTTGCATTAATAGTATTTATTATTATGGATATTTATGTTTCAAATTATAAAATATTTTTAAATTTTTTCTTTTTTTAAAAATTATTAATAAACCCTTGAATACCATATGGATTCAAAATCCCTACTGGAAATGAGAAATGGAAAATGAGGACCCATAAGGAGGATGAGGATGAGGATGAGAGACAAAATTCTGAATGATGACAGGAGACGTGGAATATCTCCTATTTCTCACAGATACTGATTGTCATCCTTATAAATAGCTCATAATATACCAAAATTATCCATTTATTCCCTTTCTTTATTCAACAATTTTAACTTTTGAAATGTGTAAAATTTTCATAAAATAGACTCTTTATTATTAATTAATTATAGGTCATCTATCAAGATATTTTCAACCTTATAAACATGATACTCAATATAAGATATAAAATAGAATGACTCATTTATATTTTGTCCACTTATTTAATTATTTAACTATTAACTTACTTTTAAGTTAAATTTATTTACTCAATTTTCTATAAGATATATGTAAATAAATTATCATTTATTTTTTATAATAATCAATAAAATATTTTTTATTATTTCCCTGTGCATCGTACGAGTCAAACGATTAGTTAATAAATGAATTAGAGTAAGTGTTATCTCTTACTCTGGGTGCACTTAAGTATTTTTGTGTGCCTAAATTTTAATAGAATAAAATAAAGTTAAGTAAAAAATTAATTACATAGAATTTGTTTTACATTGATCTAGATTAAATAATAACAATAATAAAGTTAAGTAAAAAAAATTTGTATAAGATTCTGTGGATTGAGTTATATAATTGTAATAACGTAGTTCATTTCGGAATTATTCACTTCATTAATAATATTCGATTTAACTTGCCTAGAATTTAAAAATGATTGATTACTCAAATTACAAATCGTAATTGTTCACATGATTGAAAAAAAAAAATAAATTGAGTTAGTAAATCCTAATAAAAAGATCATGGTCAGTTTGGGACACCTAAATGCAATCTCCTTCAATAAATTGAGTCATTCAATCGTAAAAAGACAATCAAAATACAATTGTATGAATTTGGCGTCAATTGATGATGAACTGAGGTACCTTCTGCCTTGGTTCATAACAAGTTCTGGAGCTTGTGATGCTCCCTTTTATAAATTATAAAATGATCCTTACATTTTTCAATTCCAATAAAATTATTGCTAATAGATAGTAATACCTACTAAGGCCCATACGTAATAGAAATTATCCATTCAAGTTCAGTTTATCTCTCACTTTTATACGTTATTAACTCCTTATTATCTTAAGTGAGTGTGTTCACCTGCTTGAAAGGAGTGAACTATGATTTACTGAGGCCAAAACCAAAATACACCAAAAAAAAAAATAGAATGAATTTGCATATTCAACATGTGCCACTAAGGTTAAGCATAGGTAATATGGATTTAATTTATGTATATAAGCAGTATAATTTTTTTTATACAGTCATTTAATTATGTGTTGTTATAATAATCACGATGGTTGACTTTTACATGCAATACTTGAAAAGTCATCAAAATAAAAATTTTTAATTGAATGATAGTGTAAAATAATTTTACACTATTAATACATAGAAATTAAACTCATATAATAAATTATTTGACTCCTGTAAAATGAAGAGAACTGTAAAGTGATAACATGCAGGATTAATCACTCTTAAATCAATAATTTTTATTGTGCATAGATTCCACCAAATGATGAAAATTTTTGAGGGTGATTAATCACCATTTTCTCACTTTATAAATTTTCTCAGGAGCTAAATCTTATAACATACAAAGATTATTACATCAAAGAAAATGAAAGTTAAAAGATTAAAATTACATCTTGGTCTTTAAAAGATTTTTGTTTTAACATTTTAATTCTCTAAAGGCCAATTGTATAAATTTAAATGCCTAAAGAATTTGGTATTATAGCACTTGAGTTCTCAAAAATTAATTGCATACAATTAAATCATCTAAAGATTTGGTGTTCAACACTTTAGTCTAAAGAAAGATGATATCAATAAACTAAAGTGTTATAGAATTTTAGGGACTCAAATATATATAATTCATCTTTTAAGGACTAAAGTATTAAAACATAAATATTTAATGACAAAATATAATTTTTTTAAGTGAATTTAGAGTATCCACTGTCAGAAGCAATGACTTATTTTTTTAAGTGAATTTAGAGTATCCACAGGCGTGAGTTTTGTCTCTGATCATAAAATCTTTTCCATACACACTGTTAAAATATAATTTAACTCAGATTAAAATATTAGATTTCACTATTTTCAAGTGAGAAGATTTGTAAAGTATAAAAATGATGATCTAAGGATGATTATTCCTTTATACCATGGATGCTCACTTTAGACCCAAGCTGCTCACTTTTAGAGGAGCCACAAAAAATCCTAAAACGTTTCTCATGTGTTTTTCATGGACCATGTCCATTGGGCCTTCCTTTAATGGGCAAGCCGCGTAAGTATGAACACAACACCATCAGGGTCACACTTTTTCACTTTCTCCTTTTACTGTGGAACTGCTACAGTCTTTCTTCTGTTCACACACCTCTCTCTCTCTCCCTCTCTCTCTCCCCAAACTCGCCCTCACACTCACCCTCGGAGACACACACAACACACAATTTCGTCCCTTCTCACGTTCCTTCGGAACTCTCACACTTCGAAACTCGAATCCAAGATTTTCCAAACTCTGAAACTAGGGTTAGGGTTCCCAAACCTCTCCGTTCGAATCCTCCCTGTAAATGCATAGGGAGCCCCAAACTCTTCTCCCATGGAGCCAGCAATGTACGGACACGCCCAGCCTGTGAACATGACCGGCCAGATCGGCGCTGGCGAGAGCGACGACGGCTCCGGCGGGGGCGACATCGACGGCCACCACATTCAGTACGAAACTCACGCCCTTGACGACGGTAGCGGTGGTGGAGGGGGAGTCGTTGGTGGTGGCCACGATTTGTCTATTCAACGCTGCGACGATTCTAGCCAGCTTACGCTGTCGTTCCGTGGCCAAGTCTATGTTTTCGATTCTGTTACACCTGATAAGGTACGGTCTTTTCCTCAATCACACACCGAAAAGAAAAGGTACAATTTTCGAAATTTTTTTTCTCTATTTTTTTTTGGTTACAGGTTCTCTGTTGTTAATTTACCCCCATTTTGTTAAAAAGAAAAAATTATTAGGGATTCTATCTTTTTTTTTGGTAATATTTTGTCGATCCGGGATTGTAAAATTTGGGATTTGGCTCCTTTAAAGTACAAAAGTGAGGGCTTAATCACCATTGGATCAACAACTTTCATATTGTGTGCATTATGTGTGGATCCTCTGAATGATCTAAAGGTGGTTGGCGCTTTACTTTTGCACTTTACCAATCTCCTCGCTTTAGGTAAGCCAAATCCTAAAATTTGCATTTGTGTTTGCTCGAATTGGTCTAAGCAGCATGTAAAGGAAGAGATATTTGATTATTATATACTTTCGCTTATTTGTTTTTCTTTTTTAATTTTTATTCTTTAAGAATAAGGTTTTTTCTTTAATGGTTGTGATTGAATCTTTGAATTTCTAGATTTTAATAAATTGAGTTAGTGGGAGACGACACATTCGTACTCACCCCCGTTCCCTCCTTGAATTTATCAAGTGTACTGGAGAAACACCCTAAGAATAATTCTACAGGTTCAAGCTGTGTTGTTACTGTTGGGTGGATGCGAACTACCTTCAACGGCTTCGCCATGTATGGATGCAACACCTCAACAAAATCAGAGGGTATTATTTCATTTGTTTGATAGTGGAACTTTCACTGATGCTCTCGGGGCGCAGTGCTGAGTGGCATTTTCTAATTGTTCGGTTGCTGCTGCCTCTGCAGGGTTCAATGGAATTTCCTGCAAGGTGTAGTCAGCCACAGCGAGTGGCATCGTTAAATAGGTTCCGACAGAAGAGGAAAGAGCGTTGCTTTGATAAGAAAGTTAGATATAGTGTACGTCAAGAAGTTGCGCTCAGGTCTGATAATTATTGTACTGGCATTTGTAATAGGCACTTCTGAGTATTATATTGAATTCTTTGAATTTCACACAAAGTTGTTTACAATCTGTGCTCAAAAGTTGATTCTGCTTAAATGCCTGATTCAACTGTAAATAATGATTGAGAATGAGTTATGTACTTTTCAATCCAACCAATTTGGTTGTAAGCAGTAGATATATTTACTGAGTATTGTGGTCGAGAATAGGACTAATTGTGAGTTGTGCTTTGGGCTTCATTTTACATTGAATACTGTTGGGTTGTGGATGTCGTTTTACATTGAATTGCATTGTGAGTTGGGCTTCAGTATTGGCACCTTAAATATTGTTAGTACTATGGCCCAAGCCCTGCTCTATGATTGGCTATGTTTTAGAAATTTTGGCTTTAAACTGTTCTCTCATTTTGAAGTGGAACAAAATGTAGACTTAATAGTGGGTGGGCGTGGTAGAGTTTAGTATTAGTCCTATTATCAAGTTGACTCTAGGGCACATGTTTTGAGCAGCAATTTGAACTTCATTGATGTGGATCAATCTCAATTCTCACATTCACTATAGAGAAGCCTGTCCATTTGAATCTTGTTAAGACTGGTTTGAACATTATGCCAAATTGTTATGTTATTTTGACATTGAATGAAAGCTGATGTCTGATTGGCTTATGATTGTAGTTAAATTGTTATATTTAATGATAGAATCATTCTGTGCTCTTTTCACTTCATGCAATTTGTTTTGGATGTTCATTTTATTATGTTTGAAATTCTTGCAATTCAATCCTTTTGGCAACATAGATTCTAAAATTAACTCCATCATACCTCTTTTAGATGAGAACATTTTCAATTTTATTTCCCTCAAATGATTTCATTCGAAGATTTTGAAGTTTTAGAAGACATTTAGTTGATGGGTGATTTCTTTGGTACCCATGGTTTTTTCCTTCCAAGGGTAGAATACTTGAATACCCATTTTTTTTTTTCTCAAGGGTGCTGGTACCAAGAGTGAACTGCAAATTATGTATTACTTGTTGAATACAATTAGAAGGTTTCTCTGGTACCCTCAACCTTTTTAACGGCATTATTAATCCACAATCCACATATGCTACTTTTTTAAAATAAAATATTTTTAAAAAATAATTTTCAACGTAGCGGGCTCATGGTTAAACAATAGCCACTCATTAGTAAAAGTTATTGATACTCCTAAAATTATCATGGGTACCAAAAGGATCTCCTTATTGATTTTGAAACATATATGGTGAAACCAATAACCAACAAATGTTCGGCAGTTCACTTTGGGTAGAGTACACTTGTGCATTCCATATCAGCATCCTTGGTTGATTTAGTTTCTATTGTAATTACAGTGTTGTGACCATGTCTTGACTTGAACTTCCTTTTTCTAAAAACAATGGAAATGACTGGCTGTTTTCTTATTTGTTCCCATTCTAAGAAATGTTTCCTATGAATATTTTCATTAAAATCTGCAAAACTTGCTCTCAATTTGATTTTTGTTGTTGTTGAACATGAAAGTTGGACACATGCCAGTGAAACAAGCTTTAAGATTGTATTTTTTAGACAAATATTGATCCTAACAGTAGTGCTTTTGTGTTCTCCGAGCAAAATTTAAATTTTCAAAGAATTTTATTGTACTGTATACTTGAATATCTCCCAACATCAGTAGGTTGAAATTGAATGCATGATACATCTGAAAATTTATAGCTGCTTGAGTAAAATCTTAACAATCGTGTTGTGATTTGCTTGAGTGAAATCTGAACAATAGTGCCTTGTGAAATCTTAATGCATGATACGAATAAACTTAGTTGAAGTTAATCAAACATATATTAGCTGTCTTTCTCAGTGACATTTATTGCATTTTTTAATGTATGAAGAACTGGAAGCTTTCGTCTTCTTATTAATGGTTGCATGTTATCAATGTTTCACTTCTTTCTTGTTGCTCAGTATTGTAGCTGTTAAAGTTTGTGTAACCATGCCTATTTTTCACTTATATGTTGTTTATATATAGGATGCACCGTAACAAGGGTCAATTTACTTCATCTAAAAAACAAGATGGAGCTAATTGGGGTACAGACCAGGAGTCTGGGCAGGATGATAATCAATCGGAAACCTTGTGAGTTGTGTTATCTTTATAATGTAGCCAGAAGTTCCCTTTTAATCCTGAGATTTGTAACCAATTGTGCATCTCTGGTGGTGCCTTTTGAATTGCTATCTATTAATTTCTATTGTTTTTTTTGAAAGACAACTTTATATTTTACATTATGGGGTGTTTTCTGCCAAGAAGTTCCCACACATAATGAAGTTATTTTCCCCTTGACAGGGAGATCTGTAACTGGATGTTTTACCATCTCTTTTTATTGCATTTGTACAGATGCTTGCATTGTGGCATTAGTTCAAAATCCACCCCAATGATGCGGCGAGGGCCATCTGGTCCAAGATCACTTTGCAATGCTTGTGGGCTTTTTTGGGCAAATAGGGTAGGTATTGGTTTGTAAAATTGCCTTTTTTTTTTGGAAAAAAAAATGTACAAATTTATGCAACTAGAGCAATTATTAAAATTGAAGTGAATGTTACTGTGTCAATACATATTCTGCGGCTATATAATTTTCTAACATATACTTGCTAAGTTGTTTAGTCTTCCATCTAGCAGTTTAATTTTCAATATAACAGACAAGACAAAGATGCAGCTTTATCTTGCTGTTCTGTATGCTATTTTGCTGTATGCACAGGGCATGTTAAGTTGTGCATTTTTCCCCAGCTTTTTCAGATTTTGGTTCTTATGCATGCTCTGCCCTTCTCCTTTATTAATTAGAATTTGGAAATGCATACTGTTATATGAAGCCCGGGATTGGTTTGAGAAGATACCAAAAACCCTGCAGTGTTAGTCCTTTTTTGGTATAATCAATCAGCATAGTAAAAATTCAGATATCTTTTAATCTGTCAGATTTGATGTCCAGAATGTTGTGTTTGAATATTTAGTTTTCTCTAGTTTAAAAATATTTCACAGCTATATGTGTTTGGCTATTATAGTTGTTATGATAAGCTGTGTGGCTACATGGACCATGATAAGAACTTTGGTGGAACCACACCACAAAAGCTAGCTGTCGTGATTAGAGGTTCCAAAGCCCTTATAGACCCCTAATTGGAATCCCATACTTCAGATGTTGGATTCCAAGTCCCATATCTTGCAATTAGATCCTAGCATCCCACCACACTACACAGCCCTGGCGCCCATGCGGGCTGGCTGTGTACTAGCCTCTTGACTAGTTGTGGGCGAACACTGCAATGCCGGTGTCAGCACCCGTGCCACTTGATTACAACTGGAAGACATGGTGGAAGGCTCTGATACCAATTGATAAGGATTTTGGGAGAACTACACCACAAAAGCTAGCCATTGTGATGGGAGAGCCCCTATAAACCGCCCACTGGAATCCCATACTTGCGATGTGGGACGCGAATCCCCATGCCTTGCAATTGGATCTTAACAGGCCACCACCATACTGAATATAACATGTGATGTATATAATCATGGTGCTGTCCCTTTTGGTTCTTGATGTTATTTCCACTTCAAGCTGAATTGTAGACTTAATGGTGAGGAAAACTGATTTTAAGGATTTTCGTGAGAAAGCAAGATAATCAATTGGTATATTAATGTGTGGCCCTTTTCTGTTGATATTGCATTTTAACTTGTTATTGTGAACCTTCTTCTAAAAGTCATCAGGGTGTAATTTAATTTTCTTTCTTCTTATCTTCAAGGTGTATTAGAGGGTTATGCAACTATATTCTGTGTGAGCATTGATTCAAATATGCTCGAGTGTGAATTTGCAAGTTTTTCTATGCTGACTGCTGAGTTAACAAAGTTATTCTGCAGGGTTTTTTGAGAGACCTTTCTAAAAGAAATCAAGAGCACTCTCTTGCACCAGCTGAGCAGGTATGCTATTCATTCACTATATGACGAAATTGTGTATTGATCAGGATAATATGTGCACCTTTTTATCCTCTTTTTCGCACCTGGTGGCCAGGTTGATGAAGGCAATGAGTCAGACTGTCGGACTGCCATCCCTGCACATAACAATCTTGTTGCTTACTCTGGTAATGATAACAAAGCTTTGGTAGCTGATCGTTGAGTTTTCCAGTTACAGAACGCTGGAGTTGTTTGACTAAGGCACAAGTAATGTTATAGTAATTTCATTCAGTTTGACCAATAGAATGTACAGTTATAGCAATGCTCTCATCAATACAAGAGGTCTATTTCTATATGCTTGGACTGGTGGCATGAACTGTTGATCTCTGAATGCTGAACGCGGAATTTAAATGATAAGTTGGTGATCTCATACTGGCGTTTTAGTTTGACCTAATACCTTGAGTTTAAAATATAAATTTGACCTGTGGATAGGTTTTTGATATGCAGGGTTTTCTTTGGATTAGCCAATAGCCGCAGTGGTTAGGGCATTTGGCAACACAAACAGATTTGGATTAGCCAATAACAGAATATGATATATTAATCTAATAAATTAATACAAATTTACTTCCAAATGAAGATTTGGAGCAATGTGTCCAAAATTGTCATACCGCCTAAAATCTTTTTGTGCCATCTCGTTTACTCTTTTTTGTACCATGTTTCACGTTTAACTTTTTTTTTTTTTCCCAAACTCTCAGAAGTTGTTTCCTCTCACGTAAAAATTTCCTTTCCTTTCACTCAATGTAGTGTAAAAATTTTCACAGCAAGCAAGAGGGAGTCGGTTGACTCATGCTCGCTGCGCACACACACATATATAGTCACATTGTGTTGGAGATCGGACGGCTGGGGTGAGGCTTGTTGGATCGTGCGGCTGGGAAGGCAATTTTGCTCGGTCTGCTGCATGCGTGACACGTGGCGAAATCAGTCAACAGCCAACCGATTTCGCCACGCGTCACACATGCAGCGAACCGGGTGAAATCGTGTTCCCAGTCGCACGATCCAACTACCCTTCACCCCAGCTATCCGATCTTGCTCCCCTGGAATCACCCATGAGCTGACCAACTTCTTTGTCTTTCATATTCAACAGGAGTCGGTCAGCTTTTGACCGTTTTCTATGTAATTTAGATTCAACACATTATTAACCGATTTATCTAATACAGAAAAAGAATGTAGATGCGTATTTAAACTTCAAAATGAGAGAATTTCATATATAATATTATTTTTTATTTTATTTCTGTACAAATCCCGTAAAATAATAATACTGTAAAACAATAAATGTCAATGCCTAACACCCTATTTATAAGTAGTTCCAACTATTCTTCAGAATTAAAAGGCAAAAAATGACATGTATAAGATCAAACCAAGACTTGAGGAATAAAAAAGAAAAGAGGGAATCTTTTCAAAGAGCACTGCCAGGGGACACGGGGATACTTCTAAGGTGGAGATATTGGCAAACTCCATCCTCTTCGTAGGCTCCTTATAGGTCTCCCAGTTGTCCAATTCATTACACCCAAGGATGTAGCAGGCTAGCAGTGCTAATTTAGCGGCCTTTGCCCCTTACAAATACCAAAGACATGGGTTCTTGTATTTTGTGAAATAGAAATAAAAAAATTGAGAAATTGATGGAATTTGAGAGATAATCCAACACATATATTAAAAAAGAAACCATCGTGACACGAAAACTGAAGAATTGATAATCCAACACAGATCTACAAAATGTGTTGAAGGGACATACAAACTAAAATGATGTGCACATAGAAAACATGTGGATAATCAATAAAGCCAAAACAGCAGAAAATCGAAAAAAATTGCGAAGGTTCATTTGTAAAACTGCTTTAACCGTAATGGAGTGAAGGGTTTTAGAAGGAAAAAATGGATGGCAACCGTAGGGAAGCAAACTCGGACATGACAAATCCGGCTGGCCCTTCTGGCTTGATGTGACGCGACCACACTGGAAGCTGCATGCATGACTTCATGAAACTACATGGGTGAGTTGACAACAAACTAAAACTACAAGAAACACGTTGAAAGCGTTGCATGCATGTTGAACCACACTGGAATCTACAAAAGACCACAGGCGAGTCTCTACAATGGAGGTGACCGCGCTCTCAAAATTTCTTTGGGAAATGGAGGAATCCCGCTGCATTGCTCCGAGAACTTGAGATTCACTTTAATTTGGCAGTGAGGCAGGTGATGAAGTGAATTGAACATTAAATTGATTTCAAGTCTCGGTTCTTCTCTCTTGTATTAGCGTGTATATATAAATGAGTTGAGCGGTAGAAGGTTGTTTATAGAAAAACATCGAACCTCTAGCGAGAGTTATTGTAAAAGAAAGTTTTTTAGTTTATTGTTTAGAGATAGAGTTAAAAAAAAGTGATATAAGATAAAAAAAAATGCCTAGAAGACCTGATGAAACAATGGATCTTCATAAATATATTGTTGAGCAGGTTATTAATGAAAACGTAAGATTATTTTATTTTATTAATAGATTATAATATATATTCTGTTTACTTATGTTATTTTTAAAATTATTTTTTTAATTTTATTATGAATCAGGTTATTTATTTAGAGATTTTAGAAGCTAGAACTGTTTCTTTTAAGTTATTTGTTTGTTTCAATTTTTATAAATTTAACGCGATATTATGCAATATCATTCCAATATAATGTGATATTAATTTTTTAATCGTTAGTATTAAGATTTTAATTAACCAATTAATTAAATTTTTCCAAATAAACAAAAATTTATAATTTATTTATTTTTTACTTTTCATTTTAAATAAAGATTAAGAAAGTTATGGACTCGTCATCTAATTTTGAAAGCAGCAAGGAACAAGATTCATAGGATCCTATACAATTTTGGTTTCTATTATGTTTTGCAGGTTTGTAGAGTAGACATAAATAGGTTTCTAATATCTACATTAGTGGAAAGATGGAGACCACAAACACAAACCTTTCGTTTTCCATGCGGACACTGTACCATCGCATTGGAAGATGTCTCTGTTCTGCTTGGGCTTCATATCCAAGGAATGTTAGTCATTGGTTTTACTAGTGAAAATTCAGCAGAAATACAACAGAGATGTTATATGCTTCTTGGTGGTTGATTTAATTCCGTTAAAGGAAGCATAATTAATTTAAGGTAGTTGGATCAACATCTAAGACAATTCTATCCCAATCTAGAAACGCATACTTGAGGGTATATTCTTGCTCTTCTAAGCAATTGTATACTCTCTAACAAGACTGAGGCAACGGTTCATGGAAAATATCTGCCTTTCTTAAGTGATTTGAGCTAAGTTGGGCAACTTAGTTGGAGATCAGCATGCCTTGGCATGCTTTATCGCAATTTGTGTCGAGCTATGGTCCGGACTACTAATAATATAGACGGATGTCTCGTATTGTTACAAATATGCGCATGATATAGGCTCCGATATTTGACTCCAATACCACTTGACCTTGTCAACTTCCAATTTGTCCCCAGGTAAAAAATTGTATCTAGTTTATTTTTTGTGAAAATTTTTATAACTATAATTTTCACAATCCTTCCCGCTACAGTGCCACCCTACAGTGCATCCACGTCCTTCTTGCCCTGCCACGTCACCACGCTTTTCAGCTTTCCTGTTCTGGCAATGCGCACTGGGATCATCCGAATTTAACATAAATACATTATTTTATTAAAATAATATTGTATTGTTTCGTTCAATTTATATCATTTTTTATTATAAACTTTTGGATTTCACTGTTTTGTCTTACACAATTAGGACAAACCAAATTTTCTCACACCCACACTCTCTAAAATACATATATTTGCAAATCACCCCGCCAGCCAATAAAATCGTCAAATAATCAGGTAAAACCCATAACAACAAAAAAAAAAAAAAAGGTCCACGCAATTGCAGGTTGAGAAAAATGAGAAAACATGCAACAAAACCACTCTCAATTGTGGTGAGCGCGAGGGAAGATGTTAAACGGCCCTATTTTTGTATTTAATGTGAATGTACTGATTTATCCTAACAAAATGTTTTTAAAATTTCAAAATAACATTATAAACAGGGATAATTTAGGGAAAAAAAGTTGTGATCACTGGTGGGCAGTTAAAGCGCCTCATAGGCTTTATATAGTAGTATAGATAATTAAAAATATATATAGCATGTGAATTAAATATTGAATGTAGTCATGTACACATTCTTTAAAATATAAAATTGTTTGCTTTATATTGTTATATTATTAATAAGTATACGAAAATAAATTACGAAAAATATTTATTAATTTTTAATTTTTTATTTAAGGGATCAATTTTTAAGAATCTTAGCACTTTGCACTTCATTTGCCATTTTTAAAGGATTCTTTAAAATTTGAAATTATGTTATTTTGATATATACTTAATGTTTTCATTTATATTAAACAAGTAAATTCATAAAATACTTGTCAAAAAATTAAAAATTATGAGCGATAATAAAAAATTTCAAATACTTTTAAGAATTCAAATAAAATTAATTTTTTTAATAAAAACACTTTTAAACAATTGTTTTTATTAAGAAAAAAAAGAGTAATATTTTTTAAAAAATTATATAAAATTTAATAAAAAAAGTTTCGAAGTAACGACAATCATGCTTGAGTGACATATTTTCAGAAAAGTTCAAAAAAATATAATATCCTACAAAAATACATGCGAAGCAAGAATTAAATTTAGTCTTTACTTAATTTTTTTATTTAAAATATAAATGTAACGTGTTAGTGAAAATATTGTGAAGTTGAACATTTTGTCTATCTAACTATGAAAAATAAAGGAACATGAAACAACTATGAATAAGAGGGAAGGATATTATAGTGACAGTTGTAGATAAACTTAGTAAGTGAAAGTAACAATATACAAAATAAAGTGGCAATAACAACTCCTTACATATTATGCGTATTTTAGATTTACTTTTTGTGAAAAAGAAAACAAAAATGGAGGAAACCCTGTAAAATGCTCCCATATAAATTCTTGTACTTCACAAAGATTTTTTTTTTTTTTTTTTGGCGATAGTTGTTAAACAGACCCTCAAAGGAGGGATCAACAAGAAAAATACAAAATAACAACACTGCTGCTTAGATACACTAGCAGCACAAGAATACCAATACAAATAAAGCTACCATATCAAAGAACACCGATCTCAATAAAATCTCATACCTTACAAAGCTGTTCGTATTTTTTTTTTTGGTAAATTTCACAGAGCTGTTTATTTCTGAACTTTTGTGTGACTACTAACAGATATTCGTGTGAGGTTTTCGAAGCGTTTTTAATTTGAGTAATGCTATTTTGACATAAAAAAAATGAATATCTATTCAAATATCCGTTTTACAATCACTGGATGTGATGGATGTTAAGCATAAGTGGAGACCACCATCACACCTAATGGTTATAAAGTAGGTATTTAAATAGACACCCTTTTTTTAGGTGCCAAAATATTATTACCCTTTTAATTTTGGATACCTCTTATAATTGTTTATTCCCCTATTTTATTTCCCAATCCAAATAAAATATTGGACGTATTTGCATTTATTCCAGTTGTCAAAGTATAATCTATACATAATCATGTCAACCCTTAAACTCCTATTTTTCTGAAAAAGTAAGGAGCCAAGAATTACACATTTACCATAAGCTGCAGGAATATGCAACCAAACATGTTTGAGGGAGGAGATGATCGCAAGGCTCTTGATCGCCAATGAGCGAGGTTGATATTATACAGAACATGTTAGGAGGCTATGAAGTACAAATTCAAGCCGTCTTTCTGTAAAGTGTTCATCTGAGTTATCTACCGATTAAGGATGATCAGTTGCCAAGATCTTGCATCCTTAATAATTCTTGGTTTTCCTGAGTCTTCTTTTATTGGAGTCAATCCTATTCAAGTACCATGGGCTACTTAAAAGAGGACAATTCATCTAGCTGAGATTCAAGCCATGGTTCACCATGTTGTCATGGACTAGTCCCTTTACATTTTGGTTCGACGTGTTTCATGCTCAACTGCACAGTAAGAATTCCTTCGGGTATATCTGTGAGTTTGGATTTTAGAGGACTTGTAGCAAGTCCTCCCCTCCCCTCTCTTCCAAGACCCAAACTCACAGACATAAGGTAATTACAATTTCCCTATTCCTTCAAATCCTTATAGGGTGGGGATCCGCTTGAAGAATCACTATCAGATGGAGCAGTAATTCTTGGAGATGGTGGGAGTATATCTTTTTGTTGTGAGGATGAACCTGCTGTAAAAGATTGACAATTCAGTCCTTAAGTCATCAAGAAAAAAGGATTTGGCTAGCAGAAATACATCAGCAAGATTAGAAATTAAAATATCCGAATATGGTTTGTTTGCCTTCGGATTTATTACCAAGGCAAGGACTAACTTAACCATAATCAGCAGAGCTTTGAATATTTAATTTCCAAGTCCAAGCTGCATGCAACCAGGATAGGCAAGACCAATGTGCGTTTTTTAGTGTATAATCTTTATGCAACACTAATAGATTATAAACCGTAAACTATAATCTTTATGCAACCTCCTGAAAAATTGCCCACGAATCATGATGACCATTTAATAGTCAAAAAGCAATAACATGGGAGTGACACTAGAACAAACCTTTTTGTCCCTTAGAGTGGAGTTTTTTAGTGTGCCGCCTAATAAGCTTGTTTTTAGCTTTTACGATTGTCAGCTGCCGAGCAAAGGGTGACATCCGTACATCATTTTCAGTCCAATATCCTTTCACATCATTTTCCGCTTCACCTTTCATTGTCTTGCGCACAAATGCCTTTGCCTTTCGGCGTTGAGTGTTGAACAGTCCTCTAATGGATGTTACAAACCCATCACCTGCTCCATCACTTGGACGCGGCCAAGATGGTGGGTACTGATCAGATTTTCCAGCCATGCCTTCTTTGTCACTAATGTTAAGGTCAATTTCCGGAACATCTCCAGCGAGCTGGATTTGACCTTTGTCTTTAAATTTCTTACCCTACATGATCCATTACAAAAAGACATAAATGAATTCAGTAGAAATTAAGATAACGGTTAAAGATCGTCACCGCTTAAATCAATGCAAATAACATACGATGCTTTTCTTTTGGCAGGGCCATCTTCAAGGGAAACACACACACAAAAAGAGTTTCACTCAACTTTGTTTTAGAATGTCTTCATACATTTTCAATTGTTGGTGTGAATAGCGTATTGTTAGAAATAAGCACATCTTAATTATGTGCCTTCTCATATTACTAGTAACTCCCTGTTTATGGTGCCTGTTAATGTAATACTTAGTTACTCTGTATACAGTATATATTCAATACATGAAGGAAAATCCCTGACACACATTTGTCCATACACTTTTACATGGTATCTGAAGGTTAATTGATCCTCTCAAAGTCCCTTCCCTCTTCCAATGCTAAGTTTGAACAGAGTCATGGCTTCCACAATAGTGTAGAGCAGCCATTTCATCCATCATAGCCGGTCGCCATCCAGGATCAACAAGTGCTTCATCTGTTGTCTTGGGAACAGACGCAACAGCCAAAGAGGATACAAAAGGAAAAATAGGAAGGAGAGAAACAATGATAAGCCAAATGATAGGTCTAAAGCGGATTAAGATTGTGAAAAGACCTGATATGTTTGCTTAACGCAATGGGAACTTCCAATGTGTGTGTGTGTGTGGGGGGAGGGGGGGGGGGGGTGGAGACAGGAGTTGGAGCAAGCAGATGAAAAGAACAGTTAGGGAGTACACTGGCAGGTTCAGCAAACATGTTAGATGTTGAAGAAAAGAAAGGGCAAGTTTCAAAGAAGCCAACATCAGAAGAAACAACATAACATCGAAGGTTCAGAGTATCTCGAATAGACAAGGATTTGGCAACAGACTTATCTTTTCTTGGAGCAAGGTCATAGACAAAACAATTGCAGCCAAAGACACAGAGTGGAAGAAAATAGAGATCTTATTTATGGAACAATAATAAATGAGGCACCTGATTTTGGAGGACAGATGAGGAGTGCGATTCATGAGATAGCATGCAGTGAGAATGGCATCGCTCCACAAACATAGTGCCACATTGGAGTCAACCATCAAGGTGTGAGCAGTTTCAACTAAGTGTCAATTCTTTGTGTTAGGCAACACCATTTTGTTGTGTTTTTTTTTTGGTGGGAGAGGGGGGGGGGTGATGAGCACATGATTGATGGTGTAAAATACTATGTGAAGTTCGAAAAGATTGAAAGGATGAAGAAAGATACTCAACTGCATTATCTATTTGCAAAATTTTAATTAGAGTACCAAACTGAGGTTTAATTTCTGAATAAAATTTGTCAGAATATGTAAATAAAATAATTAGGATATCAGTCATAGGAAAATAGAATATTCTTGTATATCTATAAATATTCTTGTATTTATTGCTTAGCATCTATATATACCATACTCCAGCATGTAATTAAAATACACAGATTCTCATGTTTCCTCCCTCTCTCTCAACAAAAAAACCTTGAAATATAGAGAATACTTTAGAACGGATTTTTTTATGAAAAATACACAATGGAATAATTCGTAAAAAAAAGAAACAAAATATTGATATCCTGAAGTTGAATACACATGACTTGGACCCAGATATTTGAATGAACTAAGGCAAGAAGAGACGCAACTCTTTTATTAATTTCAGATAAAGTATGTCAGATATGTTTTCCTAACTAACAAGACTCACATTCTAATGTGGACACTTTAGAAACTAGGAACCATAAGATGTAACTTGTGAAGGCTTGAATGTCCTAATCTTTGATGGATGATCGACGGTGACACAATGGCAGAACTGGCAACCGAGGATGTAGATAGGGTAAGGTAATATAATCCGCAAGACTCATTTCCTTCTCCAATCTCTGGTATGCTGATCTTGTATAAGAACTAAATCATTAGCAAGGATAACAAAATAAGGTAAGGTTCGATTGAGTTTGCTAATGGAATAGATACTAAATTAAAAGGACAACTTGGTACAAAAAGAATATAATCTAAAGAAAGCGCAGGGAGGAGATTAGTCTGTTCAATGTCTTGGACTTCGGTTTGTGCACCATTTGCCAATGTAATACTAGACGAGTTATAGGTATAAGTGAGGAAAAAGAAAAGAGATTTGTTGCCAAACATATGATCAGAAGAAGCACCAGAATCAAGAATCCAAGGTCCAATGGAAGAAACAAAGGCAACAGGTTTACTATTCTGAGCAACCAGAATGCATGGCCGGTTTGAGCTGAAGATACTCATTTTACTTTGTAGCAGGGAGAGAAACCTCAGCTAATGATTTGGAAGGAGGAATAACCTGAGCAACATTCATAGATCGAGATTGTTGAGTGGCCTTGGGTCTGCATTGTTCCTCTCTATGGCCAATGCATTTGCAATAGGTGCAATAAGGGCGGGAACGATTAACACCATGACCTCTCCCATGTCAATAGGTGTTGGGGATGAGACAAAAGGTTGAGTGATGGAGAGGCACAAAAGCTATTCATACACAATATCATAAGAGGGAACAAATGGGCTTGAGAGAATTTGATTGCGAACGGAGTCCAACTCGGGTGGAAGACTAGTGTGCGCAAGAACCATAAAGAACTTGCCATGTTACTCAGCATGTTTGTCTTTGTCATCAGTAAATAGCATAAGTGCATCAAATTTAGCCATCTAGGTGTTGGGTTGACTCAGATAACTTTGCATGCCCTTGTCCTTCATCTTCACAGCCATGAGATTAGAGACAATATTGTATAAACAATTGACGTTGTTAGAGTACAACTTCTTGGCCTTGTCCAAATCTATTTAACATGCGCAAAGAGAGAGATTTTGTGACTGAAGTCTGGCATCAATGGATAACCATAGAGTACTGCAAAGAAAGTTGTCTTGAGAGGGAGTGGGAGGAGGAGAATCAGTGGCTTTCTTGACCAAGTATCGTGATGACCTGTGATGACCTTGCCCTTCAAATTATAGTTCTACAACAACAGCCCAAGAGGAGTAATTGGAAGCACCCATGAGTTCGTCACAAGGAATCTATAGACCAATAGTAAAACTACCAGTAGAGAAGTTATTTTTGACACTTTTTCTACCGTATTAATGTATCACTTACCTTCTACATCAATACATGAAGGGAAAGCCCTAACACATATTTCCATACGCTTTTAAACATATTTCAAAAATGGAAAATACCGAGATTATCTAGCTATTTACATTAACATGAAAGGAGAAAAGAATCACCTGCATTCCAGTCACAGACTTTAGGATTCCCCAGATGACATGCTTTTTAACACGTGAGAATAGCCTCTGCCAAGTCCCAGTAAACATGATGCGGTGAAATTCATCCATCAGTAATTTCTTATCATACACAGAAAATCTTGTTCCTTCATACGTAACCAATAACTCAACCTGAAAGAAAGAATGCATGATATTTACTCGAAATCTGCATTATTGCAACAATGCAACATAAGCGATGAAAGATGACAAGTGACAATTTCTTCGAACAGTCCACAACCATCACCAACCTGGCTAATTTTGATGTTATGAAACTCTATCATCTTTCGTGGTCTCTTCTCCTCAAGTGGCTTAGTCACCTTTTTCTCTTCTTGTGATGACTGACCGGCTTTGACACCTTTGGAATCTTTTGATTTGTTCTTAGATGCCTCATCTTGTTGTTCAATAGATCCAAATGGACCATTTTTTGAGGAAGAAAAGCTTTCTAAGACAAGTTCATCAGCTGCAGATTCTGCCACAGTTTCCTCCAATGTTCTATCAAAAGAAGATGTCCTCCTCAACTCTGGATTTGAACCAGTAGCAGGATTTTCTTTGATGTTCTGAGCTTTAGATGCCTGCAAACATGTTACCAAATTCATAATGACAAATCTATTTACCATGTATAAACATTACAAACTAGGACAACAGGGGAAAAGAAGCTACAATCTTCCCTGGTTGTCCTAACAATGCAGCTTGGATTAGCATTCCTGATTCTATTAATATTATTATTGGAAAGAACCATATATATCAGACAATTTATTGACTACTCACCTGAGCTGAATTGACTTGGACAGAAGGCTGATTGGTTGAAGCAGAAGCTTCATTGACCAATAAACCTTTCTTTGCACGCCTTGCACCAGCAGTGGTTGAAACCTTCCAAACCTCCTGCGTAAATAATCATTATTGACTTATGACGAAATATCTAAATTTCAACCATAGATTTGTAAGTAAGTTTGTGAAATTCTAAACTAACCTTTCGTCGTTCTGAATCCTGTTCTTCTTCTGGGAAGAAATAGCCCCACATCATTCTGTACATTGTCTCTGTCAAATGGATCTTAAGGGGATAGATGTCTACCTATAGTGTAACAATAGTTCACATTAGGAAACAGCAAGCAGAAGTCTTTGAATTCCAAGAAACCCTAACATAACTAATATGTTATACTGAACTCCTTTTGATTTAATAGATTCCTAGTTCTTTATACAATGGATCAGTGGAATATTGCATAGTTAATCATTTGTCCTTTCTTTGGAACTAGTTATTAGTCCAAGTCACCTAGCATGATTTATGGTACCAGTTGAATAATTTTGCCGTCCCCCTTCCCCTCCACCATTATCAAGGTGGATAAAAAAATAAGGATTTTATTTTGGTCAAAGTCATGACAACTGCATATGCATGACAAGATTATTCTATGAAAAAGTGATATACAGTGGAAAGTATGCAGGAAAAAAATATCTCTCCATATCCCTAAAGAGAAACTCAGTTGAAGACTCCATTGGAAAAGTGCCAAGAAAATCTCAAAACTTCAGACTATTCACGAGAAGAACCTCTTAAAATATTTTTTATTGTCCCCAAACCAAATAAACCATACAATTGCAAACTCACAAGATATATCTTCTTTATTCCTTCTGAAACCCCAATAATAAGTGAGCATAAATTCTCCATATTGCAGGCATGCCTACATAATGCAGATTTAAGATCTTCTACTCCATATTTTTGCCTTTATTCTTCCGTTGTAGTTTTCTGTTTACAAGTTATGAGAGCTTGACACTGTGTTAGCTAAACGTAATATATACTTCAGCCATGTTTATGGTTGGCCGTTTTTGGAAATGGCTAACCAGACCAACTTGATTCCAAAAGATATCAATCTCAACACTGATGTCTTGAAGTTATCTATGTTCAGAACACAAAGGGTAATGACATTTTAATGTTCAAGGCTCGAAGATGTTGGTGCCATTCACGCTGACACCAAAGCTGAAATGTCTACTTGAATTCAATACTGAGAACGTGAAAGCCAATGTGCAAATGCCTTTTTGTATAAACTTAAAAAGATTATATTATATACGGATGCTAAATTTTAAGCAACAACTCTAAATAGTAAGAAAAGAACACCCATATTAGAATAAGAGATGAATGCTAATGTTCAGAATTGAGCTTTCCTAATGTTAAGGAACAAAAAAACCTAAAAGGAAACACTTACTTGGAAAAGTTCAAAGGGAGATTTTCCATCCTTTGGTGCTCCCTGTTTTGCATCAACTCGAAGCATCACTTCCCTGGGGTAAGCGATGGAAGCAAACAAGCAATAAGATAAGGAAAACATAAAAAGACACCAAGAATTAATTTATGGTCATTTATCCCTTAAGAGATGCTGTTACATGGAAGCTTCGACAATAATGGCCTTTAAAAATTCAATAATTTTTCCTTGAAAAACTCTTTTTTGTTTCCGTTTGGAGATACCATTAAATGTAGTCCATATCATGTTAATGTTTCTCATGATGATGTGTAGCTTGAATTACATGCAATGAATGGAATGAGTTTTATCCTACGTGATGCTTCAAAAGCATGCAATATTTTCTTTGCATAGCCGTAGGTAGCACACATCTGAATCTGCATACACTTTGTGGCATAATTGTTTTGTTGGAAATAGAATAGAATTCAATAATAATGTATCTAAAGAATGGTCGTACATAGGAACTATATACTCTTAGGAAAGAAACATTCTCATTTATTGTAAATAATCATTGCATCCATTAGTTGTTGTATATATGATAGTGTTCTATGGTATTGCTTGATCCTTGTAGCCGACCCCACTTGGTGGGATAAGACTTAATTAATGTTGTGCTAATTATTGTATTCATTAGTGCTTGTACATAAATAAACCACTTCTGAGGTAATAGATCAAGTAAATTCATCAAACATTTCTAATCTAATCATATTCTTTATCCTCATTCTCAATAAAATTATTTTCTATAACAAAAAAGTAACTTATATTCAATAACTAACACAACGGCGCAGAAAAAGCAATAAATATCAGGAAATCAACTTGCAAGCACCAGTAAGTTCAAGAAAAAGGCCTTGAAAAAACTACATACTTTCCCCATTCAGGTGGGGGATTCCATGCTGACAAAAGCATATCAAACTTGGCATTAGGCAAGCAGTTTCTGAAAGCAAGGTATTTTGTTGTAAATTGAGAAACACCCACATCCTTGAAATCCCTGTCAAAGTCGTAAATCTATGTGGTTGACAGAAAGAAACAGAATTAGCATATTCTTGAAAACTCGGAACAAAATAAATGAATTATGAAAGTTAGAATACAAAGGACTAGAAAGGAACCGCTATGCTGAGTACTGGAACAAGGAAAAGAAAGATAACCGAATTAGAAGTGCTTTGTAAATTTTTTTCTGTCCCTATAATGTCCAGGGTTTGTTTGGTTATGGAGAAAAAATAGGGATAAAAATTCTATAAATGAGTTTTATAAATAATTTTATACACGAAACTTATCGATGAAATTTTCATTTTTTTTTTACTTCTCAACCAGACATGAAAAAAAAAAAAATCCCCAGCAGCTGGCTAAAGTAGAAGAACTATCAGATGTGTTGGAATGCCTTCTACAAACTGTCCATCGTGAAAATTTCAGTATTTCAAACCCATCCAGTACATATGAAGCTAGACTTAGTACTAAGGATACTAGATATTAAGACGGTGGTCATAAGGGTTCGTTTAGTTAAAGAGTAAAAGTGGGGGTAAAATTTTTCTCGATGAATTTCATACATAAAATTATACATGATACTCATTTGGGAAATTTTTACTCCCATTGCTATTTTCTAACCAAACACACCCTAGGATATGTCTAGTTAGGGGATAAAAATGAGATGTAAATCTTTATTGATAGACTCTTTTATAAAATTATATATGGAATTCATCTATGAAAATTTACACCCTATTTTTACCCAATAACCAAACATAGAAACAAATCTTGTGGAATAATTTCAAGGATTAAATACACAGAAGGGAGATGAATTAACGTGTGCAAAAAATGCTTACCATGTCATTAATCTCAACTTCAGCAAAGGATTTACCATCAAGAAGCATGCTCCAAACAACTTTGTTAATTTGCAAAGAGATGCGCATAGCATAGGAAGGACTTCTATTCTTCTCCTTCTCCATTAGCTGCAACTGTGCAGCTTTTTGCAAAGCCATTCTCAATGATACATATGCTTCCTTCCTAGATTTTTGTGCACTTACAAGTTCTTTCCTCAGTCCTTGGACCTATCAATGTAAGACTACTTTGATCACACATGGGAACTTGTTATCTACAAAAATATGCATATAAATACATATCTATGGATCTCAAAGCAAGTTTGATCACAAATTCATAGTGATAATACACTTGAGACAGCTCTGGATCCCACAAACTCGAAAGAGAGTGGCTATACTTTGATGTTGCTCACTGAACCAGACAACCTATACTTAAGTGGGTAGACAACACTCTTCACTAAAGTGCTAATCCAGGAAAGTGAACACAATACTAGACTTGAACAAGGGTCTGTACCATCAAAGCCAAATTTATCATTAAAGTTTATTAATTGTAGACTTGATAGCTGAACAGGATACATTTTCTAGATGAATCAACAAAGCCAATAAAGTTTTGTAAAACAAAACACTAACTAAAAGACATCACAATCAAAATTGTTGATATGCGTTAGTCTTGCAAATAAAATATTCAATATACTACACAAATTACTTTAGTTGGAAATTAGAAAAATACCTCATGATATCTGAATTATCTTTTCAGATATTTAAGATTATATCTTAGGATATATTTATCAATTTAGATTTTAAAGGAGCACGGAGGAGAATGAAAGATTTATAGAACAAAACTTTAAAACTTAACTCTGTAAATTCTTCCTTTTGCTCTCTTCTCCTCCAAAATCTAACCTCAGAAACAACTCCCCGAATGATCTCTTAAGATTTATCTCCATATTTCCTTTCATTTCATGATTTATTTCTTTATTTTATTAGGATTTGGAGTCTAGCATTATAACAGTAAGGGATTAGCCCTCCAAAAGACAAAAAAAAAAGATTAGCCTTTGTCTTTTATCACGATAGTGCATCACATTAAATCTACATAGGTTTCAATGTAATCAATCTCTGTTCTTTCCTTTTATGCTATTAGGTGAATGCATGAGTGTTTTAAGCTATGGAGAACACAACTTTGGCTAGTTCATTCTAGAAAATTTTGTATGGATATTTTCAGTCGTACTTTAATGTTTACATTTCAAGAAGGCCGAGTTGACCTCTTTTTCATAATTTTTCCTTCTAGAAAAAGTCCTTTTATCTCATTAATTTTACTATTCACAAATAATAAGCTCATGGACTTTTGTCAAGAGATGCAAATATATTAACTACAATAAACATTAGAAGAACCCCATGTGAAGTACTGCCCCAATTAAAAGAATGAGCTATTTCAATTGGGCTCAAGCCAACCAGTTACAACATTTAAAGGATTGTTAACAAGATTCATTTCTTACCAGCATGGCTCTTGCACCACCTATCATCCACAAGTCGCCTTCCTTTTCTTGGTGTTGGTCACCTATGGGATCACACCAAAGAGACAATTTTCTTATATCATGAAGAAGCAACTTTTGTTCCCTTTCTTTCATTTCAAGGTTTATTTTTGCAAGTTCCACCTCTTCAACACCATAAGGAACCACCTCATCTGCTTCTTCTTCAACCATGTCATCATCTTCAACTGAAAGTGATAGGCTACTTTTTCGAGACCTAAGTTATGTACAATACATTCACATATATTATTTCCAGAATTCTTCATATAAACAAAGCATCTTGGATTTTCTTGAAGGGAAAGAAAAGACTGGATCCAGATAATCATATAATTAAACTTCCTAAATTATTTAAATTAAAACCAAACCCATGAATAGCAACTTATCTAACAAAAATTAATTTCAAAGTAAATGAGCCACAAATTCGCATTGAAAACTTTTGGCAATGTCAATAAACATCAAACACCACATTGGGCAAGCATCGACAGTTAAAAAGAAACTTAGGGCCTGTTTGCTTTGCATTTTCCAGTTTTCAGTTTAGGTTTATTTTGATTTTCAGTTTGTAAAGGAAAAAGCTGAAAAAGCGAAATTCAGTTTTCAGTTTTTTCAGTTTTTCCTTCACAAAATAGAAAACTGAAAACTGGAAACTGAAAACAGGCAAAACAAACAGGCCCTTAGAAGTTGATAATACATTAATATTAATGCTACATAACCTGACATAACCGGATAACAAAAAATCATTATTGTTAGCACAGAATAGTTGATGATTCTCATATATAAGAGAGAACCATCAACTATTTTGTGCTAACAAGCAAACATTCATGGTTCTGCTATGTTTGATAGAATAGTAAACAGTGTAAACGATAATTGTTATATTTCATGACATAGAACTATTAAACGGTTACGAGTTTAGGATCATACCATACAAAAACATGTTAATTCACATACAAACTATCTTTTTGTTAACTCATTTGATTTAAAATTAATCTCTAACATAATCAAGAAGTGCTCTATTACAACTCTAAATTTACACTTAATTTTAGTCAATTTGCAAATGGATTACTTTAACAAAATTTGACAAAAGTTCTCAGAACAACAATCATATAGAAAATATTGAAATATTATTTTCTCTGAAATTTTAAAGCAAAATTTGTTTCATAATGACATGCAAAACTTAATCATAATTCATTTAACTTAATAATATCATAAGATACTATTTAGAAATTACTACATTTAAAAACTCATGCAAAAATTATTTTCTTCTCACACTTTATGATTAATAATAGTTCCAAAAAATTTATTTTAATCTCTCTCATATAATAATTTAATTGTATAATTTATTACTTTGCCCAACATATTTATTGAAAATGAAAATATGAAAAGGACAAGAACTTAATAAAAGAAAATAAGTAGATAAATATATATATATATATAATATTTTTTTAGTAGGCTTCATCTTTTCATTGATGTAAAAGTTAAAATATTTCTTTGCATATTTGTTTTTAATTATTCTTTTTATAAGAATTTAATTAATGAAATTCACCTTTTATTTTGTATTCATCTATACTTGAGGGCAGACCATTTATATATATATATATATCAACATTTTTTTAAAAAAATTTAAAATGAATATAAGTTTAAATATATAAAATTTAAAAATAATAATAGATTATGTTGGTTGAAAATAAAATAGTTATATCTTTAACTAAGTTCTTGCCAAAATTGATCGTAGGTTCTATATGTATAGTTGAAGGAACTATGTGATATATTACGGAAAACAAAATAGAACATATGAGAAAATGGTAAAATATAAGGATTAATGATAATAACCATTACTCTCTCAAAAAAATGATAATAACAATTACACACGATTCCTTAACAAATTTCCAAATAAACCGTCTGAGATGCCATATATAATTTTGTATATTTTGCACAAATATTTTATTTATGACCATAGATACGTAACTGATATTTGTTCCATAATTTATGATAGAAATAATTAGATAATAATTAGTATTTATTGGTAATGATTGTCTAAGTTGATATATTGTAAACACTTTGTACGTCATTACAATTAGAAATATTCATTTTTTTTCTTTCTCATATTACATTTAAAGTTGGTTTCGGAGCTCCCAACTTGGGAGCCTGGGTAATTTCCGCTACCTTCTCTCCTTCATTCCTAGACATTAATTCACAACCTTAATTTTGCTACGACATTTTTTCCAATTTTATTGTCTCTCATTTAGGACCTTGGTACGAAAAAGATGATTAGAGTTGCTAAAGAAAATGGAATGTTGTGCTATCTCCTCGATGTGCAGGTTGTATGGGCTTCTGGTCAAAAGTTGCTTTCTTCATGTCACCAATCAAGCTCCAAGTCTGCTTCCTCCCAAATTTGGTTATACCACAACTGTCTTGGTCATCTTTTTTTCTCCTTACTTAGGTCCATGTTTCCTTATTTATTTTTAAATGATTTAGTTGATTTTTTTCACTTTGATGTCTTTTTGCATAATATCATCGTGTCACATTTGTCTAAATCTAATATAGCCATGAACCTTTTAAATTTATTCATTTAGATGTTTGGGACTTTATCATATGACTCACAATTTTGAAAATCTATTAAGCATTTGTGATTAGATAATAGTAATAAGGAGTATGTGAATTATGAGTTTTTAAAATTTGTTAAAGAACATGGTATTATTCATGAACTTACATGTGTTGATACTCCAGAACAAAATGATGTTATGGAAAAAGAAAAATCGTCATTTACTTGAAGTCATTAGGGCTTTACTTTTTCGAATGTTTGTCCTTAACTCATACTAGGGTAAAGTGGTTTTAACCACTGCTTATTTAATTAATAGGATACCTTTAAGAATCCTATGAAACTTCTACGGTCTCACTCTCCATTTGCATCTATCATGCAAAGTTTAGAGCCTTGACTCTTTGGTATTGTGGTTTTTGTCATATGCATCGTCATCATCTTACCAAATTTAATCACTGAGTTGTCAAATGTGTTTGCTTAGGCTATGTTTTCGACAAGAAAGGGTACAAATGTTCCCATCTATCTAGTTTGTGTTTTCATTTCCATGGATGTTACGTTTAAAAAAATAGTCATTCGTCAATTGCCCTTGGCTTTGGGGGAGAGTCTTTCGAAAGCTGAAATGTTCATCTCGGGGTCTTTCCTTCCTTTTTCTACCGCCTAAGAATTGTGTTAATTTGCCATTAGTTGATAGTTAGTAAGGGAAGTTAGTTAGTTAGGAGATTAATTGACTATATATAAAGGGGAGAGCAGGGGTTTGTTTGCTGTCTTTACTCATTTTTAATTGAGTCTTAAACTCTCAGGGAGAGAACGAGGACTCTAAAATCTACTCAAAATAGGGTAATGATCTTCTATATTTAGAAATAAAAATTGTTTCTTTCTTTTATCTGATTATCAGTATCCAACACTGGTATCAAGAGTTATACTATTTTGAGGGAATTCTAGAGCCTTCATTATCTCCCAAGAGTCTAAGATTCAATTATAAATGACTAAAAACACCTACCTAATCCCACTCGCTTTATTTATAGTTGCCTTTTCTTTTCACCTCCAACAAGACTTTGAATTGGTTTTGTACCATTTTAGGCTAGAACCACTGCATCACAATGTTCTTGAACGAGATCCAGGCCCGAACTAGCACAATAACATCCCACCGTCTAAACCATATAAGAGCCTTTCCCTCTATGGCAATCTTGGTCACATAGAACCATTGGCTCGAACCTGGAAGTACCTCTTTGTGCAATCCACCCACGCATAAGATCCTTCGCCATGAAACAATGGGATGTCCATCCTCTGCCACTGTTTCATGTTGTGACCCAAATAATTTCTCACCAAAGAACCCCTGCAGTCGTCGAAGTTGGCATGCACCTCTTCCCTGTGCTGTTCATGCTGAGAATCACTATGTTGGGACTATTCCCGACTCTGCTCAAGACTTCCTAGTTCGTGATGAGAATCACCCTGAGAATCTCGGTGATTCTGCTCAAATCTATCTAAACAATCTTCCATCCCTTGAAGCAACTCCGTGATGGATGCGTAATGTTCACTGGTTGCTTGCAGTCCTATTCCAATTGTTTTTGGACCAAGTTTATGCTGGTCTCCAACTTCTCAATTCTTTTCTCCATCCTTGTTTGCAAGATCAAAGCTCTCCCCTGGATCTAGAAAGAGCTCTAATACCAGTGTTGGACACTGGTAATCAGATAGAGGAAAGAAGTCATCTTTATTGCTGAATATAGAAGAGTTACATTATTTTAAGGGCCCAGAAGTCTAATAACCAATTACGAATGACCAAAGACACTAACGAATCCCGATTTCCCTTAATTTATGGGCTATTACTCCCCTAACTAAGAACTAATAGGATCCTAACAAATTGCCAACTCAAGAACTGGTGTCATTCTAGTTCTCCATTTGATATCTACCCAAGAGTTAGCATCTTCGATCCTAACAAATTGCCAACCCAATAACTGATTTCCTTCTAGTTCTCCATTTGATTCTACCCAAGAGTTAGCATCTTCGCTTACACCACCAAAACCAGAAAAAGAAGAAAACTGATGCACCAATTCAAGAGTTTTGTAGGAGAAGAAAACTTGGACTGGTCCAGTAGCAACTAGAGTCTGAACCTATGGTAAGCATTTTAAAGGTCCCAGTTTTCCTATTCTTGATATTGATCCTTTGAATATTTGTGACCTTAACCCAAACGATTTTCCTATATTTATGACCCACCAAATTTTAATTGCAACCATTGATTATGGACAAATCCCAAACTCAATACAAGTAGCATTAGAAGATGAGAACTTGGTTCAAGCCATGAATAAGGCATTTGGTGCATTAGAAAAGAATGAAACAGGGGAGATTATTGAGAGTCTAGGAGGTAAGAGACCTATGGGATCCAAGTGGATATGCACTCTGAAATTTTAGTCTAATGATGCATTAGACTGGTATAAAGCAAGATTAATTGCAAAGGGGCATGTACAGAACTATATAGTTAATTATGAGATATTTGCCCTGGTAGCAAATATTACTTTCACTTCCATCTCATCTCAGATGGGAGCTGCATTAATTCAATGTGAAAATGCTTTCCTATATAGATTGGAAAAAAAAAAACTTGGTTGGGTTGAAGCAATTCTATTGTGCTTGGTTTCAGAGATTCACAAAGACGAAAACATTTCTACGATTCAGGTAGAGCCAAGTGGATCATACATGCTTCTTTAGATACATAATTGGAGAAAAATATACTGTTCTACTTGTATATCTTGATGGCAGTATTATATATATCAGATGGTGATTCAATTGAAAAATAATTTTCAAAAGAAAGATTAGGAGCTGAATTTGAGATAAAAAGGTCTCGGGAAATTAAAATACTTCCTTGGAAGTGTGGTTATCTATTCCAAACAAGGCATCTTCATTCCCCCAAAGGAAACAAATTGTAGATCTTCTCAAGGGGACTAAAAAACTTGGCTGCAAGGCTACAGGTGATCTTATTGGGCAGAATCATCAAATAGAAGGTGAAGAAGAAAGCCCCATAATTGAAAAAGCATTGTATCAAAGGTTAATGGAGCAACTAATATATTTGATACATACTAGGCCAGCCTTGGTATATGTTGTTACTGATGGTTAGTGAATTCATTTTTACCATTATAATTTTAAGTAACGTGTAATCATATAATTAAAAATTGCAATTACTCTTACATAGGTGTTAAGATATTTTTATTAATATTGATCTTAAATACGTTATCTAATAATGTTTACTTGCAAAGATATCATTTTCAAATCAAACTATTTGTCTAATATAAGTCTACAAATTGAGCTTACAATTTGAGTTTACTGAGACTTCATGATAGCACTTAAACTCTTAGAGTATAAAACCATTCATATGCATTTATCCAAATTTAGCTTTTGGGATATATGTTTTCATGACATGATATCGAAACTTTCATGACCAAGTAGTTAGGCATTTGATCCTTGTTATATCCTATTATGATAAATTGTTCACTCTTTAAATTCAAAAGAGGCATTCATATGAGAAGGTGTGTTAGAGTATAAAACTATTTAGGTGCCTTTACCCGTAAACTTAAGCTTTTGGGAGAGATTGTTTTATGACACTCTCGAGTTTATCATCCATAGTGGAAACATAAATGTGTAATTGAATTAGGTAAACACATAAAAAGTAGATTCAAGCCAAGTATAAAGCAAGAGGGAGTGTTCGTACTTTGGAAGGCGTGCAAAGAGAAGGTTGCTTAACACATCCAACATGACCTGAAACTGGCGGGATGTCATCGTTGCTGTTATATTGTGAGAATTGAATTTGAGCTCCTTCAAGGGCTTCACCTGCAATGGTATGTTATGATATGAATTTTGAACAGAATAGACTGCAGATGTATAGAGTCACTATCACACAGATTAGGTGTGCGTAAGACATATGAACAGAGACTATGATATTAGATTGCAGATGTATAGATAGTCCCATGGATTCAAATGCTAAATAATTACTAGAACAAGGGGAGCTTTATTTTGATCCTATGTGATAAAGAAGACTAGGGGAAACCTTATTTATGTCACCATTATGAGACTAGATATTTCTATTGTAGTTGAAATGATAGGCCAATTCATTCCTATTGTAGTTGAAATGATAGGCCAATTCATTCAGTCTCCTTACATCATTGCGATGCTGTAATGAGAATTTTGAGATATATTTAGAGGGCTCCTTGTCAAGGATTACTCTATGATTATAAAGGAAACTCCCAAGTAATTGGTTATTTTGATGCAAATTAAGTAGGCTTTTCTACTAATAGTGTTCCACCACAAGGAATTGTGTTTTAGTTGGTGGTGTCTCATATAAGAGTTAAAAACAAATTGTGGTTGCTTGATCTAGTGCAGAAGTTGAATATCAAGCAATGGCTATCGCAAATTTTGAACTTAGTTGGAAATAGGAGTAGATACTAATAAAGTTCATATATCTTTAGGTTCATGTACATAGGTAGTTGTAGTTAGTTTATTGTAGATAATTGCCGTAATTATTTCTTATTGTATTTTTTTTATTATACAAGGCTTGTTGGATGCTAAATGAAGTCATGCAATTTCCAACGAACAAGCTCCACTCTTAATGATATTTTTTTACCTTTATAGTAGTAAATGGAAGAAGAACATCAAGTTCAACTATCAAATTATCAAGCTTATGACGTGACAGCGAGTGGCAGTTGGTCATCAATGGTTAGGCAGTTGGTGGATTATTCCTAGGATCTAGGGGTCACTAGTGGTGGTTGGCAGCACCAAAGAAGTTGTAGTTGGTGTTAGTGTAATAGTTGATTCATGACATGTTGTCAAAATTACTGTAACCATGTGGTATAAAGTTTGATTATTATTACCCCTATTTCTTTAAATAAGTTGAATTTTAGCATAGGGTGGGATGGACTCATGCTTCGTCTATGCTTCAAGCCTAAAAGGTTTTTTCATGGGGGAATTTGAAATATAAAATCCATTTTTGAGTCTTACCTAATGGCTGAATTTTTTTGGAGAATGGTTCATAATGTCAGAATTAGGTAAAATGTGTTCAACTAATTAGTTTACACTTTATATTTATACTATGTACAACATTGAATACAAGAGGAATGAACTCCTAAACATAAGCACTAGTTTGCAAAGAATTGGTTATGCAATCAGATCAGTAAAGTGTGCTTGATTCTAACATATATATGTTCACATGCCACGATATCACAATGGTAGGAAAAAAAAAAAAATTCTTACCTTCAATTCTGGAGTGCCCCCTTTGTGCCTTGTGTATTGAAAGTACATATCACAAGGCATGAAAACTTTCTCAAGAAGAGCACCTGTTCGCATTACTTTTGGAGAGCCTCTGAGAATTTTTGGAAGCCACTGCACCCCAGCCCCTAGATCAACATCTGTTGGCGCAACATGGGCCTGCACATGCTCCAACATAACAGACATCTCCCATCTTTTCCATGCAATTTCAGGTTGATCTTCACCGATATGTGCATCTCTAGTTCCATGTGCTTGCTCAATCATATCATAAACAACATGAAGGACTGAGTGAAATGACTGGGCTAGAACACGGCCACTTGCAGCAGCAAGCAAAAATCTACCCTGCAAAAGCATAAGCAATACATAATCAAAATGCTTTCATGTAAAGTTCATACCTAGTTAGATTGATCAATAGTAAGTAACAAAGGTGTAAAAATAAACATAACATAACCATAATCATCGCACAATCTTTAGCATTTTTCGTATGAATCTCTTGCAAATTTAAGAACATATAAGAAATAACAAATGAAAGAATAGGGGAATGAAAATTTAGAAGATATTTAAAAGTCATGTGACTTTATGCTCTAGTTTAGACCAACCATGTACAATCTCAAGGATAGAATTTTTTCCTTTCATTCACAAAATACACAAATCCTCTCACTTGATTATTTATTATGAGAATGAAAAGTATAAATTTAGGTCAAATAACCATACATGAATGTTCAAGATTATAATTTAATCAATGGTCACATGATCACTTAAAATAGTTATATGACTATGTTTTAATTTTTATCGTTATGTAACATCCAATGATTAAAATTTACTTTTCTCATTCTCACAATTAACTACTCCACTCAATTGTTCATTTCACTATATATATAAAATGTTAGAATAACAAGATAACATAGAAATGAGAGAAAATAGACAAAGACAAAGAAAGAAGGCTCCTAAAAACTATTCAGTATAGGAGAGTAGTCAGTGTCTTTTGATCTTCAAAATATTCAGGATAATAACTGAAAATAATAATAAAGGATCTCATGAGGGGAGTATTTAATAAAAACATTGAGTTGACTACTTTTTCTGGAAATAAGATCTTTCAAAAAAGTTAAATAAGGAAATAAAAGGGGAAAAGCAAAATGTTTTAATCTCAATTCAAGTTTCTACTTATAGGAATGGAAAATAATTCAAAGTCACATGTTTTCCACCATTAAGTTCAATTTAAAATGCACAATTATTTTGTAAACTTACCTTTGCATCTTGTGAGTGAAGATTAAACTGTGGCTCAATAACATTCACCATGAAGTGTCGAGTCCCCTCCTTGGAATCTTCTGTATTTTTATTTTTAGCTGGCAAGAGGCCAAATAGAGAAACAAAAGAAAGGGAACAAACCTCTTAATAAAATTACTCAAGAATACATGTAATGAACAATATGTGACAGAAGGCATATTTACTTATGTGTAGGAAGCACGGGAAGGAGTGTCCGCGTGTTTGACATACATGCTACGCGGACAACAGGTGCACACTCGTATGCGACACATATTTTTTGGTTGCGATGCGACACACATTTGACATGCATATGTACATGTCGAATTCTTTTTTTAATAGCTTGGTCACATGATGGGGTGTACGGCTAGACACGGCTCAAATACTTTATGGTTCTCAGTCACCGCTCGAATATGCCGTTGACATGACCAAGTACATTTTTATATTTTCCTTTTTTGGAATTTTTTATTTCATTTTTTATGGACACACTTAAGAAACGTCAATCCAATCAAACACAAGTTTAGCTTGTTTTAAAAAAAAGAGCAGTTCAGAAATATATATGAAGAAAAGGAAGAAAAGTAAGAATTAATAGACTTAGAAATAGGAAGTGCAAATGTCATATACCAAGAATGCTCTGTTTTTCTTGGGAGGAGTTTAGAAAGTAATGAAAATTGGTAGTTTGATATCTAATTTGCAACTACTGTTAATCTTTACTTTATATATGAATGTATACGATATTATAAATTGTGAGTTTTTTATCTTAAATTTTTAATTGCACACATATACACATGTATATATACTTGATGTCCGTCTTCTATAACTTTATGATTTTTGTTGAAACTGAGGGTTTAGATAGGGAAAGAAGAAAGGAGATAACATAGATGCTCAATAGTATAAAGTATATTTGATATGTGCTGATATATTGTGGTACAACGAGGTAATTCAATTTATAAGTCAAAGATAGTAGCTAAACATAATAATAAAATCAATCTAAGATATAGTAAAATATTATTTATTTTTTATAGCGTGTCTTTACACCTATATTGTCGTGACCTATGTTAATATGGGTGTACGTGCTTCATAGACTTAGGTATTGACGTACTTTGTATGTGTTATTAACCTTTGATTTAATTTGCATGCCAAAATGTATAGAAGTTGCCAAAAATTTCTTGAACCATAGGATACTTACCGGTTGACGAGTTATCCTCCTTAGCCGAGGGTGGTCGGGATGAAACTGATCCAGAAGAAGTCTCGGCAGTTGGGGGAGAGGAAGATCCTGATACATTACCAGTGGGAAGGCACTTAGAAGCCTCATCTTGAAGGGTTTCAGCTCCATCATCTCCCTGGGTTTTAGATCCAGCATCTTTATGGGTTTCAGCTCCATCATCTTGATGGTTTTCGGCCCCATCATCTTGGCAGGTTTCAGCTCCGTCTCGCTGTTTTTTCTCTTCAAGCAATTTTTTCTGTGCATACTGCCGAGAAGGAGAAGGCTTGGGAGGTTGAAAGGCTTTGGATAGACCCCCAACCCAGGAACAAATAGCATCTCTGTTTCCAATATTCCATAGAAGCTTGAGGCCGTATACAAACACACGGCGACAATTGTCAGCTACCACCACATTGTACCCTTCATCGTCACTTGGGTCAGACCGAAAAGGCTCATCAGTTTCATTTTCAAACCGACCCCCTACATTATTGGTCATCTCAACATTTCCTCTTCCTGCATCCTGCCACGCTACTAAACTAGCAGGATCAGCCTTTGGGGACTGCCTCCTTACAGTGAAGTAATCACCGGATAACAGGAATCCGTCGTCATGGTGTTTTTGCGTCATGTGACCTTTTTCAGAGGGGATTTTGTCCTCAGAAGCAGATTGTGAGCTTTTTGGTGCCATGTTAATTAATTTAGCAATGCTAGTGCCGTCTTCTTTGTTTAGGAAAGCCTTGGGCATATAGAAGTCAATGCCTTCATACACAATCTCAAGAATCTCACGCTTGCTTTCAAAAGTAAACTTTTGCTTGCCCCTGCTTAAACATAAGTCAAACTTGAGCTTGTTCATCGTGAAGGTCAGTCCTTTAGCTGGATCATCATCATGTAACGGCATGTTCTTTATGCAGGTTGGCGTGGAATCTATACGGATCATAAATTCAGTCATCACTTTATCCATTGAAAGGTTGCCTGACCTGGCAGCCCTTGGGATTCCAAACCGAGGCCAACGAGAGAAGGTGCGCAGTTTGTGTGGAGGGATGTAGTTCAAGTTCCAGAATCTTCTAATCCATTCTAGATCATGAGCACCAAGTTTCACCAATGTGGAAGCAGGCGAAACATTCTGAGAAATTTGATGTACAGTTTTGTTTCCTGTAACACTCTCCGTAGCAATGGGGGATGGGGACTGTTTTTCCGATGAGGGAAGAAAGGATCTGAACGACAGATTAAACCGAAGAGAGAGAGAAGTGGACCTGAAGGGATCAAATACTTTCTCACGAGGTTTCCCCTCAACTGGGAGTGAAAATAGAAAATGATTCATGGGGTTGCCAGAGTCACAGCCCCAGTTCATTGTAACTTCGAGAGTAAAGGCTGGGGCATCCAGAAATGCACCAGCGATGCCTGCTGGAATTTTCAAGCCTTGTCTGCTTGCCATGCTCTCCAAGCTGCTCAGTAAAATCTTGAAATCTTTGGCAGAAAAAAGAACACGGCCATCTGACTGGTGAATTTCCATAGAGCTAGTTACAATCTGAAGTTTGTCAAGCATTTCATAAGGATCCGTACTTGCCAAGATGTTCCATCTTGTTTCAGAAAATAGCAATGAAATTCTTCCATGAATATAATTTCTCATGTCATCCCACCATGGCAGGCTCTTCTCCTTCTTTGGCGGCAAAACAAGCGGTCCAGGCTTCCTGACACTTAGATTAGCCCTTCGTAGTGCCACTGTGAAAGCATAACTAACATCAGCGAAAACTGGTTCATAACCCACCCCAAAGGACACTTCACCTTTCTGAAAATGTATTGGCAAATCTGAGTATGTCTTCATCGGTGGGGTAGTGCCACTAACTGATCGAAGCAGGCTCACCTTTCTCCATCTCCCAACGTAGACATCATGAAGTCTTTGAGGTTGGAAGCTTGTGGCCTAGTTAAAATGAATTAACAAATTATAATAATAACAAAGAAATATCATCAAGCTTAATATCTTGTAGTTATTCTCCCGAATAGGGTAAGTCAACTAAATCTTTAGTTAAGGTAACAGGCAGCTTATTTCTCTTGTTTACAGTAAGTAATAGGAAACAGACCAGTACAGTAGCCGCGTGGCAATGTAATTGATTGTTAAAAGATTAATTCTGTTTTGGTATTTATATGTCTTAATTTGTTATGAATTATTAATATGAACAAAAATATGTAAAAATATGATAGAAAATAAAAATTTGATAAACGAATCGTTATGATTTGAGATTAATTTTGTTATACTAATAGTATTAAAGAGCTTTTGTTTTACAATTATTTAATATGCAATTTTTTTTATATTGACAGTTATCAAAACTAAACCCTATAGCCTTTCTCTTACCAGTCGTAACATGCTAAAACATTTTATTAGTGAATTCCAAATAAAATTATAATTTCCTTTAATAATCAACATTTAGGAGTATTCGCATTGCACAATAACTTTATAATTATGATGTGTCGTGTTATTGTATTAATGTATAATTAACAAAATAATATTTTCCACATGACTTATGTTCAAATATAGGAAAAGTTTTACATTATGGAAAATATCAATGATGTTAAACCAAACAACTAATAAATTATTAGTTAAATTTAACATAGGAAAGATTTTGAAACAAAAAAGGGATTTTTTTTTTGTTGAGAAAGAAAGAAAAAGAATTCTTATAATAATGATTTTCTTGTGGCAGAGTGAAAAGTCTCCTATAAACCTATCCGATTTGTAAGTTTATCGACACACATTTGGACGTTTATTTAATTTGACTATAAATTTTTTTTTATAATTTTTTTATTCAAACAAACTTATAAATACATTTAATAATTAAAAACCTTTCTTCAATTATCTATGCAAACACAAATAGTTTTTTTTTCTCTTTAAGGAAAAACTCTATCAAAGCAATAGAAAAAAATATTTTTTTTAAAAGTAAATCGAAACACATTCGTGATCGGTTCTATTACCTTTTTATGATTGATAGAAAATTACTTATTACTTGTTTTTCATTGTTTTGGTGGGTTCCAAATAGTATTAGAAGCTTTTAATACATTAAACATTCTTTTTTATAGAAAAAGAAATATTTTTAGAAAAGAAGAAAAAGTACAAAAGAGGGTACAACATCCTCAAATAGATACAAACAAATACAACTGGGACCTAATGGGATGAACCACGGAGCAAAGCATGCCATCCCTTTGAGTGTTAGCTAGAGGCACAACATTGGACAAGCCATGTAGTGAGCACTGAAGAGAAGCCAAAAAGGTCATCCTATCCCAAATATAATCAATAATCGAAAATGAATCATTAAAAATCCTAGAGTTCCTTTCCAACCAAATACTCTACCATAGAATCTTTGCTTCTTTATAGAAGCCAAAACCTCTGAACTCAGTTAGTAGAAATTGATGCAAATCGTTAGGAAAAACCCACAATTCTCCAAAGACACCAAAAAGTTTGATCCAAAGAATCTTCAGTATAGGCCAATGTAAAAAACGATGAACCCCCAATTCAAAATATAAACAGCATGTTATGCACATATTAAGAGACAAAGCAATGAAGGGCTTGTGCTTTTGGAGCATGTCAAGTGTTGATGAAGAATAGTATTCCAAACAAAAGCTTTGACCTTAGAGTAAGATTTAAATTTTGAAATAAGTTGATCCAAGAGAAAACTTTCTATGTTAAAATAAGATTTACATGCAAGACATGCCAGAAGAGTCAAAAGTCCATGTCCTATTGTCAAGGGCATGGGATAGGAGCAAGAGAAGAAGGAATTCTAAATTTGAAGAAATGTCATCTTGAGAGAACAATTGACAAACTGGTGCATTACGTAGGGAGGATACACAAAAAAGTCGAGGAAAAGTAATAGATAAAGGTGCATAACCAACACAAATGTGTTCCCAAAATTTGAGGGAGAACCATCACCAAACCCCTGAGAGATTAATTTCCAATGACAAGTATAAGATACTCAACTAGCGGATTTGGTGTCCCACCTAGATGTAAGCCATACTTACTTTGAATTACTTGATGCCATAAAGAATCTAGATATAGAGAAAAATGCCAAAGCTAGTTAGCTGCCAAGGATTTATTCTTGGACACCATGCTACCCTAAGCCCAAACCCCCTTTCCTTTTTGGTTTACAGCAAGCCTCCTACTAACTAGGTGATGATCTCTCCTGGAGTCCCTAAAACTTGACCAAAGGAAATCACTTATTATTTTTTTCAATATTTTGAGCTACTGCCATAGGAATATGAAAAAGGGAGAAAAAGCATATGGGAATACTAGATAAGCATGACTAAATAAGGGTGATTCTACCTCCCACAGAGAAAAAGATGTCTCTCCAACAATCTAATCTCTTAGAAATCCTACGAACCCCAACATCCCAAAAATATAAATAACGAGGAATACTACCCAAAGGAATACCTAGATAGGTGAGGGGCCACTATAACGCCAAACAAACTTCCAAAGAAGCAAAAATATTTATAACTTGACTGTTGATATTGATGATCTTAAGACTTAAGAAAGCATCAAAGAAACTTCCAAGAGATAAAGTGTTAACAAAAGATTCTTCTTCTAGCTCCAAAAAGAATTGTGTCATAAGCAAATTGAAGATGGGAGACTAAGATTTAATTCCCAACAACTGATAGACCCCTAACTAACCTATTATTGACAGCTTTTGATACTAAACAACTAAGCACATCGACCACCAAATTAAAGAGAAAAGGAAAGTAGATAGAGGACGTCCTTGTCTCAAATCTCTTTGACCTTTGAACTATGATCTAGGTTTACCATTAATTGTAAAAGAAGTAGAGGACAGGTATCCAGAGACCCAATTTCTAAATATGATCCTAAACCCTTTTCTATCCAAGACTTTATCCAAGAAACACCAATAAACTAGATCATAAGCTTTCTCAAAGTCTAATTTAAACACAAGAACATGTTTCTCTTAAGTTCTAACATTATCCACCACCTCATTAGCGATCAAGGATACTTCAAGAATTTGCCTACTCGGGATAAAGGCACTTAGGCTTTCAGAAATGGTATCTGAAAGAATCTTACTTGTCCTAGATGCAAGCATTTTGGCTATGATTTTGTTAACATTGGTAACCAATCTTATGGAATAGAAATCCTTAACTTTAATGGGCCTATCCTTCTTAGGGATAAGGGAGATGAAGGTATAGTTTATGCAAACTCAAATTCTACCACTGAGGAAACATTCAACATACATGTTAAGAATACCGGGCTTAAGAATATCCTAACAATTTTGAAAGAAAGCGAAGGTAAACCTGAAAAGGCTAGGTGCTTTCTTTGTACCTAAAATAAAGACTACCTTTATGGATCTCTTTATCTTCAAAAGGCCTTTCTAAATAAATGGGGCACCAGTCCAAGTCCTTAAATAAAGGTCTACTAGGCAAAGCTTAAAAAATTTGTACAAAAACGAAAGATTTCAGCAGTAATCACATCAATATCTCTAGAAACTTCACCTTCCCTAAGCTTTAACTCTTTAATAAAGTTTTTCCTACACTTACCAAAAGCTACCCTATGAAATAACCTTGAATTGGCATCCCTATCCTTAGCCCAATGAAATTTCTTTTAGAGTGATGACTACAAAAATAGACTGGTTCCACTCTTTCAACTTATTCTTGAGAGCTGTTAATTTCCTTATAAATTAAAAACCTTCCTAACCCTCAATGGAAGTAGAACTCCAAACATCCTTAATGAAAGGGATGAAAGAATGATGATAGCACCACATGTTTTCGAATTTAAAAAGAGAAGGACCTTATATCACCATGCTAGATTCCAACGCAATTGGGAAGTGATTTGACACATGACAAGGAAGAATTTCTTAGACAAGGTTAGGAAATGCATCTTCCCATATAGAGGCGAAGAGGAATCTATTCAAATGAGATGCAATAGTATAATGCATGGAGAAGAAAATTGGACCGGGCTGGCCGGTTGAACCGGGTTAACCAGGAATCGGTCACCTAGCTAGTCCGGTTAAGGCTCTAAACTAGGGGAGTTCAAACCCGGTTAAGAACTGATCAAAACCAAGGAATACCGGGAAAATTGGTAAATCGAACCGGTTTGACCGGTTCGAAACTTTTGATTTTTTTTTTGTTTTTTAAAGGTTAAATACTCACATCTTATGACAGTCACAGAGCAAAAACGAAGAAAATGGAACCAAAGAAGAGCACTAACAAAGATTGTTAGGTTCTTATTCTTCTCTCTCCGTCATTTATTGGCTGCTCGCCATAAACCTGGTCACTAACAAATATTATTTTCAAATGCTTTGTAACTATATTGTAAGGCTGAGACTAGATAAATTTTATATGAATTATATTTATTTTTATAGACCTATGAATATATATTTTTTGTGTTGATCATGTTAATGATAATGATTTAATTTAATTTTTATATTATAATTAATCAAATGTATATATTTATATATATATTATTATATTCCATTTGAACCTCAGTTGAACCGATTGGACCTCTAAACCTTTGAACTAGTATCTTGACCGGTTCGATATCTAGTCTGGTTTTCTCTTTTTTCGTACAATGTCTTCTAGTTGACCAACTAAATCTAACATTGGAAATAGGTAAGGTTGTCAAAACCTCTTAGTAGAAGTCATGCAATCGCCATTCAATTTTTTGGTTACAGACATTCAAACATTGAAATCTCCTCCCAAGCACCAATGCAAACCACAAAAGCCTAGCTCATCCTAGAAGATAGAATGACATAAAATCTAGGGCTACTAGGATCATATACAGAGTAAATCCACCACTAGCCTCTCCCTTTATATCTAGAAAGATAGAAATTGGAAAGATTCCATGATGAATTGAATCAACCTTAATAGTAAACCTAGTTATCCCAAATGACTAACAAAACTTCCCAATGCCTCAAGTTGAAGGTAAACACTCCAAACCCTTAAATCTAAAGTCCTAAGGCCCCTAACAACCAAGTCATCCAAGACCTCCAACTTTGTTTCTTGAAGCAAAACTACATCAAGGGTAGCTTTAACAATAGTCTCCTTAACTTTCTTACGCTTCATCCTATTTCCCAACTCTTTAACATTCTAGCTAAGAATCTCCATTAAGAACTTTTTCCACCTGCTTGCCAACCTTGCCATCACAATTAAAATCTAAGGCCAAACATTTCAAAGCTCTAATCAACCTTTTTTTCTTCCTTGTATAAGTTGCTGGGGTTAACTAAGGGGCTAGAGACTCCTACAAGATTGACTATCTTAACCCCCTAATTCTTGGATTAAAGGATGGGAATGTAGGTTATTTTGGATTTTTTAAAGGCAACCATTAGCTTCAATGTTTCTCTCAGCATTGTCTTCTATGGCTATGTCTTCTAAAAATGAGGAAGACTTTGGCTCCTGAATAGGGAGGAGACCGTCTTCTTGAGATGAGCTCTCAACATTGTCACCACCCAAGAACGACGAGAAATAGGAGCATTAGAGGAGGTCAAGACAATCCAAGAGCACCAAAAATAAAAGAGGGGACTCACCGAAAAACTATTAGAGGAGATGACGTGAAGCAAAGGGTAGGCGAGGCAAGTGACAAAAGAGCCAACTAAGAGATCTGCTCATGAAGGCATGTTACAGCTTCTCCGATGATGGTTCTTTCGTGATCGGTTAGATGACCGTGGATAGAGTCATCAAAATAAGCCAAGATTGATGGACAACCTAAAAAAAATTATGGGGTGGGCTAAGAAAATAATAGTAAAAAAAAAGTATAGGGCTGTTTGGAAGTATTTTGTAGTTATAGTTTTTTAAAACTATTTTAAAAAATAATTTCAAGATCATTTTTTAAAAACAAAAAAAGAAAACTTGTTTGGATAATTTTTTTTAAAAACAACTTCTAAAATGGATAAGACAAAAAATTGTTTGGCAACAGCTTTAGATGCCAAGCGTCACCCTTGAACCCCAATTCCCTCAACAACAAATAACCTAACATCTTCTTGCCATCCCAAGCCCCTCAACTCCACCGAGTCAACTCGCTTGCACCTCGCCAACCTTGACAAGCTCCTCCTTAAGCACTCCTTACAACAACAATAACAACAAATAGAAAACAGCATCAACAAGGAGGAGCAAACAACAATAGCAGCAAATGAAAAGAAAGAGAAGAGCGTTCTAAAAGGTCTCAACTTGGTGAGGCTGTGGTGGATATAAAGGCCACGAAGGAGATGGCCCCCTGCCACCTTAATTGCAACGACGCGATGCTAACAATGGAGATACTTTGCGGCGGATTTAGGCAGCGGTGAAGGGGGGCAGGTCGTGGTTTGAGTGCTGGCGAAGGGAACAGGTTGAGGTTCATGTGTCGCAAACAAAGGGGCGTCGGCGACAAAGGAAGCGAGTGGTCGATTCGTGTGTCCCTTGAAGGAGCAGTCACCAAACGAAGGGGAGCAGGTCGCGAATGAAGGTAATGAAGACAGGGTTTGTGAATGAAGGGATGGAAAAAGAGAAGTCCAATAAAACACAGAAACATCAACAAAGGAATCGGAGCCTGGTGAAGAATAAAAATTCATCATGTTTACACTTCAGCCACCGCGTGTTTTGGAAAATAACTCCCAATTATTTTTCATCTTTTGTTTTTAAAACTCAAAGTTTGTTTTTTCATTTTTAAAAACAATATGAAGGAAAAAACCTTAACAAACAAGTTTTATTAAGTTTTTATTTTTAAAAATAAAAAATGGTTTTTAAAAGTTGCTTCCAAATAGGCCCCATATAGCCTGACCTGATTTCGCCCAATCTGAATTAAGCTAGCCTGTTGCGGTCTAGCTAGGCCCGATTACCCAAATATAATTTTATTCCATAACCAATTATAATATAAATGTATTAAAAAAGCATTAAACATTTACTAGGATGACCCTTTTTTTTTTTTGCTTCATCTTCTGTAGACCCATAATTTTATTTCATGCACTAGGGCATCAAACTGTAGGCATTTTCTTTTTGGTGATGGACAATAAAAAGCAACCGAACAAAGGAACTAAATACACAAAGGTCCTTTGCAGGCATTTCAATACTTCAAAGAAAGTGTGACAAAAAAAAAGAAGAAATATGCTCTTTGTCTTAATAGGAAGGTATATCTGCATTCCAATATAACAAAAACAATTAAACACAGTGAATCCCAAATCACAAAACTATGGTAAGTATTTAGTTATTTTGTCGACCCAAAAAAAGAATTGTTGACTCATTTTTTATTTTATTTTTAATTATTTTAAAATAATTGTATTGATTTAAAAAAATCATTGAAGCTTGGCCTGATGTTTAGCCTGCAAAGGATTCGACTAGGCCAATAAAATGTTAGCCTAGAATTAACTTTACCCAAAACGGCCCGGCCGAAATGGCCTAGCCTAAAGTCGCCCACCCCATTTGGATAGCACTACCAGTGGGAAGCGATGCATGTTGCTAGACTCAGCTCCCGATTTGGCAGTTAGGTGATCCCTCTAGTTGGAGTTGATAGAGGCATACAAGTGACAAGTTTGAAATTTTGGCTTTATTTCTCCTTCTTCTCCTTAGTTATGACAATCTTAACTATTAAATTCTCCACAAATAAATTAAATATTTTTAATCAACATTTAGGTGTGTTCCCATTGCACGATATATACACAATATCAACTTTCATGACTTTTTATGGTAGTTTTTTTGTACAAATTAATTACTTTAAACCATGAAATATGAAAGTTATCTAAAATGGAATTGAATATAAAATAAGAAAAATTTTATACAATCATAATTCAAGTCCAATATTTTATAACTTTGATTAAATAATTTAGGAATTTATTCTTCACGTACTGTCAATGTTAAAATAAATTTACATAGACATTTAGTCATATATTATCACATTAGTAAATAATGTGAAACTCTTTTGCACCAAGAATAGTACATCAAAAATTTTCTTTCAAATATTTTTTTCTTCTTTTTATATTAAAAAGTATAAGTATTATCAAACTTTTGTTTGAATGAATAACAATAATTGATTGAAAAGTAATAGCACCAGGCATATGAAAAATATCAAATAGGAAAATGTATTTAAAAAATTAAAAATGTAAAATTATAAGCAAAAAGTGTTTAAATAATATCTAACAAAATAAATATTTTTTAAACATTGTTGATGGAAATAATTGAAAATTTGTGCAATTAAAATGTGCTTGAAAAAATAAAAAAAGAATAAAGTATGAGTTTGATGGTACTTATGTACATTGTTTGTCAAAACTTTTTTATATTTTATATTATATTTTATTGCACTTATGTGCAAATAGCAGGAAAGTGTAATTTTAGGACGGAAATAATTTTTAGAGTGATGTATGAATAGTATTATTACCAAAACATCAACAAAAGGAATTAATCAATATATCATATAAAATTGAACAAGTGTTCAAAAAAAAAATAGAAGTAATAGCATGGTACATTTTAATAATATCGAATAGAAAAATTTATTTAAAGATAAATGTAAAATCAAAAAAAAATATATAAATGTTATTCAACAAAAAATATATTTTAAAGATTATTGATGGAAACAAATAAAAATTAGTAAAAGACAAGTGCATTTGGAAAAATAAAAGAAGATTAATAAAGTATTGATTTGATTGATGTTGATGTATGTTGTCGGTCAAAACTTAATTTAAATATATTTTAATTTGACCCACTTATGTATGCAACAAGAGAAAAAAAAATTACTAGGGAAATAAATTAAGGAAACGTTGACATGTGCTAAGAAGGAACTTAGTTTTCTTATAGTAATACAGATATATTCATGATCATGTTTATTACACAATTAACGTCCTTTTATCATCAACCATCATTTCCATAGGCTTATGTGTAAGAACATAAATGGTTTTTATATCTGAAACAACCCTATTAGGCATAAAACTATTCAAGTACCTCAACCCAATAACTTAAGATTTTGAGATAGATGATTTAATAACATGGTATTAAAGCCTTTATAATAAAAAAGGTCTAGAGTTCAATCCTTGCAATCCCTGTTATTCAATGTAAAATAATTAAATCTCAGCACAAGATAAAGTAGGTATATGCATTATCCATGCTTCAATATATAATTATTCATGTTTTTCAACCCAACAATTTAAACTTTTGGGAGATATAGTTTTCATGACAACCCTTTCATCCAAATGCCTATTGGTTTGAAGCATAAGTAATGCACAAGCCTAACTTATCTTGTGCTAACCTAAAATTCAACATTTTATTTAGAAAAATGTAAGCACAAAAGACTAAACTTTAGGTCACCTAATTGTAGAAGTTTTAATACCATGCATGAACCATCTCTCCCAAAAGTTTAAGTTATTAGGTAAAGAAACATGAATAAATTTTATATCAAACACCTTTCAAGATCATGATTCTATATATTAATAGGATTTTCTTAAACCTTAAATTGATGACCAGAGTATGAAATCAGCATAAACAAAAAGATATATATATAGAAGGATAAAAGAAATTAGATTTGTTACTGTTACCTGTTGAGCCAACACAAGACAACCTTCACATTTTCCAGAACTTCCAGAGAAAAGAGGATATGTGTAATTTCGAAGCTCAACCGCAAGAAAAGCCGTATTTAAGAAAATGTTTGCCCCATACAATCGAGAGAATGGTATATCATGTTCAAGAATGATAGGATCAAGCTTCTTCAAGAACTCAATCATCCCTACATCTCCACCATCAATTTTTTTCAAGCTTACATGTAAGTCTGATGCAGATATCGAAAAAAGAGAAGATCTTGAAGCACTAGGTTTGAAACCTGCTTGAAAGCCTTCACTACATGCACCTGACCCTTCAGATAACAATAGGTTCTGGCATGCCTGATAATACTGTCGGAAAGATTGCTCATAAATTTCTTCTTTCATAGATTCAATGGTTGAAGCATTATTAACATCAACCTCAATGCCATTAAAATCAACCTTATTATCATCAGTAGATTTTGGATCTTGGCTACCCTTTGATATAAATTCATCTAGAAAGTTCAATCGAATAGCTAACTCACTAGCTTCTTTCTTCAACAGCTGATAGTGTTCATCAAGCCATCCCTGAATAGGTTCTTCTTCAATATAAATAGTTAACTTGTGTATAAAGAACTTTATGCATCCAAATTTTACTGAACTAGGTTTTTTAACTTTAGAACTCTCCTTCTTCATAGGAAAAATTAGACTAGTCTTAGCAGCAACAATGAGCTTCAAAGCTCGCAACATATCCTCAAGAGCATCATCAATAGCTCGCAATTGCAATCTATATGGCACACAAACATGGACATCAAGACCTTGAATTACCCAATCCCATGTTGTGGCAAGAGATACTTTGGAATTAGATGAACTTACAGATTTACTTGGAATTTGTGAAATTTGAATCCGACTAGTCTTGAAGATTCTTGCCCCATTAAACTTAAGCATAAGTCCTTCAAGGAGCACTCCTATACGAGCATTCTCAGAGAAAATTGACTGCACTTGAACTGAAGTTTCAACTCCATCTCCTAGCTCAGCAGATATATTTAACATTTCGACATCAACAGCTAATATAGATTCTTTCTTCTTTTTTTCAAGATGCTCGGAATCCACATTAGTATCTCTTACATAAGACAAATCTTCCTTATGTTCATTGCCATGCTCTTGAAGCTTGCAATTGTGTACCACTAATTTCATCTGGAGAACAAGTTCAATTACTGATAAATGTACATCGGGCTCCCACCTCATAGTAATGTCAGTAGCACTAAAAAGTGAACGAGTAGCACTCTCTTTAAGGTTACCTGAGCGTTGTACAAATTTAGCATTTTGCATATCAAATAAAGCCACCTTTGTTACTAGCCTGTTTTCTTCAATATATTCCTCATAGGTGGATTGGGTCTTTTCAAGTTCAATTTGTGTGGACTGTTTTTCCTTGTCTTGACATAACTTAAAATGAAAAATTTCAAGAATGATGAAGTACTTCAAATTTTGGTGTTCACTGGAAATAGTTGACATTATTTTTGCATTACGTGGGGTACCATCTGCTGCCACAGTTATTATAACTCTACCACCTTGTGAACCATAATTAACTCGCTTGGGATCTGGAACAACTATATTTTCTAGCCCGGTCTCCCCAATTATATATATCGAGCACTGTTCAAAATTGCATTTCAACATTTGAGTTCCTTTCCCTGAAGCTTTTGATAAATGCCTTTGGCTCTGTGCTGATTTTTTTGTTGAAGCAGGTAGGCTTTTCAATAGAGCTTGAAAGGATATTGCTATAGATATCAATGGTTCTACACGCTTTAAAGTTAGATAAGCTCCAATGCTACTCACAACAAGTGATAAACCTAGCATATACCTAGGGGCATCTTCTTCAGAGGATTTCATATCCATTTTTCCATAATACAAGCTGACCTTCGTAATGTTCATAATGGATCCAGAATTTGATTCAGGACCCAAAAATCTTTCTTTCAAGCATTTTTGAAATTCATTAGCCAAGTGGAGATTTAATTCACCAAGCTCAATGTGTATTGTAGTCCCCATATTTGAGACGTTGTTTGCAAAAATGTGTAATGATTGTAAGCACCCCTATATTTCAAAAGCATTAGATGGATGCTTGGTAATGAATGTTGTTACTGAAAATAATCTAAACTAACAAGTAGAGCGAAAATATATTAAGCATAACTTCATCCAAAACAACACAACGTAAGAGATAACATCATTGGAGATATAATGACTTTAAAGGAATGAATTTAAAAATTCAAACACAAACCACCCATAGCTTTCCTATAATGGGATTCATCAATTAGGATACCTTAACAGAAGACTCAAAACTAGTAATTGAAAATGATCCTTTGAACCTTAAATTTCATATTGAAGTGGCTATATATCACAAATGACTCTATAAAGTTTTAAATGATTTTATATACATCTTTAGCACTTTTGTATTGAACACACATATTCCTAGAGCCAAAAATTATGTAATTATGCACTAGTGGTCCCTTCTCAATATTAAGCCGATGGATAGTCACTATCCTTACCTTTTGTTGATCTAACAGATCCTTTAATTTAAAGAGTGAGTTATGCAAATAGAATCCAGGATAATGTTTCAACTTTCCAATACTTTAAAATTCATAAAATAGTGATACATAGATTTGCAAGTACTCACATGGTATAATGGAGATCCAGCCATATCAAAAAACATTATTGTCATCTTAGGAGCTAACAAGTTGCATTTCCACATGATGAAGGTCTTGCTATCAATAGATTGTGGCTTTATTGCAATAGAATGTTCTTCTCGAAGAACCATTTTTTTCTTCTTCGAAAAATGGAGAAGCAACCAAGGCTTTATCCTACTCACTATGATGTTGCACCATAAACCTCCAAGATTGATTTCAATTTCAGTTCTTATAGCTGAGAGCGACTGAAAAAAAGGATAAAAAATAAAGAATGAATTATGGTCCATATCCAATTAACAACATCATAACACAAAAAAAAAGGGGAGTTCACCTTTACACTTGAAAAGAAATGTAGTGAAAACTTAATATCATTTCCTGATAAAATTGATCTAATTTATTATACATAGATATCTAGTACTTGTCACCTAAAATTATTTGGCTAAATTAGAGCAAAATTACATGTAGCAAATATATCCTAATAAATAAGTATAATTAGAAAAATCTAAATAGAATTAGATACAATCCAGAATATCTTACACAACATCCCTAAAAAATTTGTCATGATTAAGTGTAATATATCATTTAATGCTTAACATTTTCCATGAAGCAAGTGAAAGGATATAAGTCATTCCTAACTTGCTAGTAAGATATTACAACTCCTATATGGATAAGATGTTTGCCAATATATTTGTTCATGACATGTTAAACTAGATTATGTGTAATGCTAATCATTAATTAGCTGTCACAAAACATCTTCATGAGAGCTTCATGTTTTATTCTCAAATTGTCTTATATGATTTTTGTACATAGTAATTCACAAACCCCTTGTGTCTAGCACAAAAGTAAGCCTTTACACTTGACTAAGCAACCACGTTTTATTTCTTACTCCCCCATGTTACTAGATTTCCTCCTAAAATCTTATGGGCTATTGATGTCTGATTGTTGACTCTTGTGCAAGTAATGCTTCTCGTGATGTTCCTAAGGATTTATAAATTGTTGACATTAATGCAACTAACCATAAGACCTTTCATTATTGACAATTTTATCTAACTAACCCTCTTTTGGTAACCATTACATCACTATAATTGATAGCACTCACACATCAACTACCAATTCAAGTGCTATTGCACTTCATTCTTCCGTTAATTAAAGAATATGCTCCATGATCCCAAACTTTCCAATAATTTTATCTATTTTTAAGTTTACCTAAGAAAAAAAAATTGTGTCATAACTTTGGGGACTATAAGAATTGAAATTTGGAGACTTCAAAGAAATGAAGCTATGTTGTGATGGTTAGACAATTCTTTATATCAATTCTAATATAATATTTCATGACCAAACATATTGAAATTTATTATAATTTTATTCAAGAGAAATACGTTTCAAAGGAAGTAGTCACTGAAATTTGTTAGTTCCAATGAGTAGTTAACAAACATCCTTACAAAATCTCTCAATTGATCTCAATTCAGCATATTTGCTACAAGCTTGGATCATTTGACTTATATGCTCCAACTTGAGGGGGATATTAAAAAGAAAAATTGCACTTCATAATAATATATAAGTAAATAATCATTATGACCATAGGTGATTGTAAAATTAGGCTCCTACAATGTAATCTAACTAAGCAATTTTTCAGCAAACATTCTCTAATCTTATCCCATATATCTCACATCCTATTTTTAAATATAAGAATTAGGATAACAAGTATGAAACTCTTGACTACTAAGCCAAGGATGCCCCAATACCATATTAAGACTAACTCTTCTAAAAGTTTATTAGGACAAGACACATAAATGATTTTATATATAATATTGGCTTTACATGATATTTTTTACATATAAAACTATACAAGATGTACATCACTAAAAATTAGCATCTGGTAATTAAAAGCAATACTACTTCAATATCCAATTTTCTTTTCAATAAATTTCTCTATATAAAATGCAGTTTTAAAATTTATTTCTCTTAAGTAGATTTCAAATAACTTGCCTGTATCGGGACATACACAAAACAAGCCAGATCCACCTTTAATAACTCTAGGATTGAAGAACCAGCTTCTCTAAGAAGCTACATGGAACAAAAGAAGACTTGTCAACAAAAAGCAAAATGAGAAGCTAAAATCATACCACAAGAGACTCAACAAAATTAATAGATCCTCCGTACATGAATTTCATTAAACACCAATTGAAAATCAAGGTGTATAATCTCTCCAGCATCCTCAGTGGATTGAAATTTGTTGATCTTCAATTGGATGCCCATGATGCTATTTTCAACAAAAAGACCATACTCATGATGTGAAAAACTAACATCTAGCTTTGGCATATTGAAGCTGACCTATAAATAATAATTGTTATTCAGTAGTTAATACTAAAACTATTTGAAAGACTATTTAAATGTTTCATGACTAGTTAAATATAAGCAATTATATTAAAAACTACAAAGTAAACAAATGCTTTGACTTTCATTAGCACATGAGATATTCAAGTTAAATCACCAAACGATACAAAAAAAACAAAAACAAAAACACTATCGTAAACTCTTCCAAAAGCCTAATTTGTTAGGTCAAGGCACATAAATAGCTTTGCATCTAACACACTCTATACAAGAACCCAATAGGCTTGAAGTGTGGATAATGAAAAAGGTCCAATTTATCTTATGCTAAATTTTAACTTTATTTAGAAAATAGGGGGCCAATAGGGATCAAACTCTAAATCACTTGGTTATAAATTCTTTGATCATGTCATAAATTAGCTTTTCTAAAACCTTAAGTTGTTAGGTGAAGAGACACAAAAATAGCTTTATATCTTTCAAACACATCTATGAAATTTAGAGAGACTTGTGGATGAAGGACCTATATTTTGTCAAAAGCCTAATTAGAGTGTTCAAGAAGTCAAATTCATGTATTCTGAAAAATGAAAGCGCCTTAAAAACTAGAATTATTTACAGCATAACAACTAATTGCCAATATACTCTTTATATCTATTTATAATTGTGTCTACTAAGTTTTTAGTTCTTCAAGGATTAAGCAATATCATAGAATAGCCACATACATAGGAAAATATTCCTAATTAATTGCAATTATCAGATTTACTTGAAGTCAAAGGCCTAATCTTATCTCACAATACATGCTTTTTTTACAAAATTTTCATTAAGGATGTAAGAATTACACTCTAACTAAATACACCAATAGTCTAACACTCACCAAATACATTGAATCGATAATTTTTTTCTAAAACAAGAAAAATAATTAGAAAGAAAGAAAACATAAGTCAAATATTTCAGCAAAATATGTGAAGTGATGGTTGTCCATGGGATAATAATATGTTATATAGCTCTACTGTCGAGATATCTAGTCAAATTGTAGAAAAATAAAAAATTTAAACATGATTGATAATGCAAAAACTTGTTTAAGTTAGGTTCAATAAATGAACCTTTAAAGTAAAATAAACTTCAATTATTGTATTAATGTAACACCTAGGCTTATAATGTGTTTTCGTATTTCTAGTGTTTGAAGAGAATATCTAATCCTTGGTAACTGTATGTTTATTCCCTTCTCTCTTAGCAAGAGACCTATGTAGTTGACACCATTGTAAGGTCTAAGGAAGGATAGATGTATACATCCTATTCTAATAAAGCTATGAAATTGTTTACATAACTGGAAAATATGACCACCAGTACACAAGGCTCAAGAATTATACATGATGGTCAAAATAAGGAAATATGTTTAAATTCCAAACCAAACCTTTTCTGGAAACATAGAACTATAGCCTGCAAGTGTTTGTTGCTTTTTGGATGGCTGCTTTGTGTTCATAGAATCAACACTTGATGCTACATTTCCATTAGAGCTAGAATGAGATTCCAATGAACTCTTTCGTTTCACAAGCAACCCCTCATTCAAATTCACTCTAATTTCTCCAACAAAAATATCTGCATTCTTAATAATTATACCCATTTCCCTGTCTCCAAAAGTTAGAAGAAAAGGAATAATTATGAGTATATAGAAGGATAGAAAATGAAAGATCAAGAAAAGGTAAAAGTATCCAAGTTTAAAGTAGGTTAACCTGCTGCAATTGTATAAAATACAAGAACAATTGATTTTTTTTCTTTCAACAAATAACAAAAAATTCATAAAAATTGCAAACTCGTAAAGAAGAAGAAGCCTCTTGTTAGGGCAAAGAAACAAAAGAGAAGCAACAAATACATGCATTAAGAAGCAAGTTCCTTTTACTCTTTCAAGCACCAAATCAATGTTATAAATCTTTCAAGGACCAAATCGATGTCCCACAACTCTTTCAATGACTAGATTGATATTACAAATCTTTGAAGAACTAAATTGATGTCCTGCAATTCTTTTAAGAACTAATTTAGGATTTTACTCAAAATCATTAATAGGAAACAAAAACAAAGTTATGGCTAAATAGAAGTTTTGACTTATTATTTTTAAAAATAAAAGGGCATACGAGCTAATATATTTACCCGCAAATATTATGTAGATTAAGTTATAAAAACATTGATATGTTTAAAATGACCTACTTTGATATGTTTAAAATGATCTATTTTTAGCTCAGCCTATTTGACTTATGAGTTAAACAAGCTAGCCCAATACTGCACATTGACTTGTTTATTTTTATAAATAAAAAATTGAAATCTTCTATTTGGTTGTAACTATGTCCTTCTATGTTGAATTTTATTTTAATTTTTAAAAAAAATATAATTTATACAATTTTTTAATTTTCATCTAGTTGTAGTTCAAATTTATTGATAAATTATATTGTTAGGGGTCTATTAGCAAAAAAGAAGATAAATGAGCTAACTTAACCCGTTTATATGATTTACCTAACCCATTTAACCTATAATCCTAAATGAATAAAACTAACTCATTTAACACCCTTAAGAAATAGAAGAAAAAAAGATAGACGAGTTAGCTTAATAATTTAAAAATTATTCATCTATTTTATACCTTTTTTTTTTTGTTAGAACCCCATGTATCCTCCTACTCAAGCTGGGTAGGAATATTAGGGTGGTTAAACTCTTCCTTCTGAATTTTAGCATGACTACATACTTAGAACTCAAAGCCAAGATAGCTAGTTAAGCAATAATAGCCCCTCACTAGCTAATCCACACACTCACCAATACATATTTTATAGTTTTATATAATTATTATATTTTTTAATGTAAAATATTTTTCTAATTTTTGGCCTAAATTTGAACTAATTATATAACATCTAAAAGTAAATGGACCACAATGGTTTATAAGGTGGGATGGACCATATTATTAACCTACCATTAATTATGGTTGAGTTTAGATAGCTTCTGAAACTAACCCACCATCAAGCCTATGGAATGGGATACAATATTAAGCGAAGATTGGTTTTTAGTTATCATTATAACAAACCTTAAGGGTGATTTTTATATTTTACCCTTTTGAAATGTGTGTGTGTGTGTATATATATATATATAAAGGAGAGAATAATACCTATCATGACCAAATTCACATGAGATGGAGAATTTTTCACAGATAGAAGGAGCAGTAGACTTTTCCATAGTAGAAACAGATGCCTGGTAAGAAGCACCGCATCCTCCCCCACTAAAATTAGATAAATTATCACTACTAACTTTTGGCTCAACAATATGTACAACAATGGGTAATATTTGTACCCTTACAAACAAATTTGATTCGGGTCCACTATCCTTAGATAAATCCACATTCAACTCCTTGATTTCAATAGTAGATTTAGGTGTCTGCAATATTTAAAAAGAGATTCTCATTAACCCAAATACAACTTTGTAATAAGATCCCATTAGAAACAAAAGGAAAACAAAATACAAGCTGGTTCAAACTATAAGGTACGCTATATTAAATTATTTATTTATTAATCAAAATAATCATTACAATGATTATCTAACAACCATTTTGATATTATTACATGCTGATACTATAAACACACAAAAAAGACACTAGCACTGAAATTGCTAAAGTGAACTGTGTTTGGCCAAACAAGAAGAAAACTTCAATGACATAGAGATACATACCTTCAGAACTAGATCTATTATACGAAGAGACAAATATCTTGCAATATTGCTTATCATCATCCACTTCCCCCTAGCTGATTTATGGCCATGGGACTTCTGAGTTTTCTTCTTCACAGGGCTTTTAGTTGAAGGCCTCATAATAACTTCCAAGTTACACATTAAAACTTGCAACTTTGGATCCAAAGAACTAAAACCCATGACCAGTTTGAGCAAGGAATGACTTAAGCCAAGTTTAATTTCACCAATGGATACCGATTCAATAGCACCCTATTCATGCCATAAATAAACTTAATATAGTCCCATGAGAGCTTAGAAACACAAGTATGGTACTAGAAACAAACATGAAAATGCATTAGAGTATATTGTATAAAGTAAAAAGATTAGCTAAGCCAAGTTGCCATATCTTTCAAAAATTGAGTAATTATTGGTAAAAAAAAGAAACAACATTCAATAATCTATTTTAGGAATAAATTGATGAAAGGGGTGATTAAGACCACTTTGAGCAGCATGCCACGTGGGTATTCAAAATTATATTTCTTGAGACAGTACGCTCGATCTATGTTGCACATAAGATATAGCACTTAAATGGACTATTTTTGTACTAAAGCCACTAAGCCAAAACAACTCACTTTTCTATATTAAGAAATAACTGAAACTTGTGCAACACTGTAGGGGCATGGTGTCAAGAAAAGAAGGGGCGAGATAGAAAAGGAGCAACACAGGTGAAGGGAAAAAATGAAAAAAAAAAAAGACAACTCAATTAGCCACCTATGGAATAATTTAAAGAATTCCATAGGCAAGTAATTTGTTACATGATAATGTTTTTAATTAATTAGGAAATGATAACTTAATACTATTTTTTGTACTTAATAAAACCAAACCAAGGTTTATAGCCAACTTTTAAGGAATGAAAAATGGTGAATAGAAGGAAGAATCTTGACTAGATAGGGCATTGTAATCACCATAGCTTTTCAGTTTAGGGTGTACGCCAACCATGGATTTGTTACAAGAACAATAACAAATAAGTCTTGTTACACTACACTAAGAAATTATATTTAAGATGAAACTTAGCTTGTAGAAATGTGGAGGAGAAAATTATTTAGTCATGCAACATGCGCAACCACCCAATGGCCTTCAAAGTTTTTACTACAAATAAGGAAGTGAATTAAAGCTAAGAAAAACCTTTTTAAACTTCACCATCACATCTCTTAAAGTATTACATCCACCAACACGAAATCCAACAGATGCACCCATAATTTGGCTCAAAATCCAAGCCAACATCCCACAAGAAAATCTGTTACAAGATTCAAAATCAAAATTAAGCAACAGCTATAAGCCTCCAAATCACTAATTATATAAAAACAAAGTAATGGTAATATAACACTTAAACCATGAAGCAATTTGACAAATAAAGGACATGGATTTTCATGGAGTTTCAATTTTTTAGTAGAAACTTGGTAGTTGAAAAGAGCAATATAGGTCATAGAGAATGGTACCGCCTTAACACCGTGTTGAAATTAAGAATTTTAGATAGTAAAGGAATAAAAGAAAGATGTGAAGATATTCAATACTATGAAAATATATTGATATTATGTGATGTGTGTTTACAAAGAGGTAAACATAATGATAAAATCAATTTAATTTTTTAGCAATGAAAAAGAGTTCCACAATCCCGTTGTGAACTTACTTTTTTTAGCATTGACTAATTATAAATGTTGTTGGATCTGTCTTACAAACCCTGAGCAATGTTTTAGTAATATTAAGCATTGAAATTCTATCGCACATATGCCAAAGACAACACCCTTTTAATAAAAACTATTCACAAAATCACACAATTAAGTTAATAAAATAGTTGCCACAAACTCAGGATAGAGATACAAATCTCTTGCTAAATATGCTAGCATTGCACTTTAACCAAATGCATCCTCAACTTTGCTAGCATAGTACACTTCCACAAATCCTTATTCTCAAATTTATAACCAAAAAAATGAATAGAAAAAAGCAATCTAAGGAATTTGAGAAGATCAAATGCTCCTTAAAGAAAAGAAAGATTACTCGAAAGACCTCCATGTAACATTGTGAATCACAGAGTAAATAGGATAATTGTCACTCTCCAAGCCTCTAAAAGCCTTAAAACAAATTACACAAACCTTTGTAGTTAGAGTCTTGGATAGTCTACCTAGAGCTAAAAAATCACTTGTAATTTTTATGGGACTTTTTATATAGAAGTATAAATATTATACATAAGAAACTATACATATGAAGAAGGTGACAAATATCCTCAGACTTGAAAATACAATGCATAGCTTCAAAGAGCCCTTCAAAACCTTCATGGATTAGGTATTTGAAAAATTCTTGTAAAAAACCACATGTAAAAACCAGAAAAAGCTAAAATTTGCAAATATATATCCCAAGAAGTGAATTCTAACTAGATGCATCATAGGATGGAAAACATAGAACATTTCACAAAACCTTACCCTGTTTACAAATCCCCAAATCCATTAAAAAAGTTATAAATGAGAATAGAAGACTACAAATAAAATGGAGGACAAGTATCCTTATTTACAAAAAAAAAAAAGAATTATTTTTCATAAACAAGATGATTTTGTTATGCCAAACCACAAAACTAATGGTAAGAAAAACCTTTGCATTAGCAAAGACTAAAGACTTCTCTAAAATGTTAAATAGTTTACTCCAAATTTGCTAAGTATCATGACATCGAAGATAAAGATGAGTGCAATCTTCTATAGAAAATAATATAGGTCAAGCACACCTATGAGTTGGAAACAAGTCATTTGTGCGATTCCTATAGAAAATCATTGTCCAAAGACCTTCCTAAAGAAAGTATTATATACAATATTTTTTTTACTAGTTAGATTTGAAACAAATGTTTGAAGATGGATGTCCATGAAAGGATCCACATTAATCAAAATACTAAACTATCTTGCCTTCAAGTGTAGAAAAATTGTGTGAGCTAAACAATCATATAATCCCCTATCTCTAACCATGATCAACTTCTATGGTTTCTTTAACGAGAGCTAATGTCCCTCTATAGCCAAATTTACTTGTGAATGAATTTTTTATTACTTTCTAGTTTTTAGAAATTGAGAACTACTACTATAACCTTTTTCTTCATTTGACCAAATCCTTATTTAGTTAAACCTATTAGAGTGAATGCTCTCCGATACATAATTTAAAGTAGAGCTATAAGTATAACATTTTTTTCCTAGGTAAACATGTTAGCCCAAGGTTCCTTACTTTGTTGAGCTTTGTACCGATGATAAGCATATTTCAAATGACTTTGATAATTATGCTAGATCTCTGCCAAGAGTTCTTTCATGCATATTTAATGAAAAATATTCAAGAAAAAAGAAAAAATTGTCAAATCAGAGATGCTATAATTCATGTCAAATAAAATCTCAAAGCTAGAAGAAAAATGGCAATCCTATACATTGCAGCTACTATCTTACATGAAAATTTGAAAGTCCTATACAAGAAAACTACTGCATAACTTATTAAAAATACAAGGGCTCATCCAAGCCTACATGTTTTATTAAATGAAGTTGTGAAGCTCTTGGAGAAAGAACTTAACACATGAAAGATGGAAGACCTTAAGGAGAGAGCCAACTTGATGAAATAACAAATAAAATAAGTAAGATTGCCTGTTAATTAAGGATAGGTCTTCTTAACCTCCTTTCCATGTCTTCTTTCTCTAACAAAACAAGTCTTTCAATTCATCAGTAGCCATTTCAGCTCTCAAAATAGAATACAAAAAGAAAAGTTATTTTGCTACATGAAATCCCTATTAGTTCATGGAGAGACTAAATACTAAGGAGATCTAAGGCTTAGAAGAAAACCACACTTGTGGCTCGCCATCATATATTGATCCAAAACCTTATGATATTAAATCTACATGTTTTTCTACTCGTATTATCTTTACTTAGTCCATTGCTTGTCAATGCATGCTTCTTTACTCACTTGAATTCCCAACAATCTTCCCTTTTAAAGGTATTCTAGGTTTTGTGATTCATAACTCTTTATTCTAAAGGAGAGGAAGCAAGCACCAAAATGCTAAGTAAATCTTTATTCGATGGGCATGGCAAGGAATCACATCAATAAGAGGCAACAATATAGGCAAGTAAGTCTTTCTATTTATGGGATCTTTATTTTATTGCATTCTTTTTTCGTGTGGGTCCTCTTCACTTCCTAACTCTTACCAACTTGCTTTTACACAAAAGCTCATCTCCAAAATTTCCCACTTCTTATATGGCTCTCGTACTTAGTCCATATTATATCAACATGGAACTCTCTTCACTTACACCCACTTGAATTCTCAACAACCCAAGCAACCATTTTATAATTCAAACATTTTCAAAATTTGAAATTCAATTCAATCCACCAAAACATTTCTACACTATGCATCCTTAACACAAGTGCATCAAAAACAACAATAACTCGAAACTATTGTCGAATGTGCTACGATAGAGTATAAGAAAAGAAACATAATTTTCAAAGTATAAATAAATATGAAAATTAAAAATAAATAAATAAATAATATCTAGGGACTTACACGAATATGAGAGACGATGTAATACAAAATACGAAGAATGCATAGATGAAATTATCAGGAGTAATAACTTCCATCTTCTGTCAAAAGGGAAAAAAGTAACTTGTCTCTGAAAACAAAACAATATTTGATGAAAAGAAAAGGAAAAGATAAAAATAAAAGAAATGTAAAATTGAAGTGCCCATAATTTCTCTGAGGAAAAAAAAATGGCATGGCTATCTGATCTAACAAGACTTGGTCTTTCAAAGGCGTCGAGATAGGAGAATGTTCAGTGCTGTTGTGGTTAGATCCATTCCGCAAGGTGCTCAGTGATCAAATTCAAAGGCATATGGACATAAAAAGAGAAAGAAACATGCATGCAACTAGTGGTACCTGAGGGATTGTGTGGGTAGTAGGTTAGAATTAATTTTTACTAAGTAACCCTTTTCTCATCACATTTTTCAATTTGAGATTAATCTATGGCTGTTTGTTTGGGCCTTTTTTTATGTGAAAATTAACTTTTTCAAAAAAAAAATACATTTCGTATATTTAGATAATTTTTAAAAAATAATTACAATATAAAAAATAATTTTAAGATTTTTTGTAGAAGATAAAAAAATAGCATCTGAAAAAATAACTTTTAGCTTTTTTAGTTATATATTTATCTATCTATACTAATTAATTATATTTTAAAGGTTGAAACAATGAGCACTTGACAATTGCCAACCTCTAATCAATTTCAATTTTCTAAATTTTTAAATTAATTAAAAAATTTAGAATTACAATCAATTATTAAAGAATGAATTTTAAATTTTGAATTCAACAATTTGTTTTAAACATCATTTTAAGTGAATTGATTTTTTACTTTTATGTCCCTTATATCTAAGTGGATGCAAAAGTTATAGATAGGGTTCAAAAATTATATACACTTCAGCCAGTTTTTTATTTATTGCCATCCACACATGTTTTTAATTTTCAAATTTTTGAAAAAATGAAAAAGAATAAACCTTGTTAAAAAGGAAAGAAAGAGAAATCCATGCTAAGGATCCACTTAAGAAGGAAATCTTCTTTCGAAAAAGAAAAAAAATTCAATGTACAGAAGAAATCACATTCTAAAGGATCCACTCTTGAACCTTTAGCGGTATACATACAAAACTCTTGGGTTTGAACCCTTTGGCGAGGATGGTGGCCCATTTATTTGAGTTGGTTAAGGATCTATCATAAGAAAAATAATTTGCTGAAAAAACTTGTTTTCTAACAGATCTACTATTTTGGTCATTTCTGTTTTTTTTTCATCTATGTCATCGAGAGAAACAAGTTAAAATGATATTCTTTGAACTTTAAGATATTTAGTACTATGGTAAACGTCATTGCATGAGGCTCGTCAGATGCAATAATGAAATTTTTCTTCAAGAACCAACTTATCATTGTTGCCATTGTCATTTTACATGTTTAGAGAGACCTTTAACTCCATGATTGAGCTTGTGTTTGCTTGGCGTAATTTCTTAGTGCATCAAAGTAAAGAACAACTGAAAAATGTGGACAAGTTGAATCCATAGCCAAAAGAGATAAGCATGCCTTAAAAAGCCATATATAGTAATACCAAACCAAAAAGCATACATTGGAGTACAATATAAAATCTATACAACTTTAAAAGCATGGATCTCAAAACTAGTACTTCGTATAAAAACTTGTATTAAGTACTCCAGCTAGAAACATCAGAATGCATACTTCAATATGTGTTCGATATATTAAAAGAAATCTACATATCTTGAGTGTTAGCATGATTTAATGATTATTGGTTCTACAGTATTTTAGGATTTGATATTGTATAGCTATTTTTTTTGTAACAACTTTATGTTTGTACTCTTTTCCTTGCTCTTGTTGTTACATGTATTTCAGAACCTTGTTGAATCCTTCGTATATACTTGGTACTCCAATTAGAAACTTGTTACAACTAGTACTCCAACAACATGTTACATATATTGGAAAAATGATCTTCATATATTTAGGAACATCTAAAAATGTGTATGAGATAGTGTAAAATAAATTTATATTAGCATCCATTCACATATTGACATATCAACAATTATGATTGACTTTCATATTCTTTACTTTTTTTTAGTATGTTCGGCAATAAGGTTTAAACATACTATTTCATGCAAACTACCGTAATCCTTCACCATCAACTCACTTCTTGTAACTTTCATGTTCATGATCATTTAAATTGAATGATTTGATGTAAAATTTAGGGATGACCAAAAAAACCATTAAAGCAGTTATCGTAAGGATTACCTGCAATGGGGCCGAGGATGCGACAAGTTTGGTTCCCATAGGGATAGGGGGAGAGTCCTCGTTTATTAAAGAGGACTAGGATGGGGAATGAGGTCCTTGCCCCATGGAGACCTACCAATTACCTATCAATATAAATAATTGAAATATCTACTTATATACACATACATATACTAAGAAAACCCTAGCAGACATTTATTTTTAAATTATATTTATTAGATTTGCATTATATATGCAATTTCATTTTTAATTTGGATCTTGTAATTATATTAGCAATACAAGTATTTGTTATTATACATATTTATGTTTCAAATTTCAAAGTATTTTTTTAAATGTTTCTTTATTATTTGAATTTTTTTTAATAAATCCATGGCAATTCAAATCCCCATGGGTAATGGGAGATTAGGACCCATGACAGGGATATAAATAGGTAGAGGGGGCAAAATTCTAAACCTAATAAAATTCTTTCATGCTATGCTATTAGTGTATTAAAATTAAACTTAATAAAAGAAATATCTTTTTTAAAGTTTGTCTTCATAAAAGTAAAAAAGAAAATGTTTGAGTATCTATCTATCCTACAATAAGTATAAAAGTTAATCATGAATATATTAATATATAATTGAGTTTTAATTAATATACTACTTCAGTCATTTGGTTGGTGGCAATGCCAGTTGTTTCCTCCATCCTCATGGTGGTCTAGGTGCTAGCTAGGTGTGACTACCTATAAAGGGACTCTAATGCCCAAGTCAATGAGTCATTAAAAAGGAAAATAGACAATTGGAATGAATAGCTTGCCCTTGATAGACTTTCCATTTTCTATTTATACTGCTTGAATATGTCCAGAATAGTTGATTTAGGGTTGAGCTGTATTGTATAGATGGTACGAAATACCATTTGGGAATCTTTCTAGAAGTTGCAATCTGATTTGTTGGGCAGCGGAAGCAACAAATACAAGAACAAACTCTTTCTTAATAGAAGAAACAATGGAAGAATAAAGCACAATATAAAGGAGACAAAATTTAACATGGTTTGACCTTAACTGTCTTCATCCATGATCCCCTAGAAGGAGTTATAAATCTTTTACTGTCTGCTGCTTTTAAACGGCTAAAGTTGCAAACCATCCTTACAAATACTTTATCACATGGGTAACTCCTAAAAGTTGCCCATATGGATCACTCCCATTTTTGGAGGATAATAAAACTCAAGTAACCAAAGCCATATTTATAAGCCAAAACACTAGCAATACTTCTATTTCTTACTGATTTGGACCTTTGGGTTCAATTCTAACAAATCCTCCCCTTAATTCAAAGTCCTGCCAAAAAGCTAACTGGAACAATTGCATCCACAAACATTCTTCTTACAAAACTTGTATTTCACGAGTATTCAATGGTATAAGTAGGGGTCATATCTGCTCTATTAACTTGTACCGCCACTGTATACAAAACATGCCTCTTGGCTTCTACATTACTAAGAAGACTTTCGACACAAACTCTCTTCACCTACACCATTACTGCTCCACGAGACACGTTGCCTGACCTTCGTATTGCTAGAAATACTTTCGACACAAGGGACCTCATAGATCCAAAAATTACCATTCTAACCAACACTCAACCAAGTCCAACCGACCTGAACCATAGGCTCTGATACCACTTGTTAGGCAGCAGAAGCAACAAATACAATATTAAACTCTTTCTCTATAGAGGAAATAATGCAATAAGAAAACACAATATAAAGGAGACAAAATTTAACGTGATTTAGCTTTAACTACCTATATTCATGACTCTATAAGGAGTTTCAAATCTTTCACTATTTGCAACTTTTGAATGGCTGAAGTTCCAAACCATCCTTATAAATATTTCATCACATGATAACTCCTAAAAGCTACCCATACCCACTTTTGGAGGATAACAAAACTCAAATAACCAAAGCCATATTTATAGCCAAAATACTGGCAATACTTCTATTTCTTACCAATGTGAGACTTTGAATTAAATACCAACAGATCTATGTGTTGACTCCGCGCTTATCCCGAGCTTGGGGTTTCAGTAGCTCATTCAGTGGATCCCGAAGTGGTGCGAAGCGTTTACCCTCTATGGTCACTATCCTCAGCATGGTTGTACCTCAGAGCTTCATGTCGCTCGTCAGCATGTGGTATTCATCCCAAGGTCCGACCCAACTCACCGCATGGATACCACAGCCTATTTCTTGAGCGGCCTGTTCTACTTTTGGGTTCCGATAGGTGGATGCCGAATAGTAACAATAAGAGTTCAATTTCTATACATTAATAGTGTAAAAGATGATTTTACATTGTCCTGTCAACCAATATAATTTCACTAAAGTGACGAGTCATAGGAAATAAATATCTATTTTTACAACCGCCCATCGTGATTTGTTATTTTAGTGAGACTCTATTGATTAATAAGATCCAATCTTCTCATATGAAATTTTCACATGATCTTGTCTATATTTGATCTTATCTATGTGTGATCTTTTGTCATTAATTTAAAATGTGGACTCATACATAGAGAATTAATGACAAGAGATTACGCATGACATGATCATGTGAAAATTTAACATGAGAAGATTTAAATCCTTGATTAATATTGTGAAATTATTGAGTTTAATTTCTATATTTTAACCGTCTAAAATTTGACACTCAATTATATATTAACAAATTAATCCAAAAAAAAAAAAATAGTTGAGTCTCCTGCCATTAATTACAAAATCACGTGAATAGAGTAGGAGGATTTGACATATATAGAAATAAAACTCAAAATTATTTCATATAGAATACTTTTGTGCTTACTGTCGATGATTGTTTTGTTGATGTCTTTCGGTTTCTTCATGTGCTTATTTTTCTTTCGAGACAGATCAGAGAGTGGTTACATTGACTTTTGGTCTTCTTGCTCGCATGTACGATTGAGTTGTATTTTCCTTCCCATAAAGCTCTCATGTACGTCCGGACTCTGGACAGAAAGCAAAGAAAATAAGAACTCAAGTTGAAGAGATGGTTTGGGAAACTCTCCTTACAATATTAACCAACTCACTCACCGTCCTTGCCTGGTACACACGATTCTTCTCTTCCTATCTTTTTCAATATCAGTTCTTTGAAATCTAAGTATCTAACCACTAAAAAAAGAAAAAAAAAATTATTCTCTACTCTCGCGTATTTCTATACGTTCAATGACACCGATATTTTGGGGTCTTGTTTACTAAATTAATGTCTTCAATTTTTATTTTGACATGCAGGCCTCCATTTAGTTTGCTTTGTCCATTGTAAGTACTGGATTCTTCATTTAATAAAATATATATACGAGATAATTGTGAACTGGGTCTCTAAAATTTTGGTGTTTCTCTATAGGTATGCTTCTATTCGGGCTATGGAGAGTGATTCCCACTCCAGGAATCAGCGATGCCTTGCTTTCTGGGTCCTGTTTTCCGTGTCTATGATCATAGAGTGGGAACTAGCTGTGCTATTAAATTGGTAATCTGAGTTCATTTTAATTTTTATGCGAATTTTTTATCATTTTAGTTTTGTTTTTACACAATCAAACTGTTATTCAATCAAATTATCTCATGTTTATGGCTTTTGAAGTAGTGGGATGAGAGTCAATCATGTTTTACTAAAGTAGCAAAATGCGATTAGATGGACATCAAGATGAAACTCAAACTAAGTATATATTGTTATTTGTATGACTTTGACAGTGAGACGGTGCGCCCTGATGCAATAGAAAGGTTGCTGCCTTGTGACTTAGAGGTCACGGGTTCAAATCTTGGAAACAATACCACCTGATGGGAGTCTCGTGCAATGGCTGCTCTTTTTTTTTTTTATGACCTTGACAATGATTGTGAGAATAAAAAACTTTTAATGATGTATATATGTATGTGTACGCATGAACACATTATTTCTAGAAATGCTGTAAGATTGAATTCATTTGAGTTTGAGTAAACACCCATTTATCTTCCTAAACACAAGTGTCCTAATTGTAAGCCTCCAACATTAAATATGTCAAAATAATCCAATGTCAATTTTTGACATCAAATTGATTCTTTATTCTTCAATGTCATATTTTGACACAAAATTCATGATATCAGAAAATGATACTAGAGACCATTTTGATAATTTTATTACTAGACAGCCAAGTTAATGACACTTGTATCTTTGAGAACCAAAAGAACAGTCTACTAGTTCCTGAAATGAATTTTGGGAAAGTTCATTCTCTTCTCTCTCCCCCATTTGGATTAATGTGTGCCTGTCAAATGACTGGATTGGTTATCATTACTTAATAAGGCTGTGATCATTTAAAATATAAGTACTGGCATCTTTGGCCATCAAACTCAGTTACAGGTATAGGTAGCTTTCCCATAGTTTTGTGCTTGACTATTATCTTGGTCACTGAAATGATGCCATTTTGGTGTGGTACTATAGAAGTAATTCTTTTAACATCTCAATTTTCTTATCTTAGGGTGTATTTGGTTAAGGGATAAAAATGAAGTTAAAATTACTATGAATGAACTCCATGTGTAAAATTATATACATAAAGCTCATTCATAAAAATTTATCATCATTTTTACCCCTCAATCAAACACACCCTTTGTCGAGATGTACTGGGTGGTCCAACATAAATGCTTACCAACTGAGCTGGAACCTTGTCTCCATGATCCAGCTGCGAATCTTTTTAAAAAATTCCATAATGTATGAATTTATTCTGAGATGGTGCTGATATCACATGATTGAGCATCACAAGCATGTTGGCTTACTTTGTTGTAGCTTTTGAATTTTGAGCATTTTGTGATCTATTTCTCTGGTGATCTTCAATTTTGATATTCTTTCTGGGAATAAAGTTTGAGAGTCTGAGCAAGCATGTGTACTGGTAGAGAACAATGTTAAAATGGAAATCAAATAAATTTTGGCTCAAAGACGGCAGGGTTTGGAAGAAAAATAAAAGCCAGCATACTAAACTTCAAAGTTCATATAGTTCCTTCTTTCCAGCTATCACTATTATCTACTACTTATGCTTATGTTTGAATATCCTGGTGTTTTAGTTTTGTACCACCATTTCTCCTGTTTTTTTTTTTTTTCTCCCTTTTTTCTTTTCTGGGTATGTTCTCAGTTTTAACCTGGGTTGTTATTGCAGGTTCTCATGGTGGCCTCATGTAAAAGGCATGGCAACTATCTTTCTGTTGATACCTTATTTTGGTGGTGCAACATACATGTATAAGTGCTTAATCAAGCTCTGCTGTAATTGGAATGAATCTACAAGGACCTTGAGCATCTTCAATCAGGAGAGCCCACATTTTGCATTGGATGAGGATGGCAAAGTTGGTAATGACTCTGACCAGACAATTATTACTAGTCAAGTACAAGATAACAAACTTGAAGTGTATCAGGTATTGGTTTTAATTTTTAACCCCAGTTTTTACTTGCACTATTACATCAAAATACTGGCAAACCATTTGATTAAGCTTTTGGAAGCTTGATAGAGAAGCTTTAAGGTTCTAGCTTATTTGTTTGCTGTTGTTGATTTCTTAATTTGTCAGCTAACTCCAAGTAAGCATTTTGCATGCTAAATGTTACAGACTGTGTGAGCTTTCACTTATAATTTATTGCAAATTTGTTTAGATGTAATATGGTAACCACTGCCTACTAGGAGGCGGCTCCTTCCTACTTGTCAGGATTATGGGTTTTAGATATGGGGAAGGAGAAAAGAGAGAATAAAGACTAAGAATAATTCTTTTTATAATAATATTAAACTCATAATCCCAATTAAATAAGGAAATAAATCATGAAATAAAAGAAAATATAAAATCCAATCCGGGGAGATCATATAACATACTCCGTGATACACTAAGATACAATTAGAATATTATGAGGTACTTTCCTTGTTTCTAACACTACTCATTCCAATTAGGATCTTCATTTACTGTCATTCTGTTGTATCATTGTCATGGATATCAATGCATACTTCTTAAAAATTATTTGCATCAGGTGAGACACGATTCTACTGATTGTGACTCAACTAAAAGCAATTATACAAGGCCAACTGGTGAGAAGCAAGTCCAGAAGGAATGGAGCTGTGCTTTATGTCAGATTAGTACATCCAGTGAAAGTTGCTTAGGGGCACATCTTCGAGGGAAGAAGCACAAGGCTATGGAAAATGAACTTAGAGTTGAGCTACCTGTAACAAATGGGACATATCTTTTATCCTCTACGCAAAAAAGAATCAAAGGAATGGCTCTACTGCGGAATCTAAACCAAATTGCAAACATTCTAAGTCCTGTCTCCAGGTCTATAAGGTCGTGTGAATGGACAAAGCCAAATTCTGGATGGACAAAACTAAATACCGATGGTTCTATGCAGAGAGAAACTGCTAGTTTTGGTGGACTGCTTCGTGATTGCAGAGGTGAACCGATATGTGCTTTTGTCTCTAAAGCTCCTCAAGGAGATGTTTTCTTGGTTGAGCTATGGGCCATATGGAGAGGCCTCGTTCTTTCTTTGGGTCTTGGGATTAAAGCAATATGGGTGGAATCAGACTGCATGAGCGTTGTAAAGAAGATCAATAAAGATCAACCTTCTTGTCCGAAAGCCGATAGTTGTTTGAAACAAATCTGGAAACTCTTAGGTAAGTTCAATAGGTATCACGTTTCACACTCATGGCGTGAAACTAATAGAGCGGCAGATCATCTTGCAAAGATGGTTCTTTGTGGAAATGATGTGGTATTGTGGCCAGTTGATTTTCCAGATAGCCTATGCAATATAATTAAAGATGATGCCAATGGAAAGAAATATCTTAGACGGTGATATCTAAGTCTTGAGGTTAGTTTTAGATTGCCATCGGAATAGGGTTAGTGGGAGAGGTAAGCAAAAGAAAGGAAACAACCAGAAAATTCCATGCGGAAGCATTTGCTAGAAGTCAGTTGCCAGGACTCTTACGTGGGGCACCACACAGTCCAAGATGTAAGAATTGACACTATTTACATGTAAAGGGTTGCTGTTTTTAGCATTTAACTAACAATTGACATTACTTAGAGATAACAAATGTACACTTTGATTGCTTAATGACATTTAGTTTGTAATTATAGTTGAAATTTGCCGTATCCCTTTTCTTCTCAAGATTTTAGAATTTCAGTAGGCCTTCCCTTTCTCATCCTTTCTTCCCCAGAAGTTTGTTCCCTTGAATGTATTTGCTATTGACAGTCAGATATTCCTTTGGTTACTGGTGAAATTACCAGAAAAATTTGATTACTTTCTGTTTGCATATGTGACTGCAGTACTTCTTGCAGCGACTGATCTAGTTAGCAACGTATCTTAGCAGTGCATCTGAGAGCATGTTTATTGTGGGAAAACAATACTTTCCCAAGTTCATTTGGCTGCATGTCTTATTCTGATTCATTGCTATGACAAGTAAATATTTGCAGCATCACTTGCCAGCTTCGCTTATGATGTGTGTTCTTATGGTAAGGCCTGCAAAAAGCACCTATTCCTGTTTAGCCACCAAGTGCAGCTATTTTCGTTAGTTACAAGGTGTCATCAACTTAAACTCCGTAAACTTTTTACTCTATGGACCATCGGCATAAGGAGCATCATCAAACGGGTTTCTCCCTTTTTAGACCCAAAAAAAGAAAAAAGAAAAAAAATAAAAATAAAACAGGTGTATCCCTCGTTGGATTAAACATTTTGTTAGTTACTTTAGTTTAATTCTCTGAAGTCTGAACATCCTGCGTCGCATTGCAGGTCTTTTATGCATTGACTGATTAACATTTTACATATAGAATTGCAACATCTTTTCACATGTAGAAAGTTGTCTACAAACCCACCAAAAGAAAGTTGTCAAAAATTATGTATCAAAATTTATATATATATTGACAATAAGATCTCCTCTTTTTTCTCCGAGGGAGAGGCCTCCTCCTATTATCAATGTAATTTTCATCAATTTTTATCAATTTAATTTTGATACATTGTAATGTAAAAATTTTTTATAATGTCATCTAATTATATGTTTTTCCATTTTTTTAGTTTTATCAAAATATCTTTATTCTATTTTAAGTAGCTAACATAAATGATTTATCACGCATTATGATGTTGTCAAAAGTTATTACTATTGATTTAATTAAAAATTAATTTAACTTCTTAAAATATCTAATATTTATCTTATTTTTATTTTTCATACAGTTATTAGATATTACAAGTATTAATAATTAATTTTTTTAATATAATTATATGAATTCAGATATTAAGTTGTTTTAAGTTTTAATACAAAAACTATCTAAATGATACAATGTTGATTTTTTAAAAAAATAATAAATAAAATGAATAACAAGTATACAATTACAAACCTTATTTTGTAAATCTTGCCTTTACATAGTTAAATAAACTAGCGAATAAACAAAGAGTGTAATTTCTATATACAAAACAAATTATATAATGTACTACTATGTGACCATTAATTTTTATTATTTTTTACTTTATTCATATTATTGAATTTAAGGTAATTTGATACATTAAATTAATTAACTATCTGCACTAGAAAAAGTTTAAGGTTAATTTTTTTTTATCGAAACTCAAATAGTATAAGGCTAAATTATTTAGTTTACTGAATAAATTATAATTTACATACTTCTAAAGAATTAAGAAAAAAATAGAAACGGGAGATAGACAGGTATATATCCGCTTTTGAATACACTATTAATAGTAATACATACCAATGAAGTATATAACTAATATAATGCATCTAATTATCTTAATTTTTGACAATAAAGATGTCGAAAATATTATAGTAAAATGTAAGCGATTGTCAAAAAGATGCTGATATCATATTTCTATTTAGTACCTTTTAAAATAATATAAATATCGGATGCTAAAATACATGTAAGTGCGTTGTAAATTTTGACGTAGGTATTTATCTTTTTATTGTTATTGATTCTTACTTATTTTTATTTTTCTACAATACTCATTGTTGTAATATTTAGGTAACTATTGTCTTAAGAGAGTTTTTTTTAAAAAAAATTAATATATAAATATAAATGATTATATTAAACATGTTAGTTAAATACTAGTGATTTTTTTTAAATAAAAGTTCATTTTGATCCTTAAAATTATATACATATATTACTTTAGCCCCTGAAATTAATAAATTATCAATTTAGTAATAGAAATTATAAAAAAGTGATTCAAAATCGTCTCTATAATAGTGTTCATAGTGATTAATTTGAATTACTAAAATGACTCATTTGAATCTTTTTTTTATATAGTTTTAGAGATTAAATTAAGAGTTTCTTAATTTCAAAAATTAAAGTGAAACCCATACAAATTCAATAACTAAAATGAATATTTTTTTGTGTGCACCAGTAATATTTAGTGACTTTATAAGAATTAAAATGGGATCAATATTAAATAATAAAATTAACTTATAACTAAATTAACAACAACAAAAATTGATATCATTATGATGACTAATAAATAATTAATGTTAACTGTGTATTTTTTCGATTAGAAGAATGATATTTTGATAAAACTAAATAAAAATTAATGTAAGTGGAAGCTGTAATAAATATAAAGGAGTCACAATAGCAAATCCCGTCTTCTAACTCCTAAATCATCATGTAGTTACTCTCACATAATTTGTTAGTTTCATTGATATAATAATCTTACATGGGGTCGTAGCAGCACTACAATGTTATCCAAATCTAAACGACACTGTAATATTCCATGTGAGATGCCACTAATCAGAAAAACTAAGAGCAGATTACTGAAATGACCAAATGAAAAGATTAAAATAAAATTTATGACTAGACGGAGCTACTTTATAAGAGAGACTAAAGAGACAATCTTGATATTTTAAGGGACCAAAAATATGATTAAGCCTTTCTAGACGTACCGACATCACAATATCTAAACACAACAAAAAGAGAGAGATATTAAACAACCATAACCCATTAACATGACACGGTCGTAACCTAAACAACACCATAATCTTTCGACCGGAAAGAAAAAAAAGAAACCCCACCATAATCTCTAGCATTAATAACTGATTAACAAAAATATTTAAACATAGCGAAGTCACTGATAATAAGCCAACAACAATCAACGAAAGAAGAGACTCCTAACACTTCTTCAATGTGTGATCAACTAGTCACCATTCTCCTAATCATCATCATCATCATCACTTGTTGAATAATCATTCAAAGTAACGTTTCCATCTACAAATCAAACACAACAAATCAATTAATATCAATTAATATTATTACAAACAATGAAAACCAAAATACAAATTAGATTAAGAAATAGAAGACAATTTACCTTTCATTTCTGAAACCCACATCCAATTTCTAGCACACATTAAAACTTCTATCGAGTCGTCGCACAGTTCACCACACTGAGGACTAATCATGCAATCACCTTCAGTATATTCAGATTTAAAAGGAACAGTTGCCATTGGGATAGCTAATAAATCTCTAGCAATTTGTTGGAGAGTTGGATATTTGACCCTTTTTTTCCTCCACCAAACCAAAAATGTCAAAATCATGATATCTTGGTACAACTTGAGCCAATTAATAATCCAATTCAGTACTCAGAGGTGAGACCTTTGCCGCCTTCTCTCTCACATAAAATCAAAATCACTCAGATGATCTCCAGAATCGACTGTCTTCTTCCATAGAAAGCTCATCCACAATTGAGCTTGAAGAACTTTTCTTTTGCTGGTACTCATTAGTCAAGTCATAAAATATTTGTTGAATCCTTTCAACTTGCTTTGAGCAGTCAAATGGATATAATTTGGAAAAGTAGTACTCAACCAAATACATCTTATACCTAGGGTCCAGGACAACAGCAACACTGATTATCCCAAGAACATCATCCCAATCCTTTTCAAACTTTGTCATCATGTTACACGCCATTTGGCTAATCAGTGGATTAGGAGAAGTAATCCATTCATCCAATGCCAATTTCATTTTACAAATTTTTATAAAATACAAATCAGCAGTTGGATACTGTCCTAGAAAATAACTGAGTCGCATCATAAAACACTTGTAATCTGTCACAAATATCTTTGGCAAGTTCCCACTCCTCATCGCTTAGCGCACTTGTATATTCAGGTTCCTCTTGTCTTAAACCGGGGAAAACATCTTTATACAAGCAAGCAGTTTCTAGCATCTTATAAGTTGATTTCCATTTATTTTGACAATCAGCAACTAATTTTTTTGAGAATGGAACTCCAGATTTCCCACACCAAGTCACAAATGTTTGATGCCTTTTAGCCATCGCACTCCAATACAATGCATTGTTGCGAATCTTCTCAAGACTTTCCTTAATTATATCCAAGCCATCTTTCGCAATCAAATTTAACATGTGAGCACAACAATTCATATGCAACAATTTACCCCTCAATAACATATCCACCATCCAAACGTCCCAACACCTCGTGCTTCATAGTATCATTAGTTGAAAAGTTATCCCAAGTAATGGTTGATAATTTTCTATCTATGTTCCATTCCAACAAAACCTCCATTAATGGGTCAGTGAGCTCTTCACTTGTGAGAGTTGTGGGAACATAAGTACAGTTGAGAAATCAAAAGAACACAAATCATGAAGTGATTAGAAATCAAAGTTAATTATAAGAAATCTGTTAAGAAAAAATACCTCAAAAGGTGACTTTGCAAATTCCATGATCTATCAATGTAGTGTGCCATGACAACCATGTATCCTTTCCCTTCATCGGAAGTCCACATTTCAGCGGTAACTGCCACTCTACTTCTATTTTGGTCCAAAGCCTTCATTAATTTGAGCCTCTCTTCCTGATACACTTAGAGGATGTCTTTTTTTATTTCTTTGAGACTTGGAAACTGAAACAAAGGCTGTAAAAGCGAGGCGAACCTCCTCATTTCAGTATGATTCACTGTACTCAGTGGATATTCATGCATAATAATCATCTTGACAAGCAAACTTCTTGAACATTCTTGATCAAAATAAAATGGAATTATTTCTCCACCTTCTCCTTGTTCCTCAAAGCACACTTCTTCATCTACTGGGAGAGCATTGAATGATAACTCTTGATTTTCTTGAGATGGATGAACATTTTCTCTTGAAGGAGTAGAACACAGATTAGGAGATGATATGTTGGCATTATCCTCCATTAGAATAGAAAGTTATGGCACCTACATAATTTAAATAGGAAAGAAAAAAAATAGGTTAGAAAAATTAAACCAGAGATAGAAATTAGGAATGAGGAACTAACGTGACATTCAACTAAAATTGTAACCATTTCAATTAAAACTCTAAAAATTGAATATAATATCACCGGATGCAATAACCATTCCACTAACTACAGTAAAAACAACATCAAAACCAAAACTGATATTTTTCAACTTTACAAATTCACTGATCTAAACACTTAATTGTCATACAATGGTAAAAAAGGTGGCCCAATGCACAAGGCTCCCACCTAGTGGGGTTTGAGTAAGGCAGATGTACGCAACCCCATCCCCGCTTTGCTAAGAAACTGTTTCCAAGATTTGAACCCATGACCTCCAAGTCACAAGACAGCAACTTTACCGTTGCGCCGAGACTCACCCTCTAACTTGAATGGTAAGCAGGAAAATCTACCCAATCTAACTTGAATCATGACCAAAGAATATCAGATTAAAAAAATACCATGAAATGCACAAATATAAAGACGTTGACACTAGAGAGTTCCTTTAGAATTTATCTAGGTCTCATCAGCATTTGCAATCCTTAAATCTCAACAGACTAAAAGAATACAAGAAATTGCAGAAAATGAATTAAGCCTCCAAATTTTATCTCAACAAGACTGAATGGCTTGCCTTTCAAACATGAAGGAGATCCTTAAAAAATATTAGCTTCAGAACTAAACCAAACAGCAACGTATCAGAGAATGTTTCTTGCATTCAGTTTAAAATGCGACTATTATTTTATGACCCAGAGTTAAAAGCTGAATTTTTTTATAGGATAAGGCATACATGTTAGCTTCATAGCAAGATAACACACGCATGATTTGGAACCAGGGATTTAATCAGTAAATGCTGCCAGATGAGAAAAAACCTGCAGAAGAAGACCTAATTATGAATTTAAACTGGTTGAGTCGGAAGGAGCTTTGAATTGAAATTTTTACAAGCCAATGGCTTCATGTGTCAGCTTTCCAAGAAAACAAAGGGAGCTGATTTCACAATGACTAGCTCAAGTTATGGTCCAAAGAGTAAGAGCTGCCCACGCGATAATGACAAAATACACGACACATATGTTACTAATATCAATATGCACACTGTTTCTCCTAACATAAAACAACAACCACACATGATTTCCATATCAAATACAGCCAATAGATTCAACCTACCATTCCACAAAAGCATCAAATTAGTTCATAGCCATTTTTTCTTTATACAAGACGTAGCAAAGAATGTCAAGCTTTACCAAAATGAAGAACTGCCCCTAGGGAAAACCCCAATATGTCCCAGGGAAAGAGGAGTGTAAATTTAGGAAGTTGGAAATCAAATCACCATTAACAACAAACCAAAGAGAAGTTTCTAATTCATGATTCATGGACGGCTTTTAACATTTCCTCCATGACGTGGTCAAGTAGCATACAACTATACAATCAAATGATGGCGGTGGGACTTGACCACAGAAACAGAAGACGCCACGCCAAACCAAATACCAACAAATCACTCACACGAGTTGAAGGCAGTGTTTGTGAGTTTGGGTTTTAGAAGAGAATGGGGGAGAAGAAAGAGCTTGAAGAGTAAAATTTAATAACAATTTACTCTACAAAACCCTTCCTCCCCTCACTTCCCCTCAATAACCAAACTCACAAACTCACCCAGAAAGAACAGTGATAAGGGTGACATAGAAGCATGCACGCAGGCCGACCCTGGCTTTGCCAAATGGGTCAAGCATTTCGCCGAACAGGTTGCGTGCTGATGAAAAAAAAAAAAGGGCTCATTAACCCATAGCCATCCTTCAAATTAAGCCAACAACAAAGACAATCGGAGCAACTCAGCAAGTACACACAAATAGCCAAGCAGGATGAAGATGAACTACGAGTTTTCGAAACAAGACAACCAGAAAAGAAAGGAAAAAGGAAAGGGCTCCAATATTCCAAACACCAAAGTTCCTTATTTCCTGTAAGTGAAAAAGAACATGGAGGATTCACCTTCAATGGAATCTCGGCAGAAGAGTTGGAGTGTGAGAGAGAAAGAGGAGCTTGAAGGTGGGTCGTTGAAGCCCAGGGCGGTTAACGGAGCGGGGACAGAGTGAGTGAGGATGAAGCGTGACAAGATGGAGACGGCGGCGGTGAAGCAGCGTGGGATATGAGGTGAGATGGTGATTAAATAGACACATAAATAATAGGGTTTTGGAGTTAGAAGTAGAAGCGGAGGCATAACTCACTCACTGTAGATTGCAAACAATTCACAAGTTAAATGGACTACGGGGCGGGGCGGGTATCTTCTACGCCCCCGCCCCCGCCCCCGCCCCCCCGCGATAACAACATGTTTGGGCTGAGCTCGAACCAGCATATTTCTTATGGTCTACAGTTTCCAGTGCTATTAGAGTGAGAGTAAAGCTACTCGGCCGGAAACCTGCTGCCCAAAATTTCGGTAATTCATGAAAAGAAAGAAAAAATATTATTTCTATTACGAGGGATTCTCATATGCCGTTGATGATCAATGCCATCTGTTACTGTTGTAATTAATCACATTTTTAAAATGTACTTAAATGCAACTAAAAATGTAGCTAAACCGCCACACACACTTCATCTCCTTCCTCCTTCCTCACCTCTGCCACCACTCCTCCATCCCTGCTACCACTATCACCATTGCCTTCTCACCCAAGCTTCCATACCTATTGTCCCTTTTCACCATCACCATCTGAAATATATATCTCATCACTGCACATACAAAACCTTCATCCCTCCACTTTTATCATTAATCACAAAATCATCATCATAATAAACCTATCGCATAACAATAACCATCATTAGCCACACGCACTCTTCCCTCCTCCCTCCCCCACCACTCCCTCGTCTCCACCACATACACTTTTCCCTCATGTCTCTCTCCTCCTCTTGCTCTCTTTTTTCTGATCAGGGCATCACAATGCCCTTGTTCCTCTCCGACACGGCCTCTTGCACGAGCTCGACAGCCTCGCGCTTGCTCCCATGTTGCCGTTATCAATGCCGAGTAGAACTGCTCGCTTGTCGAGGATAAGGACCTCTCCCTAGCCGTCGATTTCTTTGCCCTCCAGTCACATGCCGCTGACCTCCAATCTGACCTCAACCGCCATCTTCGCGACCTCTAAGAGGCAAAATCGTAGAATCACCAACTCCAATTACATCGTAAACCCCAAAAAAAAAAAAAATCAGAAACTGATGCTTTGGAAACGTTTCGAAAACTAATCACATTTTTTTGTTATGATTTGTTGTGATTTGATTGTGGTATGATTTGAGGCTGCTGTTGGGTGTCATGGGTGCTCCACTCACTCCAGTTCATGTCGCGCCCCTAACCTTTTGCCTCATCTCAGCATCAAGGACACTCCCATCTCTCTATCAGCATTTAGCCACATAATTTCGTTTACCCACAGTTATAAAATATGGTTAAATGTGGCACAGAATTTGGTTTCCCGAACTCTATTTAGTGAATAGTGTTTTCTTTTCAACTACCCACATTTCAAAAATGTGGTTAAATGCCAACTGCAGGGAAGGCCTTGACTAACAACTGTAGGATAGTAGGCACCTTGTATTATTTACTATTGGATGAGATGTAAAGCCTATTTGAATAGAATCTATACTTCATCCAATGGTAGATGAGATGTGAGTCAACACAGTCTTTCCCATACATAATAAGTACTAATAATACAACTTCAAAAGAAATATCATTGAGGCAGCTCAAAATAATAATAATAATAATAATAATCATAGAATTTTTTTTTATTCTTGTTCTTTAAGATTAAAATAGAACACAATAGAACAAGTTGTAGTATGTTCGTGATTTGAATTTATTCAGTTTTGAGGTAAACACCCAACTGGTTTGAATATTAATTTTATTTTGGTTTGATTCAATTCAAATTAATTATCTTCAAAGAATCGATTAGTCTTATATATTCAATTTTTTCTAAAAGTATTATAAAATATTTCATAAAAAACTTTTAAAACTATTAAATTAGACTAATCATTATTAAAAAATATATAATTATAAAATCTATATTAATTTTAAAAGTTATGATAATGTGTATTACTACTAATTAATAAGTTAAACAAATAACAAAAAAAAATTCAAACTAAAAGCATGCTTATTTATTGTTTGATGTGATCATGTAAAAGAATTAATAGATAACTCAAAATCTAAAATATTTAGTCAAAACATTATATGAATATTTAGATAATTTAGTATTACATAGATTTTGATTTTGATCCCTGGATTTTTTTTTATTTCAATCCTAACATTTTTTTTAAAATTGATTGGTTTTAGTCCTTATGGTTAGTCTATTTATGATAATTATCGAGCTAGCGCACAAAATACCATCATTGCCATTCTACATGGCAACTAGGAGTGGAAGTAGGTCACATTGCTTATTGGGGGTCTTCAACCTAACCTATATTCAGCCTGGCTTGGCTTAGCTTATTTAATAAACAATTCAGGTTTAGGCTTTTCAAAAATCCTTTTAGCTAAACAAGTTAAGCTCTAGGTTATAAAAATAGCATATTAAACCTAACGGGCTGACCTACTTATATTATTATTATTATTATAATATAAAAATATAATGATAACAAAATATTTTAATCTATTTAAAAATGTACGTTTAAATTTAATTAATAAGCCCATAATCAATTTAAAAATATTTTTTTTGATATATTTAGAAGTCTTACTACTTATTTAAGGGTTAAACATTTTGTAATACCTAGAGTATAGAAATCCCCAAATAACTTTGAGTGACCTTCAATGTTATCGTTAGGACCATATTCTAGTGTCCATATATACTAGGTGAAAACTGGAACATACATTTTAAGACAGTTTTGTTTTCATGCTGTCGAGTATGACCCCATATAATTTTTTGCAAATATCTGGAGTTGTAGATTTCCAATTGACATGAATTTTATACCGTTGGAAAGATAATTCCTACAATTGCTGTTTCTAGCCCCGAAAGCCAAATTCCAACTACATTGAGAGCTACAAACGAATTAAATTGCAACATATGTGCTATTACGTGTACACTCGTTGTAGCTAATCGATATGAGCATGAAAGCCCATTTTTTAGTGCATGCTTGTTGCAGCTCCCACAACGTCAGAAAGTCCTAGAAACACGTTTGTACGCATGCTAACCTTTATCCACTATAAATAGACATGTTATAAAACCTCCAAACACTTTTGAATAAACCCTAACTGCCCCTAAGAGTTCTGCTAGCTCTGTACATGAATTTCCAAGCATTCTCAAGCACTTTTAATCAATTCCAATTCGTTTTTCACCAGTTAAATCCTTCCAATAAGTGTGTTCTTCATTTCCTTAACCTTGTTCTTGAGTTTAGTTGCTAGTAGGGCTCTCATGATTTAGTTTTCTTTTTCCTAATACTTCCAAATCAATTCTAATAGCGTTCCAATGAATCTTTGGTAGTTGGAAACATCATTTCAAGTTCATAGGATCATATCGACAATGGTTAGGCACTCATGGTAATGAATGGTGAGTGGATTTAATCTCGTGACCATATTTTTTTGTCATTATACATATCTTCCTAATATTATACAAAATTTTTATGAAATTTGAAAGTGAGTTATGTCATGTATAGACTTTTTATAATTTATGCCAAGTTTAGAAAATTATTATTTTACAGTTATCATGAAAATTATATTTTGAAAAACCATGAGACTATTATTTATATGCCTATATGCCATGAAAAAAAAGTTTTATCTTTTGAAGAAAAGATTTATTTGAAAATGTTAAGTTACACTTAATTTCTATTATTGCCAGACATGCTTTATTAATTTGATGAAATTATTATGTTATCATATTATGGATTTCTTTATCAAAATTTTTAGAATCCTAGCTATGTGTAATTAAAAGTGTTAAACTAAGTATGATTGATAACAATAGCCAGATACATACTCTGTGGATTTCTGAACCACTATGCCTACAAGCTAGCTGATCCCTTAGCCATGATTTCATAACTGCCATTATGCTTGTTAGTCATATTATTGTTGGAGTTATATGAATTTAGAGCTTTCATATTTATTTAATTTAATTGCAAGTTAGTTTGATAGTAGTTAGAGTTATAGGAATTTAGAACTTTTAGATTTATTTAGTTTAATTGCAAGTTAGTTTGATAGCAATCATTAACAAAGAGCCAGTGAGTTAACTGCTATAAGATTGTTAGCCTTGGTACCAAGTTGTCAATCAAAGGACAATCCTATCCTTCAAAGTACTCAAAGAATGAAACCTTGTTAAGTGTCTAACTTATGGGATCTAGTTAGGTGCCTTATCAGAGTTTCCGGATCAAAGTACTATTTATTTATTATGTATATAATTATTAAATTATCAAAGTTTCATGTTTCTCTATTATTGATTTATGTGATATGGATTTTAGAGAAATTTTCAATATTATTATGTAAATAGCTATCAACTATTTTTTGTAATACGTGTATACTGTATATATATGTCTTGTTGGTTGTCCCATATAAGCTATAGATGAGAACCTACTCACTGAATTTTGATGAACCCACCCCTATTTTTCCTCCCCCTTACAGTTGCAATTGTAGATCCAGTTATTATTCAAACTCAACTTTAGTAGCTTTGCAATTGTCCTAGTGTTGAGCTTCACTTTGTAGTGAAGTTTAGATTAGGATCGTGGTAAACTAGAGTGCTCCAGTAGTTGTGCAAGCATGATTCTCGATCATGCCTTGTATATGATTATTTTAATTATGTTTACAGTTGTTTTATCAATTATGTTTGGCTACAGCCTTGACCAAGAATATTCAGCTTTATGTTCAGATTACATGTTTTGGAACAATTTAGATTTATGAATTGTTATTTAAATTGATGTGTTAAATCAAGAATTTATATTTAAATCATATTTTTGAAATAATACTATTATATCGTGCATGCTACTCAAGTCATATTACCTATAGCCTTCCGTGGAGACCTAGTCTCTTACATGTCGGTCACATTCGCAAGTTGGGTGGTGACAAAATGGTATCAGAGCCATATGTTTTCTTGCATGGTATTAGAACAGGTGTCCACAAATGACGTGATGTTTATGTAAATAGAATTGGGGCCATTTGCATCAACGTAGTGTTATTTGATACCTTTAGAAATAGAGATTCATATGTCTTCTTAATATTCTGGTCCTTGTGGCATGTTCTTTTCTCAAGTGAGTTATGTCACCTCCTAACCGAAACAACCTTTGTTATCATCATACCAACATTATGCCTTTTTGCACATGTCATGTCTAATGCATAAAGCAAGCTACAGTTAGCTTGACAAAACCAATTAGTGAGAATGTTGGGATTATAGTAGGCCGACAATGGGCATGGTCAAGCAAGATAACCGTCAATCGGGGTCAGTAATTGTCACAGTCAGTCAAGGACACCTTCTTTAATGCGCTTTATCACCGCCTAACCTCAAAGTATGGGATAATCTCATCTTTCAGCACAAGTATATCAGGACGCACTGGAGTCAAACGCGGGGTTGACAATAGGTTAGGGTTATTTGAGACATCCTTCACGATATAGAGACATCTTATGACCCAGATATCAGTCACAAAATGTCTAAGTCAAATTGGGTCCATTTCAAGGTCTAGTAGAAGTTGGTGATCTATGTGCCATCATGAAGTTTAAAGGTGACAATGTAGGGAGGATTAAAATAACCTTCAAGGATGGTAGAAGACTTTAATAGACGGGTTTCATACATGATTTCCTTATGTGATTATGTGTTGTGTTATGTCAAAATTCACATGATTAGCATGAGATGGAAGACTAATTAAAACTAACTATGAACAAGTAAAACTAAAATATTTCCATGTAGTGATGGGTAATGAATATAGAAGGATAATAATAATGAATGATAACCTGAATAACACATGCATGTAAGACTCATAAGTGAGTACAGTGAAGATGTTATCGTTAAATAGACATAGTTATAAGACTTTAACCATAGTTGGAAACTATTGTTGTTATATGCTTGTCAATTTGTGTTTGTTCATGGTGTCTTGTTTTTAGAAAATGTTCTTGTGGGTGTTGTGAAATGCATGCTTAATGTCTCAATGTATTATAATTGGCAAATGTTGTGGACTTGCTATTAGAGTATATTTAACATGTTTTCATGAATAGTTAGTGATTATTGGATTCAAATGCTATGTGAAGGTGTTTAATATGACTATTCATACCATATAAATCCCAAGAAGGTGCTAGTAACTAGTTATTGGATGATAGGACTCAATTACAACTAAATTATTAGCTTGTTGCTATTATAGGAATAGTCCAAATGGTAAGAATAATCCAAGTGTTATTTTATTTTGACTATTATTGTATTTGAGCCCAAACCTTGTTTGGTGGTATTTGTCTATGTTTCCTCTTGCTTTGAGTTTAGGGTTGGATGTAATTAGGTGTGGATGTCCTCTATGGGCCCATATTATCTATAACATATTCATAAACATATTGTGGATACATGTGGTGTTATCTCATATTAAAGAGTATGTAGATGGTTATGAGATATTGAATTGTGATGTCCAAGAATTGTTTCTTTCCGTGATTGGTTTGGTGATGAGAATGCTTTTATGATGATGTTTATGCAAATGGTCAAGTGTTCTACCACACTAATATTTAAGCACGAGGCTCTTACCATTTTTATGTTTTCAAAAAAAAAAATCATACTACTAGCCACTATAGTTGTTTTCGAAATAAAGGTTAAGAATGAAATCAAAGTTTAATAAATTAATAATTAGTCAATTATGACTAAAGAATAAGAAGTTAAATATTAGGGTATTACACAAAATCTATTACCTAAATGGATCATCAAATCGTTAAATTATTATTAAGACTTTTGATATGATATATGGAATCGGGGGAAACAAAGAATAATATCCTTATATTTCATCAACATGCATAACATATGCGAATATTTCCATAATATTGTTTTTGTGTTTTAATGAGCTATGCAATACTTATGTTACAAATGTGACGCTTTTGCTTTCTTTTTTTCCAATATTCTTTGGTGTTCTATATTTATTTTTAATGTTTTGCTCTTCAATTTTGGCTCTTTATTATATAACTATATTTATATATGTTTTTGAAAATAATTCTGTCAATTATGTTATTCATGGTTCTTTGACATGAGATTTTCTTAATGTTTACCTTGGTCCATATCAAAGACTTCATTTTTAAATAGCAATTTTTTTCGAATAATATTTATTGTCTATAGTTGAACATCTACGCTATTTAGGATTAAGTTTGTACAAAGAACATATAGATAACATCCTTAAGTTATGAATCTTGAATACAGTATGGTTCAATTGGTTGTTAAGTAGGTAATATTAATCTTGGATATGCACTGCCTATAATAGATAGGTGCATAATTACTTGCATTGGTGATGGTAGTTTTCAAGTGAGTATGATAGCTACTTTGGTGTGACATTTTTTATGCTATTTTATTATGTTAGTTCATTTGCTTTAAAATAGATCAATTAGAGATATAAGTACCTACTCTTAATATATGTTTGTGCATTGCTTCTGATTCGGTGCAACCATGCATTGATTTTTCTCCCCTTAATCTTTATCGAGTTTGATATGGAGAGGGGTGTTGGCTTTAATCAGATAGCTTAGGATTCGATGAGCTTAACATTCCAGCCCATGGTGCCTGATATGGGTGCAACTCCTCAAGCTAGATAGAGTTTTAACCCTTTAAGAAAATAAGGTTGTGTACTTCTAACAAATATAGCTTTTGACCTAGGTAAGCGCTTAATCTTACAAAAGGTATTAGAGCGAAGTCATGGGTTCAAATCTCCCAGCCAACAGTAGAGGGAGATTGTTGGCTTTAATATTAATCAACAGTCAGTGTCACATTTAGGATTCAATGGGCTTAACATCACAGTCCATAGTGTTTGTAATAAGTGCAGCCTCTCAAGCTAAATGCTGGTCTGACCCTTTAAGAAAATAAGGGTATGTCCTTACTAAAAATTATAGTTTTTGACCTGGTGATAAGTATTTGATCATACAAAGAGGAATGTCAAGATAAAGGTTGAGATCTGCTGGATAGGGAAGCCAAGCCTGTTGCTATCTGGAGCAAATATTTTGAAGAGTTTGGCCTTGAGATTCAACAATGTGTTATTATGAGTTGTTTCAATAATTTCACAATGTAGGCTTCTTGCTCATAGGTATATTACTATAATAATATTCGGGACTGCCTAAAAAATTATTTGGTTGAAACTTTTTACATTCATACTATATGGCCCTTTTTCTATTGAGCAATGGATTATTCAAGCTAAATATATTTTTTCATTAATTGTCATAAATTGGAGTAGAATACAATTATGAGTCATGAAGATATGAAGCAAGCACTATACAGAAGTGTAGGATACGGAGGAAGAGGTTTGTGAAAAAGAAAGAGAGTGGGGAAAAAAATTACATGAAGTGCATTTTAGCTATAGAAATAGGTTTTTCGGTCCCTGATATCTATTCATATTTACAAGTGAAAGCTTGATTTGTTTTATCTTCGTCGATGGAAATAATCCAACTCTTATGCTTATGTGCAATATGCTATTTATTATGATATTAGTTCTGTTTCTTTAGAAAACAGTAGCCGAGATATAAGTAGCCATGCTTATTTTACTCTTGATACATGACTATGTATTTCTATTTAAAAAGTTGTTCTTAATTTGTTCTTATACCATGCTTATAGGTTTTTATTTTTCATTGTGCTTATAATTGTTTTCCCTTTCTTTATTCTTACTGGAACTCAATGGCCTCTGCATTATTTTATGCTACACATATGAAGTTGTTTGTTTCTTAAGCTGTTTAGCTTCTTAGTGATTGGTTTCCAATATTTTCATAGTAAGTAGTTTAAGAGCATTAAACACCTATTTCTTTAAGTTCATTTGAAATTGATACACTATATAATTTCATTAAAATATTTAATTAAATGAAAGTACTTATGAGTTATCGTTATATTAGAAATAATCATAGACACAAATTAGAAATAATCTTGAATTGTAGATTTATATACTACAAATATATATATTAAATTAAATAGTTTAAGTATTAATATGCATTGTATAGTTTCAAAAAAAAAAAAAGGTGTTATCATTTTTATGCTTCAGTATTGGACTGGGTTAGGTAAGGGTCCATTTTAAGTAATGTACTTTAGTTGGAATCTTCAGTAATGTACTTTTTGAGCAAGCTTGATTGTTTTATGGTTTTGTACCCGTTTTGTCTAAATTTTAGACATAATATTATTAGGAATTAGTAAGATCAGTATTTTAAACTTAATACTCATTTACATATAGCATCTATTAGTCAGTCATAAATACATATACACATAATTGATCACAAACATATCATTCATTGTAATGATTATGCATATCGCAGTCATTGAACGCGTATGAACATGTGCCATGCAAATGCAAGAAGCTTCACTAGTATTGATAAAGATCATGGTTAGAAATAATAACCAAGCATTGTTTCATAACTTTCAACCTTCCCCCTGAATTCCAGCCATGACATGTCCAAGTAGTAGCTTCAAGGGTGAGTCATATATGACGATGAATTGAGCGAAACCAAGGGCGCATTTGGTTTCAGCGAATGTTTTTTATTTTTCAATTTTTTTTCTAATTTTAAGATTTGGTGAAGAAAACACTAAAAATTAAATGAAATTAAAAATTAAATTTTATAATTTTCACAACTTTCAATATTTCCATTACAAAATTTCAAAAAAAAAAAAGAAAGCAAGAAATGAAAAGCAAAAACTATTTTCTGAAATTAAAATGGTGCTATCCATCTTTGTTAGAGATACCTAACATTGGTGTCCAAAAGATGTTCAACCACATGGCAAAATCTAGCTTTTGTGTCTCTGACTTTGGCATCGTAATTGAGGTGATAACTCATTGGTATGTTATGTCGCAATTGAAAAATTACTGCCATAGCCATAAAAGGGCCAAAAAACCTTGTAGAAAAGAAAAAAAGAAAAAAACTTGACTGTGTTATGCCCTAGTAGCAAAGAACCATGGTGTGTGTAAACAAGAAAATAGTTATAAAATATTGACATAAATAATACTATTTATTATCAATTAAATTTAAAGTAATAGATATTTACACAAATATGGTATTTGAAAAATATATTTAAATAACTAATAAAAATTCCTTATTTATTATTATTTTATTTTATTTTATGCAATAATTTCTTATAATATTAGAATTATTTGTAAATAAATGATAATATTATAGAGGAAATGGCTATTATCACACCCTATTATCTATTGCCATATCCTATTCAATAAACTTTTGATTAATTGTTCAAAAATGCCCTTTATAAAACATTTGAACTAATAAAAAATTTTAATTACTTTAATATTATTTAATATCATTGTTATAAATATTCTTTTAATATAGTTTCTATACTTTTTTATGTTGTAAAAATGTTTCATATGATTTTTTATCAAATGATTATTAATTAATTTGAACATAAATTAAATTTATTTATGAACTTAATATCTCATATATCATTAAAGATGTTCAAATATACTATCAAATATTAGTAGAAAATTTTTATCGTGACAGTGTATATAATTATTAAGCAAATAACTAATTCAATGTTCTATGTTACTTTAATTTTTAAGAATAAAAATAACAAAATAAAAACTATGATAAAATTTGAGTGATTGACACTAAAAATGTTGATATGATATTTTTACTTAATGACAAATTAAATTACACAAATCTTGAGTGTGTATTTTGTATTACAATTTATTATTTGTTCAATTTTTTAATTATTATTTGTTTAATATACTTAATATTATGTTATGTGGATAATTATTACATTATAACAAAAATTTATAAATATCAATGAGGTATTGATCAGAGTAGAAGGGATTCAAGCCCCCTAAACATCGAGCCCAAGGCTCAATCTCAAGATTTTTGTGTTTGAAAAACATATTGCTTAGAGGGATCCCTACTTAGATATCTAACCATATTCAAGAGATTAGTCTCTTATTTGTTAGGTGAGAGAATACTTTGTAAAGTAAAAAAATTAATATTTATATCTGATAAATTAATAGAAATATTTATAAAAAGTATAATCAATATTAAATATTTTGAAATTAAATAAATAATCATATGATAAAAGATCATATAAAACTATGATGAATATTTTCACAACATAAAAAGTACATAAACAATATTAAAATAATATTTATTTAGAAATATTAATAATAACGAGTTTGAATAATATTAAAGTAATAATTTATTATTATTAGTTTAAATATTTTATAAGGGATATTTTTAAACAATTAATCAAAAGTTCATTAAATATAGTGCGGTAATAAACAATAAAGTATGACAATAGTCACCCATATTATAGAATGTAAAATGTAATATCTTATACAATATTTCAGTAAACACTGTATAATATTTAAAATTTATTATATTTTATATTATCAGGCCTCTCACTATTTACCCCTATCATATAAAGCGTGCCAAACGTCCTTAATGTCAAATTCTGCCATTACAAATTATTATTATTATTTATTACTACGTGATTTTTCTGCATTATTCTATCAATAGTAGCCATTTTAGTAGCTATCATTATTCACTGGTCAGTACATGAACTAGCAGAAAATAAGGATGTTTACTTGTGCTTTTTTTACATGAAAACTAACGAAAGATATTTTTTAAATTTGTATGATGTTTGAATAACTTTCTCTTAAATTAGCATGATAAAAAAATAATTAACATTTTATTTTTAAAAAGTAGATGCAGAATTGCGTCTGTTTCTCTTTTATTTTCACCTTTTATCTTACATGTGATTTTTTAATAAACTTGTCCATACACACTCTCCCTTTCCACATAAACGAGGCAAACTCATTACCAAAAAAAATAAAAAATAAAAACGAGGCAAACTAAGCGAGGGTCATTCGGCCAAAGATGGAATTATGCCTGTCGATGAATACGCAAAAAGGTCATAGATTTTTTCGCTAACCCCCTGTAATCGTTACTGTATTTTCCTCGGGCATTAAGTCGAACTTTTAGGACATTTTACATTTTTATTAGGCAGTATCGATTTCGTCGTAATTTAATATTCTATCCCGTAATTTAACGTCAAAAAAGCATATCTTATAATCCATAGTTTTACGTTGCTTTTTTTTTCTTTTTTTAAATTAGTTCAACATAGTTTTACGTTGATTGAACTAAAATTATATAATGGTATGTAAGTGATTTATGCGCAAAAACTTGCGAAATGGCCAAATAATCTTTGCAAATGAAGTTGCTAGCTGATTTCGCAATATCACACTAATCGCGGGACGGAGATTTAAAAACTGCCAAAGGGCATTTCCCATTGCAAATATACTACTGTACAAAATATTAACATGTTACGAAATTAAAAACTGTCAGCCCCGTGTATCTGTACCACTCAATTCTATTTAAAATAGCTCCTAACCTAAAATGTGATACACAGTATCTTCTCCCCATCCCAACTTCTGAAACTTTATCAGCCAAATCCAAATCCTTCACTTGCTTCATGGATCGCAAGCAGTAACCTTTCTTCCAAATGTTCTTTAGAAGGATATTCCGGCAGATCTAATTGGTTGAAACTGCATGAAGAAGCATACGAGTTACTTAAAATCACATGATAATATCAAGTGATAAAATATAACGTTTAACTTGAAAAATACATAGAGCAAATAGTGAATTGAAATGGCGAAAAAAACAAAAATGTACCAAGTGTGAGCAGAAGGCAAATGTTCTGGACTTCCATATGCTTTGTGTATCTGAAACTTCTGGGAACCTGATATTCCTTGGAGAGCACTAAAACCTTCCAAAGGCACCTGAAATACAGGTAACTAAAATCAGCACCCAATTTATTACAGTATAAATGTCTTAACAGCCCCAAGTCTAATGTTAACATAATTTCCTTATAATTAACACATGTTCTATTTCTTATATTTCTTACAAACGTAACCGGCAAAGCTTAAAGCAATGAATATTTCAGAAACAAAACTGAGTCACATCTCCATCATCGGCCTATTCAATAAAACATAGACAAGCACTCACATTACCAGTTATTTAGAAAAAATTAAAAAAAAAAAAAAAACAGCCTCAAGGTGTCGGAGCCAACTTGATATTCTACCACAGTTCTTCATCATGCAAGACTTACTCTTGACAAAAATGTATTGGAAGTAAATTCAACTCATGAACTGGGCATAATTACAGAATCCATCTCACGTGCTCAGACAACTAGAATTTGAATAGCTAATAATCGATATAGGTTTTCAGAGCTCTGATAGCAAAATACCTTGGATGTTCCTGTCACAAACTGCAATAGCCGAGCCTTATCTTCTTTGCTGAAACCTTGAACAACCTCCCAAAACCATTGGATAACTGGCGATGCAGTGCTATAGCCTGAATAGTCTGTGTTGGCTCTCAAGTCATCCACTGAAATAAAAAAAACAGATCTTAGTTAAATTTGCCTTTCCATGCAGTGTAGAGACTTGTAGAGATAGCAGAAAGGAGAACAAACAAACATATCACATCAATGACAGTAATGTAATACAATGAAGGACTCACAATCAATATCAGGAAGTCCACTGATCAATAATTCCAGCTCTTTGTCATTGAATATGGATATCAACTCCCTAGGAATTAATTCAGTGAACCCTTCCAAGAAAGCATTTATTTGAGGTCGAATAGCAGTTGTCAACCGATGCTCAGCGACCAAATCAACATATTGATGCTTGTTCTCCTCAGTGACTTTGATATTCCGTCCACCGGGAATCAACTCGTAATCAGTCACCTAGAAATGTTCAAGATTAGAATATAACTCCATGAACCAATATACCATTTCAAAGAACTTAAGAGCACAGTTCATACTTGTGTTCGTTCATATAAGATCAATTTTTCCTCATCTGCATCAATGCTAAAAGTAAGGTCCAGAACATCGCTGATATCATTCTGCAATCATTAAAGAAACACGAGACATTTGTCACAAATTCACAATGAACACAAAGTGGTGAGAACACAGAGGATGAGGAGGTACTGCCAAAACAAACTTACCTCTAGCATCCACTTCAAATTTTTGAAATAGTCAGGATCAATGGCTTCAATATCATGATATGTAACTTTGACCCCAAGTATGTGCTTGTAGAATGACCGAGTAAAATGCACATCCAAGAGCTGACCATCGAATAATGCTTTCCCCACCTGGACAAGGTAGAAAGGGGTAAGAAAGAATACGACGTCTAACAACAGAGATTAAGAGCCGTTGTAAAGATACTAACCACTCTACCAACAAATTTGAAATAAGATAAATGTTCTGTTTGGTAAACAGAATTAGGGTTTGGCTGAAATGTTGATTCATTGCCCACGGTGGTAAAAAGCAATGCTCCTTTGTCAAAAATAACCCTGGACAACAACTGATACCATTCCCTTGTAAGCCCACCAGCATCAATGCCTTCCTCTCCTTGGAAGTGAACGGTCAACCTACCCTTCAAATCGTGAGTTGATCTCATGCGAAGCTGGTTATAAGAATCCTCTAGAACATATGCCCTTCTTACGGATATTCTTAGAGGGCTGTGGTGATGGTCATGCTGATGCTTAATTTTTGATCGGAAGTGGGCACGCTTGTTGTCAAAATCAATAAATCTTGGAACCTTCAGCATGAGCGAGAAAGATTTTTCAAGCAAACCAGGATTTTGCCTTATAAAAGCATTTAGTAGTTTCCTATGCTTCTCTGAAAACCTGACAAAAGTCGCATGTTTCTCATCTACTTTCACAGCAGGCCCAGACGCTTTCTGTTGAGTTGCAGATGTGCTGACATACTCAACATCAGAAATAACAGGAATGGTTGAGTCATGACTAGCACCAGGTTGTGCAGGATGCAACTTTTCACAAACCACAAAGAAAGATTCTATGTATGGCAAGATATTTTGAGAGCCTGCTGGGAGCGGAGGCATGACACCAGATGGTTTGGCCACAGATGTTCTAGATGGGGTAAAAAGCTCGGATGCAGGCTCTGAGTAGGACTCTATCTTGCTTATGCAGCAGCTCAGCTCATGCCATAAGGGCTCTAATGCTGAATTGATCTCCCAAACCTCAGAAAGAGCAGCAGGAGAAACTTTATCAGTCTCTTTCTCAGTCAGTGAAGTTACAAGGGAACTCAAGGCTTGTAAAACCCTCAAAATAGGAGCTCCATCAGAAGATGAAGTACTAAGAAGAGCTTTCATTGCTTCACTGAAGACACGTAACTCATCCATTGCAGATGAAGTCAGATTTTGAACTGCTTCTGCCAGCTGAGTGATAAAAAGCTGACAATGAGTTGGTGCAATGGCCACCAATTTCTTCATTACCTCCGCAACAAGAGCATATGCATTATCTGACAAACTGGGAGAAATACATGAAACATCAGGTGAAGTCCATCATTACTAAAACATACAACAAATGTTTATTCAAAAATAATGAGATCATTCTGGTCTGATGATGGTTGATATCAACTGTCAATACGAAAAATATGCACATAGCAAGCAAGACCTATGAAACTGAGTTAATTAAATATTAGATGACCTCCTAAGTCAGGATTTTATCCCCAACCCATTGCCCAAGGTCAAGAGCTCCAAGTGATGGTAACTTAATATACAAAAATTAGGCAGATTGACAAGACCCACACAGCAGAAATAGCATGAATCAAGAAACACATGCTCATAAACATAGTAACATACCCTTCTTGTGCAAGCAATGAGCAGAGTAGCCGGAGTTCTGCTTGCGGCAGATTACTCAATACTCTCTGAGACTCACATTCCACACTGTTACCAGAAGATGTGGGTTTGAAGGAATCATCAACTTTATTGGATGCATCAACCCCAGAGGGCATAACACCAGAATCTGTACTCATATCTGTCTCCACTGCAGAAATTTGTGGACCTGCTGGTGGCTTAGAAGTAGATGAACTAGACTTGCTTCCAGCACTATCAATGATAACATCCAATAAATTTAGCAGCTGACAACACAATCACATGTAAAATCATGTCAGCACTTCTGCAGGAACACGAAATTAAATGTCAAAGATACCAATACCAAACCATCACCTGCTCAAGATGGGCTATGCTCCTCAAATAAAGGGGTTGGTTCAGGAGACTCAAAAGCATCGCAATAGATATGTAGCCTTCATTACTTTCACCTACATCATCTTCAACAACCATCACAGCTTTCCCACGTGCATCATTAGCATTATCTAGTTCTCTCGTCAGAGGATGAGGCAACCTAAACTGAAGTAGAATTTTTGCCACATACGGATGATTACGAGCAAGATATGTGAGAGTTTCAAGTATTCGCCGAGACAGCAATGGGGGAACTCCTATCAATCAAACAACATTAAAGACATTGACAAACACACTCACCATTGAAAATGGAAACAGAAGTCTTCCAAACAATTTAAATGACTCCTCTAATGAAAACAAGTTCAGAGAACAAGAAAAAAAAAATTCTTTCAAGTTATACCTAAGACTCAAAACTATGAGCACCAACAAGAAAAGACACCGTGTTATGGAATCAAAACCAGGGTAACTTTTCATTAGGAACAAGTATGAATAACATTAATCAAGCATTCTTACCATCAAAAGATGGAGGGCGTGAGTACATTACATTGCTCTGACAACCATATAATCTGTATGGTGGCTCAACTGCACTAACATAACCGGCAGGCCTTCTTACATCAAGCATTAGTAGGTCCATAAGAATTTTCACCAGAGAGGTTCTTGTTTCGCTGTGGGCACAAAGATTTAAAAGAAGCCTCTGCAATTGGCCTTTATAGGGTGGCTGCAAAAACATGTGAGACATTATATTTAGACAATTAAGAAGGAACAGTTTTGAAGGGTATCTATCTTCCTATCAAAAATGAATACCTGTACTACACGAAACAACCGAATCATAGCATGCAAGGCTTCCGTGTCGACGAGGGGTACTCCATCTGCTTCAACCACCTTAGCTCCACTGGACCGGCGCGAAGAAATGCTTCCCCCAGCTCCATCCAGAGCAGAACCAATAGCTTCACCACGTCTAGATGGCTCACCTCTGCGACTTCTTGGATACATACCAAAAAGGGTACGACTGTATCGGTGTGCGTACCTCTCCCGCAACATATTAGCCTCAGCAACAAGAGCAGGTGTAAGATTGGCAAGGATAGTATCAGGTGAAGTTAACAGAACCTGGAGAAAACAAAGAAGAAAACTTCAGAGACAATCTCATATATAACTAGGGTCAATTGATGAACTTGCCTCTTCACGCAAATCTGAAGGGAATGTTGCAATTATTGAGACTGTGTCCATTTCTACAGGTTGGCCTTCCAACTCCTGAGATTGATGTACCCTCTGTGCTTGCTGTTGAGCAAGAACTTCTGCTTGAATGTCTGCAGGAAGAGCTGCAAGAAACTCCGGATCAATATCACCAGTGTTCTGAGACTCGGAATTTGATGTTTGAGCCACTTGACCCTGCTGAGCTGAGAGGACTTCAGCACGCAGCTCCTCAGGAAGAGCATCCAGGAAGGCAGGATCAATTGCTCCTGACCCAGTATCACTGTTCACTTGCTGCTCTGCAGCTGGACTTTCTTGGTCTGCATCATGGCTTGAATTTTCAGAGACTTCAGTAACACTATGGAGGGACGCATCTCTACCACCTACAGAAGAATGACTGAAAGGCATATTTCCTCTTCTCGTGCGTGCAGCCTGTGAATCACCCACTATCCTATCTGCAGAAACCTGCCTTTCTCCACCATCATCATGGCCATCAGCACTTCCAATCTCAACATCTAGGCTACGAAGGCTTTCACCAAAGGTTGCTCCACTACCACCACTCTCTTGGCTCACAGCTTCAACATCCCTTAAAGGTCCATCATTATGCTCAAACTGCATGTCAGCTGCCTGTGATTCAGTGCCAGATGCATTTGTTTGCATTGATCCAGTTCCTGCTGGTCTTGTATCAGCATTGTTGCTGTCATTAATTATTGAAGGAGCCAATGCACCAACTTCCTGTATTGCATTATTTTCAACAGGGACCTCTGTCCCTGCACCTCCTGAATCTTGTGTGTGGCTTACTTCAACATTGCTAGGAAGACCTCCTTCTGCAGTGTTCTGATTGGATGATTTTTCTGGGGTTGGACGCCCTAATTGAGAGACTAGCAACTCCTCAAGGCCATGTGGTACAACACCAGCATTTGAGCTACCACTCTGTTGGTTATTATCAGTCCACAAATTCAATCGGTGTCCATGGCGTCCACCCCTCAGAGATCGGAATATATTATCCAACCCCATTGAATTGTTCTCCATAAGATTATCTGGAATTTTTTAAATAAAATATCACATGAAAAAAGGAATCATTAATAAATATCAAGACTTCCTCAACAAACTATAGTCGTCAACAGATTAAGAACAAAAATAACCACTAGAATAAATTATCAATAGATGTGAGGGATAAATTCATGACAAACTAAACCTGCTTGCATTGTTGATGGGTGGAATGAGGATGAAGGTTCAACTAAGAGTGGGTGGCAAGAAGGAGTAGCAGTATCACCAGTTCTGCCCAAAAGACTGTAAATAGATGTTGTCCGCCCTTGACGTCTAGATCCAAAAACTTCAACTGGCATCACATGAAAAGCTTCATTTGGAAAACTATTATCTCTGCCAAAAACCTCAATATGGTCAAAAACATTAATTCCATTAATGCCCTCATCAAGTCGCAGTATAACACCATCTTCATCTTCCTCGTCATCCTCATCCTCTTCCTCCATCACTTCATCAAAATCCTCATCATCAATCTCATGATCATCTTGATCTGTGTCAGGATGTGGCAAGTGATGAACTTCATCTTCCAAATCATTATGTTCCTCCTCATCCTCCTCATCTTCATCTACATCTTCACCATCATCTCCAGACAGATCATCATCCTCATCATCATCTTCATCAATATTTTCCTGATCACGAGGTTGAATGTCAAATCGTAGCGCTGCATTTTCCATTCCATTCTCAAGACCTCTTGCATCTTCAGAATTTTCATGCATGTAATCATCCTCATTAGTAGGAGCAAAGCTCCCATCAAGATCTTGATCATGTTCCATATCATCAGTGACAGCTTCAGACCCACCATAGGACTGAATTGCATTGTAAGACCCAACATGATCACCTTGAATGGAATCATTATTGGCTTGAGATGTCGTTTCCATGGAATGAGACATCTCACCAATATTATCTTCTCTTCCAGGTTGACTAAGATCAGACGGTTTTGGAGCACCATCATCCTTCCTTGCATTAGAATCAACTGAATGGACATGCTCCTTGCTGACCAATTCAAGAGCTTTAACAATGCCAGTAGCAACTTTTGATGAATCCGCATGGTCCAGGTCCAAAACTTGGAGAGTACGAGTCAATGACTTAACCAGACCCGCATCAACAAAAGTGGCAGAAGCCTCTGCTGAGATGCATGAACCAGCAGGTGTACGAGCAGCCAAAACATCATTAAGTAGATCAACAAAAACCTGAATTCCATTGCCTGGTGGCTTAACACCATGACTTGAATCAACAAATTCATTGATGATAAAGCTAGTCTCACTGAAAACCCTCTTCCTTGCCTCTGAAGAACGAACACAATCAGCCACCAAAAACTGGTTAGCCCTGGTTGCAAGTTTCTGCCTCCAATCACCATCAACTTTCTTGTCCTTCTTGGAATTTCGAGAATGTGGAAGAAACTTATGAAGAATATGGTGGAATATTCCACCCATGCTTAAACACACAGGACTCTTTTGATATGTACCCTTAATGCTGCTTATTTCAGCATCTCGTCGAAGTAGAACATGAACCGATGACGAATACATCAATAATATCTCTGTTAGAAGCTTCAAAATGAAGACAGTTTTCGCAAGTGATGCAGAAGCTTCCTGATTACTTGTTTCATTCCCCTCGGACATGATGGCAACAGCTTTTCCTTTTCCCTTAACTGTAGAAACATCAATGTCCATGTCACTTGATGTTGAAGAGCCAACATGTACACTTGGGGCAATGTCATCCTTCAATGGTGGAACAAAAGTGCATACAGATTCAAGAAGAAGTTCCATCACATTAATAAAACTTTGAGTAGGTTTTCTATGAGTTTTGGCACTCTTTGTATTTGAATCATGAATTTTGCCATGGATGTTGCCTGAAGCTGCTGGGTTTGGATTTCCCAAACCAACTTTCCCATCACTAATATGTGCCTTGTCTTTCTCCAATGATTTATCCTTATCCTTTTCTTTCTCCTTAGCTTTGTCCTTATCTCGATCCTTCAGTAAGACAATATAAGGCCTTTCACCAACCATTTCAACTTGGCACACAGATTGAGCAGCTTGCATAAAAATTGCTGGGTCTCGCGAAATTACAGAAGCTAAACTTGAAAGGAAACTGCGAGGATTGACCCTTCCACTTGGATGCCGGTTAGACGCAATTACAAGACTATGTTTTATCTCCGACTCCATTGCCTGCTGAAGTGTTTGTGGATCCTCAAGAACGTGACGGACAATACTAGCAGCAACATTGTCAAACCCAGGGAAGAGGCTACTGGTTGGCAGAGAGAGAAGTAGACTTAAACCACCAGCATCCAAAAAGGAAAGAGCAACAGAATGATTCCTTGTAAGATTGGAACATAGCAGCATAACAGCATGCATGGTGTCTGAAGGAAGTTGGTTCTTCATACAACTACAAGCAACCTCAACAAGTCTCTTCTGCTCCTGTATATCTGCATACTTTGTAGAGAGTCCCAATGCAGACTGCAACTTGTTTTGCCTATCTTCATCAATGGTAATTGATGTCTGCTGGCTAATTGCACCTTCCTTCTTCAACAGCTCTGTAATTTCAGAATTCAATTTTTGATCCACTTGCAATAACCTGTCTAACGCAAGAAAAGCAGCAGTAACCCATTTTGGCACATGCTGTTTCTCTCTGTTCTCAAGAGTAGAATCCCAATGGTAGAGTAAATCTGAGGCAATTTTGACCAAACCACTCTTTGATGCATCTTCCCGTGCTACAGTTTCCTCATTAAGAATTAAAGCAAGCACATGGAAAAGGGCAGCTAGCATGTTGTTATTTCCAGTGCTAAAAACCAAACCACATTCTTTGATCCTGTCAACAATAAAACTGATGACATTAGATCTATACCTACCATCATCCTGAGAACATATCATCACAAGCAAGTCGCGGACAGGAAAAGCAAGAGATTCCTTTAACAGCAGTTTTGCACAAGTAGACAACAACTCATCAACAGGAGGAAGCTGGACAATCTCTTCCTCAAGCTGCTGAGCACTGTCATTAGCATCAGCATCCTTTGTGTCTGATTCAGAGTTCCCAAGGGACATAGCAAGTGCACGGGCAAGCTCATCATCTTCTTGTCTCTCCTCTGGATGAGAGAACAACCACTCCATTGCCAACTCCACACTATTTGACCCAACTTGCCTCAAAGCTTCCTCTGCTCTAGACCTAGAAAAACCCATCTCCACAATGGTCGAAATAGTTGCTTCATTAGGAGGTGGCCCAGTAATACGAGCACCACCACTGCCATTTACATTTTTCACTTCAACACCTGAATGTACATGCCTAATGATAGAGATAATGGTGGAAATAAATCCATGACTACAATCAACAAACTTGGGATGAGTCCAAACAGGAAGGACAGTCTTCAACACTTTAGATTGGAGGACCTTAACAAAAGTCTCAGCATCCCGAGGGAAAGGTGTATCACCATTTGTAAGAGGCTGTGCAAGCAAGTGCTTTGTGAAAGATGATAATATAAAAGAGGAGGTCACTAGATGGTCCATCAATTTACCATAACTAGCTAAAGAGCCATAAATCCATGAATTATCTGCATCTTCCTTGTCATCTTGCTTCGCATTCGCATCATCGGTATCCATAGGAGAGGCAGGGGCCCTATTAACCGCAAAGAGCAGCTGACTGGTAGCCTCAAAGGTGGTCAAGACAGATTGAATAACTCCACGTCCATACAAGCAATTCAGAAGAACAGGATTGCATGAATCAGGCCTCTCCATCAGAATACTATCCAAAAAATCAATCACTTTCCCAAGATAACGACACTTGATTGATATGCATGCTTCTGTTCCCAAAAGTTTTACGTGGCCTCCAGAATTCATGTGATCGAGAGCAATGGATGCAAAAGTAGAAGCCACGGATTTTGAAGCAGGACTTACACTCGCAATATCATCACGTCGACGGGAAGGTAGCAGCATCACTTTCCCTAACTCCTGGAACAAATGGGTAATGTGAAATGAAAGTGATCTGACCATGTCACAACAGGTGGTATAATATGACCTCTGCTTGTCAGATTCCTTCTTATTAGTCCCAGAATTATTATCTGACCCAGAATGATGCAACTGATTACTGGAACTTGTCCGCATGCTTGAAGGCCCAACAGAAACTGATCTGTGTTGAGAACCAGCAGAACGGCCCAAATCTCGGTACAGGTTTATAAGGTCAAAAAACTGAGATTCGATACTCCATCCTGATGCTCTCCTTCTCAGTAATGGATCAAGAAACTGTCTGAAAGAATTGAACCTCTGTTCTTCGGTTTCACTTGCATCTCCCTCTGCCTGTTGTGAACCAGAAGAACAAGCACCATCATCGTCAATCTCAGCCTTTATATTTTCTAGATGAGCAATTTGCCATAAAACTTCACGGTGGACATGTCCAATGTCCTCAAGAACGTCCTTGCTGCCATTTCCAAATTCTGTAAGCAATGCAGTCACCCAACGGTTGTCCTTTGATGCAGCAAGAAAGAGAAGGAACTCAACAAGGAAAAGTGATGAAAAGATGCCACTATCAGTTGTCATACTTGGATCCAGCAACAAAGGTTCAGAAGCTGCACCAAACCCAGCTAATGCTTTCTTCAAGTGCTCTCTAAGAGAAGAACAGAAGGCACGTGCCAGAGGAGAGGAATGATGTTGAGCAAAACCCTTAAATACCATGGTGCTATGTAGAGCAATAGACATGCCATCAGAGGATTGTGCAATGGTAGGTCGCAATAACAACTTCAACAAAGCATCAATTCCTGATTTTTCTACAAACAGCCGGCATGTTTCAGAATTTTCCATAGTCCGGTGAACCAATACCATCAAATGAAAGACACTTAACTGAATAAACTGCTCATCACTTAACCCTTCAGCAGCTGAATTTGCACTGCCTACAAGGCAACGATGGCCTTCATTTTCTTCGTCTACTGAATCTGTTTCCATTGCAGTACCATCATTAGCTTTTCCTGAAGATCCTTCACCATTTCCATCCTCAAAGGACGAAATCTTCTGGATGATTTCAATGATAATATCCACACCTGTGCCTCTCAATGACGAAACATGACGTAGAAGCTCCTCCACAGAATTTGCCAAAGGAACAATAGCCTCATTCATTGCTAAGACATACTTTTTGCTAGTGAAAATGTCAACAAGGAACCGCAATGATGAAGTCTCTCTAACAGCCTCTAACCCTTTGGCATTAAGACAAATGGCCCCAAGACCACTTGGAATGCATGTCAAAGCCTTTGATGAAGGATGTATTCCAGATGCAACTGAAGATAAAAATGCATCAGGAAGACCCATTTCATGAAGAGCAGGAAAACATGTAGGGTCTTTGTGGATTATTTCACTCATAACAGTGACAGCTGAGTAATAAATGTCACCCCCAAACTTATCTACATTGCCAAATATCAACACCAGAGTTGCAGGTAATGAACTGTCATGAGAATGTTGAGATCCGGTAGAGTTTGCAGGTGCATATGTTGCAGAACCAAGTGCCTTGAGGGAGACCTTTATGAGCCTCTTTTGGAAGTACAATTGATCAGCACTATTTCTGGAGCTCTCACCAGTGAGCATCACGTCATCATTTTCACCAACCAAACCAATGACCCTGTGCACCTCTTTCTGCAATCTCTCAGCCAAAAGCTCAATGCCCCCCAACTCTTTAAACAGAGATACAGCTGAGCTACTATAATCCATAAGCTTCTGAAGGGTTTTCACAGCAAAACAGACTAGATGAATATGTGCAGGATCAGAATCTTCCAGCAACGGCAAGAATGTAGGAACCATGCCAGAACCTCTAATACTGCTGCCAGAATTTGAGGTTGAAACAACATGAAGCAGATAGAACTGAAGAAGTGCCTCAACAAAGGCAAGAGACGATGGATCATTAGAACTCTTCAATGACAAAATAGCCCTCTGAAGCACATTCAGGAGTATCATCCTGTTCCCACCAGCAAAACTTGTACTAGATTCACTGAGTATCTGTGCTCGATCATGTGATGATGTATATGCTGCTAGCTGAGCCCCTAGTGCAAGCATTGCAAGTGTTCTAATAGATCCTGATATAGTTTCTTCCGATCGTACAATTTTTATCAATTCATTTGTATATTCTGGTTCATTAGCAACAAAGGACACAAGTTCATCATGAGCATCCCCAGACTGGACCAGCACAATGAAAGAAAGTAGGCAAATCCTGCTGTAAAGCCTGCATATCCTAGGAGACCGAAAAGCACGAGCATATCTAATTCTAGTGAGCAATGAAAATCTATGCTCTGGAGGAATGTTGTATTGTTCAACACACTGCTTCATCAATGACAAATCATCTTCTTTGTGCAGATGCAAATCTGGCATATGTATAAATCTTGAGGTAGGCGGAGCTGGATCTACAGAGTGTTCCTTGCCTTGGGCACCTGGTCCATGCAATTCAAAATAAAGGGTAGAACCTATGCGGTAATTGGCTTGGTCACCACCATTCTCTACATCAGAAGGAAACAAACACAGTGCTTCATCTTGAGCTTTCTCATTTGCCATAACACAAGAGTACAAGCCCAGGCCCTCTTCCTTGCTTCCCCATCCTTGTGCTAGGGACAAGAGATAACTGTTCACTGTACCACAGCCAACCATCTTTGCACTTCCATGAAGCTTAGAGGGATTTATTTTCACTAGCGCAGAAAGAGTTTCAAGTGTAGCAGTAAGAATCTCAGGATCTGTTGATGCTAGTAAAAGCTTGAAATGCTGAAAAGGATGGGAGAAAATATTAGAAAAAAGTTTACAATAATAAAATAATGGACCACTTAACTTATAATAAATAGGGGAAGAAATTAACAAAAATGTAATAGACTAAGACCAGACTTAGGGCATAATTTCTGTCCAACTAACCTCCAAGCCATCAAATGAACTCTTGTTTGGACAGTTCTCTAAAATTATTTGCATCACACGCAATATTTGCAGAATTGCATGTTTTGGTAATGGGCTGTCATCAAGATTATCTGACAATGTTAGATCATTTCTACATGACAAATATGTCTTGAAGTATGTGTCAAAGTGAAGTAACAATGGTCTCCAGTGATGAAAATTCCCCTGCGGTGAAAACAATGTTTAAGACATTAGGAAATGAAGAGAAAAAAATAGTTGATGCAGCACCACCAGCAGGATATCACAATATTACCTTATTGTACTCCCACCGAAAGCCAGAGAGTGGTATAGCTATATCTTGTAATGGACATTGGATGACCTTCTCGATGAATGCTTTGATCTTAGGAGGCTGAAAGAATGAATCATCAACTTTAGATGATGTTACATAGGGATGGAGAGACAAAATGAATGACAGTGTGTGTATGTGTGTGTGTGACAATATGCATGTATACACCATTGGAGATGTAACCACAAACATGAATATCAACACAAACCAATTTAAATGCAAAATTATGCAATGCAATTGAAGCAAATTTGAAAGCATACTTATTTACCAAAGAGGAGAGTATGCACATGGAGCACCAAAAATTCAAGTTAACAGCCTAAGGACATTGCCACTAGAATCAGTGCACACAGAAAGGAAGTAAGTATCAGAACCGTAAGTATCAGAACCTAACACTGCATAAAGGTAAGATGCTGTTATACCTTCTATCTCTGAGTAAAAGGGTATGTTTGTATCTCTGTACATCTGAAATCACACTAATGTATGACCAAACCAAAATCTAAGATACCGCGTACATAACACTAAAGGTTCTATCAAAAAACAGTAAAGGTCCAACTAAAATGCATATAAACTAGGCTACAAACACAGAATGACCAGGAAGTGATATGACAAAGGCATACCACTTACAAATTATAAACATTTTTGCCTCACGTCTAATGCAAGGGCAATCCAAAGACTTTCAACAGATTCTCATGAACATGAGGAGCACAACTACAGCTAATCAATACGAATAAAATTTAACCATGCTACACTAAACAATTTGGGACACAATAATAATGCCATAGTAGTCAATCCCAGATCGGAGCACAGAGAGGCCGAACCAAAAACACTAGCGGGATATCGCATAGCAGGATGGCCGCTATCTTGAAAAACTACAGATAGAAAGTGTGGTGTTTAGCATCAATGTGGGGATGTATAGCCATAAAAAGGGTACCAAACAAAATAGCCATGGTAAGAAGAGAATCCTGAGATATTTTCTTTGTGAAACATGTGCTATGGGTTCGCACAACAGGTATGATGTTTTGCTCTAACTGTGTAGGGAGGTTGAAGACAATGGGTTGAAGAGTTGAAGTGAGGTTAAAATAGAGATTTCCCTAGATTAAGCCAGGTTAAAATGAAGATTTTGCAGTTTATGTGAGGGTAAAATGAAAAGTTTGCTTGTTTTCATAAGGGAAAAACAGAAGCTTAAAAATTTTAAGTGAGGGCAAAAACAAAATTTCCAGTGTTTAAGTGAGGGCAAACCAGAAATTTCCCTGGAAAAGAAGAGAAAAAAATAGGGTTTCTGACTTTGTCTCAGGAAATCAGAGCACAGCCACAACACTGCGATTCTAGCCTGATCTCGCCACAATTGCCGTGACTGGAAAGCATGACACGTACTGAGTCCTGGAGCGGGCAACCTCCACAACGCGACGCTCCGCTGCTATAGTGGGCGAATGACTACTTGAATAACGCATCCAGGAGAACTAAGAGGTATTATTATTTAATATAAATTTAAGCATATCACTACCTTTTTATGAGAACCACATGTTCACATGCTGATTAAACTATCACTAGCAGATGGCCAGTGAAATTAGCAGCTAGTATATGCTAGAAATACAGTGTATCCTAATCTGAATTTTAAGGTACCTGACTAGTAAAAAAGACCATCAAACTTTATTATATTTTTCCAGTACAGCAATTAACAATAAAACAGCTTTTCTCAGTGTAAGAAACAGAAGTAACTACGCATCAGTTGTGCATTTTGCAAAATACCTGCTTCATAGGTATACTATATACAGTACTACGGCAGAAAGCAAAATCAATTCAAAAATTTAAAATTTTCAATACAGATCATGAAATAAAAGTTTAGAAGGGAAGTGGGTAGCATATTCTGTTCAATCTTGCTCCATAACTCTTATAGTTAATAGTGTAACAATTTGGTATATCTTCGCATCCATGTCTATGTGCATCTTAATGTCTATGCTTCATAGGTTGTGAATAACCTTTGGGCAACCCCTATTCACTCGATCTAAGACCAAACTCAAGTAGCTCATTTTGCTATTCAAACGCACCAACAAATTAAACATACACCACAACAACAGCAGTGCAACAATCAATAAACTCCCAGAGATTATTGATTTGAACTCTCTCACAGAATTTTCCCTAGCTACACAGCCGATCTCAAGCAACACTCAGTAATTCATATTGCCATTTAAATAAAGAGAAAAACTATTTAGTACAAAAAATTATAAGCATGAAATGCTATGAAACATGTCATAAACTGATTGCATTTCAATCCCACAATTTTACATTAAAAAATTCAAAGAAAATGCTAAAACACACAATGGAAACCAACAAAACACCCTCACACTAATTCAACGAAAACGGTTTCGTACTAAATATCATTTCCCTTACATAAAACATTTACAGTTATAAATATGGATCTTCATCACAATGTAGTAGCACTTTTGGATAAGCGACAAACTTTTCCTTCCCAACAAAACAAAGAACGAGTCAACTTTATTCCTAAACAAGCTGAAAAGCTTAAACGTATCCCAAAAAAACTTCCTTTTTCAAAATGAACATACGTTATGTGCTTTTCAGCAAACAAAAATCGTACAAACAATCCGTTATTATTTACAGGCCATGTCAATCACTAAATGCACATAATATTCAAAATTAGTAACAATGCTCCGTATTCCTTTCACTTCCAATCATAACAAAGCATTCATGATCATTCATTAAAAAAATGCTAAACAACCAAAAAAGTCATACAAAAAGAAATGGATTTATGGGCAGCAAGTACCATTGTCAAATGTTACTAGCAAAAGAACGCATACGGTAACATACTAAAACAGCGTAACAGATACAACTCACTAAGGGTTAAACGAAAACATAAAAATGAAGGGATTGATTTTGAATCGATGACAATATTTACACAGTCATCCAATCATGTACACGTCACATCAATAGATATAGTTAACTCCCAACCCCCACTAAAAAGAAATCCTACAAACAGAATTTGACATTTATCAAAATTAAACTCAAAAAATAAAACCTTTGAAAGATCATTTTATAATATACTAGAACTGGGGTTTACCAACTACCCAACAGTTAAAAAATTGATCCCGTTAAACCCTAATATCGAACATAACAAACAAGTGAGTATTAGAGAGAGAGACTCACGGCCTCAGAATCCAACTTGATGGAGGGGCCAATGGCACCCTCGCTGGACAGAAGTTGGCGCAGCCTCGACGGCCAACTCGATCTTAGGGTTGTCATCTCACCTCAACTCCTCTACTCTGAATCACACTGCCTGAAAACAAAATAAATAAAAAATAAATAACATAACAAAATAATTATAACAAAAATAAGTAACCAGATTATCAACTAGTTTGCCAACAGTTTACCAACAGGATAATCAGCTAAAAACCAAATCTTTATGAAACAAAGATTAGACAGATTAATAATACGCGTTTAAGATAAACCGATTAAGAAAAGCACATGAATTTATGAAATACGATAAGACCCTAATCAATAAGTTGTGTCTATAAAAAACTATAAAAGATAAAAAGAGGCAGATCAAATTTGTGATATAGAATAAAATAAATAAATAATAAAAAAACCTATTGGAGATTAGACTAGTGTGATTATATAAAAAAAAAAAAGGACGAAAAAGAAAAAGATACCTGAGAGAGATGAGAGAAAAAGGGGATGTATGCGTACACATCCGAAGTGCGAAGAGAAGGGAATAATAGAAGACGCGATCGAAAGAGCGAAGCGAAACCCCTAAGAGAGGAAGAGAGAGATGAGTGGGGCTAAGAATCGCCGTGTGGCGTTGGGTCTGAGAAATTTTTACTTGCTTTCTACACGGGTTTGTATTGTGTTGTGTTGTGTAATTTATGTTGTGCCCTCTGAAGGGTGATGAGTATTTATATTCAGTGAGAACTGAGGCAGCCAGTCATTTCCACTGCGGGGTCTTTTTGAGAAGAGGATGTTTTACCTTTGCTGCCCCTAGGTTTTTCTAGAATTCCAATTTAGGAGTGTATTATGCATGGGACGGGTTGAACAAAATCAAAATGAACTCCAAATCTAACTCGACAATGACCTGACTAATGATCCGAATTTTAAATAATCTATAAAAAATTTGACATAATATACCTTTTGGTAACATATTTTATAAAGGATGAAATAAAATTCAAGATATATTTTACAAATGCATATTTCAAAACATATCATATAACTATAAACATAATATCAAGTTATTGAAATTATATTAATTGAAGTATAAAATCTTATAATTTATTATTAATTATTATAAAAAAGCATAATTCTAAAAGAATTATTTGACTTCGATCCGAGTTAGGTTAACTCAAAACATTACCAGAACCTCAGCTTGAAAAATACATCGAGTCAAATTTGAGGATCCAAACTCAACTCAATAGGCTTCGGGCCGGATCATAAACACCTTGGTTTGTGTTCTCTTTTTTTCTTGGTAAAATTATATTTTGATGCACTGACAGTGTAATTTTTTTCATATTATCGTATAATGAAATCTTTCTATTTGAATGATTTTTCATGCAATGGAGATGAGAGTTAAGCATATCTACTAATATGTCATTACATAATTGGATAACTGTATAAAATCTTTTTATACCATGTCTGTACCAAAATTAAATCCATTATTAAAATATATTATCATTTTAGTGAAATAAGTTTGATTCTCACATTACTATTTTTAAAATCATGCACATGGAAAAATTTACTTTAATGATAGTGCATTTAAATTAAATCCTAAAGTTAAACTTAGTCTTACAACTTTTGTTTGCTTTGCATAGATAATATTGTATTCCCTTGATTTATGGTTCTAGTTCCCACCATAATGAAATTTTTTGTTGATATTTTCTGAGAGTGTTAAAGGATGTTTTGCAAACTTCAAAAAATTAAATTTGATTTCAAAAGATATTTTCTACTTTTTATATTAATTATATAAAAATACTATATTGTTTTCATTATGTTTCTCTCCTCGAGATTTTGAAAAGAAAAACGTAAAAAGGAAAAAGAAAAGGACTTGACAATGTCAAAACCAAATATAAAAATACAATGCTATCAAATTTTAAATAAATATTAAGTAATTAAGGGTGTTAAATGGGTCAATCCGATCTATTTAAGCACAGCTAGCCTATTTAGATACGTAAATTAAATAAATTTAAATCGGTCAAACTTAAATGGGTTGGGTATTATTATATTAGTAGTTTGATCATGTAAGATTGTCACAAGTTTAAAAGGGCCAGCAAGTTTAAGTTTTTGATAAAAATAAATTACAAAAAAAAGTAGAAATAAATAGAAAAGTGAATATAGAGCTTAAATATTACAATTTATAAAGTAGCAATGCTCTTTCTTTGATTATGTAAAGGTGCAATATTTAAAGTATCCAAAATAAATAAATAGGTTAAGCTTTTTTAAAATAAATTCACCTAATTAATTTTACTCAATAAATGGATTGACCGAATGAGTTTGCCTTAGTTGTGACCACCCTATTAGGTCACAGCTTCCCATAAGTGAAAGAATCAACAAAAAACCTCAATATGATCAACATTGGCCACAATTCTTTAAAACTATTTTCATTAAATACCCTCACATTGACAACTAAAATGGAAAAAAGAATCCTTTTTATGTTCTAAAATTGCTCTTTATACACCAACCAAGCTTCAAAGTTTGAACTTTTAGCCTTTAACTCTTTTTCCAAATTCATCCATATCAACAAAGCCTCACCTCTATAGCCATAACTATGATAGGTGGAAGTCAAAATATAAACATATTCTTTTGGGTAGTTACTACAATCACATGAGACCAAGAGTAAGAAAGATTTGTTCACCCATTCAATCAACGTGGACATGGATGTGGCATGGGCAACGTTGCTAGAGGAAGGGTGGTGATTGACAGGTAGCGTATATGACAAAGTTTAGGGAAATAGAAGAGTTTAGAGGCAAGGGAAAAAGGAATATTATGAAAAAAACAAAAAAGTGGGGTTATAAAATAGAATGAAAAATATTATTCCTTTCGATATTTTACCAAAATTATCTATAATCGACACATGGGGAAATTACATGTGACTTGATAATTAATGCATCATTCTTCTTTCTCTTATATTATATTACTAATATTATTTTTCTTTCAATCATCTTTCTCATTCTTACATCCAAAATGAAAATCCCTTTCTTCCTCATCTTATCACCATTGAGTTATGATGTTCATCCCCAACCAAAATTATTTCAAACTTATTTGCTTGTCCGCACTACTTTTGTTGCAGCATTGCTCCTTATTATGTTGATGCCTATTATAGGATTAAGATGCTTTTGTTGTGTTGATGCCTATTTTAGGATCAAATCTTTCTCTGATAAACAATATTATTGTCTCCTAATTTGTAGACGATGGCGAGATCATGAAAATAATGTTGTGACTTTAAATACTGTGTATATTTGGTTTAACCCTAATTTTTTTCTTTTGGGAAAAAAATATTGGTTAATATGATGATGTGGTCTTGCTTGATTTATTAGATTGCCATATCATGTACCATCTAATTCTGGAATCTTGAATTCAAGAAAACTTTGTCACGATAATAGCACTCAAATAGAATTTTGTTAATTTAGATTTAACTTTTGTTACTCAGATTAATAAGTTCATTAACTTGAATTGTAGCACTCCAGTAGAACCGAACAATGCTTAAGTCACATTTCAATCCTAATAGTTGCTACTTTTATCTTTCATCATTTTTCTATTGAACCTAGCTTTAGAAAATAGTGGGTAAATTTTTCTTTTTACAAAAAGTAAGTTTGAAATGATTAAGCCTACAATGAGAATTTGATATATGTCATACTAGTCGTAGTTCATTGTTCAAATAAATCATGTGCACGAACCATTAACCAAAGTGAGTAATGATAATTAAACTTGCATTACATAATATCATAGTTAATATATTACATCACAATTTGTCCAAATAAAAGAAAGGTATAATACATATGTCTCAACTTAATACATCACATCAAGTAATCTAGAATTGTAACATAATATTGAAATACACTAACAGTAGTAAAAGTAGACACAATCTCCATGACAACATCAGATACCGTGGTGGTAGCAAAGTGGCCTACGAATAAACGAATAGCAATCTTGGATGCGACTCCCATCCACTTTAAGCTTTAGTTTGGAAAAATGATCAAATTTTAATTTCACAAAACACCATTAATCGAAGTGGCTTATTTTTGCATCATACAGTTTAATTTCAGCACAAATGCAGTCAATAAATTATAAATTCATGCATCAAATAAAGTATACATGCATAGCTAATTTTTCTTTCTTTTACTTGATCCTTAGGGCTTGCAGATGTTCAAGTGTATGCAAAGAATGAAATGAAGTCATCCTTCCCCCTTTTATAAGGCTTTTGGCCGTGCATCAAAAAGAGAGGGGGAGAAAGATTTTTCTTTCATTTACCCTTCCTAGTTGATCTACTTAGTTGAGGTAATTAGTATTTGGAATCTAGTTACATGTGTTAGTCAACTTTTATGCCTTAAGAACTATTACTTGTAGTAGTAAGAAATTTTCATTTTTATTTGAAAGTGACAGATTGTCATTTGTGATTAAATCAAGGTGTCAATGTAGTGTTAAATCAAGCTTTTCCCTTGATGGTGGTGATGCTTAATTTTAATTTTGGCATGCATGGATGGAGCAAGAGTGTTGAATTATGCCATGCATAATTGTATCATAAGATTTTATTAAGAATTGTCTCTTCAATAAAAATTTTGATGCATGATTATTGTATGTACAGGTTTGGCTAGAATTTTAGCATGGATGTAGGCGTGTATGTGTTTGTTTGTCTTGGTTCCCAAGAAGTAATTTGCTAATTTTTGCCACTTCTTAGTTATATTTAGTAAAAGCTACTTTTATAAAATTATGTTGTTAGTAGCAAATCCTCAATTTATTATATTTTATTGTTAATTTGGTATCCAATGCTAATCCAAGTTTAGAATATTCAAATAATTTATTATTTTGTTTACTTTTAATAATTTAAGCTTAGGTTTTGACCTTTTGGTTGACTTTTCCTATTCTTCGCTTCTAAGGTTAGCTCATTAACTTCAAGGGTTTATTAGTTGCCTTTGATTTTCACGTTGATTTTTGGTCAATAGTTGACTTTTTTGTAGAAATAAATTCAACTGCTCTATCCATATTTATGATTACTCAAATTATCGAGTTAATCTAGCTAGATGTAATTTAGAGATATTACACAAACCATTAAGACATCTCATTTTCATATGATAAAAGCTTCCTCTACTACCCAAAACAACGTGTACTACATGGAGAATTGCTTTCACAAATCACCTTATGATGACCAAGATACCAAGCCAAATAAAGATCATGGCAAATACTTGTGAGCTGTGCTTAAAAATTTTCAGCTACTCTCATTGAGGTAACAAAGTCTAAAATCCATTGCACATGCTCATCTCAAATCAATCTTTTGCAGCTAGCGATGTAGATTTCCCTAAGAGTTGTCATCAACCTTTCTGGAAGCATAGTATACATTGAGTAGTGGAATGAAATCTTTCAATAAAAAGTACCAGATTAAAAATGATAAGATAATATTTAAACATAAATTTTGTAGAATTTCTTTTAAGAATGGGTTTTGGATACTCAAATTTTGTTAAGATTGTGTGGTTTAAATTGGAAATATCAACATTTATTTACAATTATGTAATCCATGTGATTAGGTTCAAATTTGTGTATATTGGAAATTGTGAAAATATTCATTTATTATTAAAGGAATACTATAAAAGGTGTTGTGTACATTGATGCATAAGATTTTTACAAATTTATGTATTTACATTTATATATTAGCTAGAAAATATTTGAAAAAATTATTAATAGTGAGTTAAACAATTGCTAGAAATAACTATTATGGGAAAAAAATGGGCTTAGTTGATTTCATGTGGTTTAAAGTACAATCTAAATTATTAGGTTTCATTTTCCACTTTCGAAAAACTTTTTCTCAATACAGGCCAATTAAAAATTAATTGAGATTGAATAAAATGTTTTATAAAACTTAAGCAATTAAAGAAGATGAAATTTGATATTGTACAAAGAAATAGCATCATCATTTCCTTTAATCTTTCGTTAAGATGGTACTACTCTTTGGCAGTTGTTGCTGTCATTTAATGGTCAAGATGTGATTACTTATCCATACATCAATCATTTATCGTATACTATAAGATTTTTCATTCTTCCTCCCTTCCATTGTTAATAGTAGCCACCTCCATCACCGAAAAAGCACACCATGTCAGTTATTATCAAACCACCATTTTGGCAATGTTGTGACTACACCTCACCTATTCATCGTGCATTCATCCAACTGGCTCTTTCCATTGTCAGACAAAGGCTCCATTGCTCCATTGTATCAACGGTCATAATCTTCACCACCTTCACCACACTGTCACTATAATGACATCAATCATGTCACTTGTTTCACCAACCTGTGAACTTTCCTCCCGTTATGAGCATCTACAAATCAATGGAACTTAGGTTTGGTTATAGTATATAAGGATGGGGAAGATGATGAGCATTGTTATTGTTTTTAGTGGTAGTGATTTTGGGAAGGGCGAAAAGGATAAATCTACAACATGCAAGTCTAGGTGAGATGTGCCACATTGATTGTACTTGACCATTATATGGTCAAGGTTTTTGCCACTGATAACATAGATGAGGGCATCAAGATCTTCGATAGGGAGCTAGTACTTGACATAGACACCAAAATCTATCAAATGGGAAAGCTTGGCAGCAGGGTTAGCAAACGTGATATGGCAATTGATGGTCAGGATAGTGTCATTGTCAACATAGGTCATGTGGTTGTAGAGGTTAGGAAAGAGAAAGTGAGCCTTCTTATAGCACATTTGTAATGCATTGATTATAAATTAAACTCTCAAATATTTATCATTAGATAACGTGGTGTGTGGTGCACCATACTTTAAAAGGTAAACCACAATAATCACCGTACTATCTTTATAAACCATTTATCATCGTACTCAAATCTTCACTCAAGTTTCCTAAGATGTGTAAGTAAGGAAACACTTGAGAGACATCTTTCTAATTTCTCACGAGTATGTTAGCTAACAAATCCTATAAAGAAGATTTTAGACTCTAGAAACTGAAAATTGGTGAAGAATAAGCTTCAAAAAGTATAATGCATATTTGAATATCTTTAAGTACAAAAGTTCCTTCCAGCTTGAATAAATGTTGCTTTTATATTTGAAATTTTGAATGAGACCGTTGGTCCTTTATTTCATCCCCATTGTACACATGTTGATAATTTTCCATGTGCTTAGGATTAGTCTTCTAGAAACTATAACTGAGCTTGTACCAATCACAATTGACACAGTATGAAAGTAATTTGTCCTTTATTCCTTGTGTATTGTAGATGATTCAAAAACTTCTTTCAACGTCATACATGGTTTTGAACTTCTTAGCTCACGAAATATTTATCAAGGATGTAGATTTTTCAATGAGAAAACCAATATATCATGAGCAATAACTTTATGAGGCTATATCTTCTCTTTAACATAAATATCTTTAATTTCTAATGAGTTCTTTAATTTTTGATGCATTCTTTAGTTTCTGATTATGCTTTTTCACTTTTTGAGCTCTTTTAGCTCATATAAAGCCTCTCTTTGAAGTATATATGAGTCTTTAGGTACTGTTGAATTCCTTTTTTAGTGAACATGATTGAGTTTGGTAAAGAGGTGCTTGATTTGATCATAAATAACCACCTTCTGATATCGTTATGTCACTTTCTAATGTATCATAATAGTTTTTGATGTGCCATATACACTTTTTGATGTTCTAGATACACTTTCTAATGCTTCAATCTACTTTCAAAAGTATTTCCCATATTGTAACTCACTTTTCTAAGCTATTCTTCATACTTTTAAAAATTATAAACTCTATGGATGAATTTTATATCATGTAAATCATGATAATATGAAAAATATATCATGAAATTTGTTACATATGATATGAGAAAGTTCATGTTTCATACATGAGAAACTCATGCAAATCATTGATTCTTTCTTTGAAACATTTTAATAAAATTTGCTTTATTGTCATTGAAAACTCAAGTTCTAAGAGCCTTCTCAAGGGTTCTAGAGTGAATAGGTTTCAAACATTTTGGTATCAATAATAAGCACCAAACTAAGAAGAGTCACACACTGCAAAGATGAATTTTAAGCGAAGAACTAAGAAAGTTAGTCAATTCAAATATGTCAAAAAGGCCTTGAACCAAAAACAAAAAACAAAGTAAAAGGAAAAAGCTCAATGGATTGGTAATCTAGAAAAAGATCTAGGAAAAAGTTGAAGCATAAAAAAAGAAAGAAAAAAGGAATTTGCTATATTGAAATCCCAAAAAGGCAATCTAGGCAAAAGTTAAAGTAAAGAATATCTACCAAATAGAAAATCCGAAAGGACAACCTAGTAAACATGCATCAACTGTCTTACAAACAAGGACCTTTGAAGAATGCCCAAACTAGAGCAATTTAATTTGGTGAGAAATTAGCAGAAGATGAATAGTCAACTTTTAAAAATAGACTTGGTTGTCACATAGCAAAGGATTTTGGTCTTGGTCATGACTTTAAGCCCAACAAAACTAAAAAATCAATGAAATGAATTAGTTTGATGAAATTTGCATTCTTTTTTCTCCTTCATATCTCATCTATACCTCCCTCTTCCCTTCAATTTCATATCGTACACTTGCTTTTTTCTTGCATTTCTTTAGTTATCAAATGGTGTGTTTTGTGTTCTTCGTTTTCTTCACTACTAGAAAATTTTTATTTTAAGACAAAAAAAAACTCATCATTAAATTGTTAAAGTTCTATTGCAAAACAAGTTAGAAATGGATTTTGAGATGGAAATGCTTTCGTTGCTAAAAATGGGGTTGTTAATTTTTTAGCAATAGAATTTTTTTTTATCCATCTCTAATTAGAGATAGATATATTTGATTTAGTTAAATCTTTCATCACTAATATGTGACCAAACTTGGTCACTTTTTTTTAAAAAAAAATTATATTCTAAACAAGATTATATCCATCTCTAAATTAGTACGAAACATATCTGTCTCTAAAGTAGCCAAGACAATATTATCATTTAGCAATGGAACATTTTCATCTCTGATTTCTAAATCTCTTTTATTATCTTATTTTGTATTTTATATATGATCTTGTGTTGATTTGAACATGTAAAAAATCATGTAATTTCAAAAATATAATTTCATAACACTAATATAAATTTAGTATCACAGAACATATTTCATTAATAAAAACACTAATAAATGTCAAATGAAGAAGCATTTAAATTGTCATTACAATAATTGAAATCCAAATTCTTAGCATAAGTTCAACTAAACCCTACAAAATCATCATAACACCATCATCATCGTTATTTTACAATGTGTGTGCAAATAGGAAACAATCTAGTTATGAAGGACCCATCTGTGAAGGACCAAGTATCATATATGTAAACCTTTGCTCCAACCATTGCATCATATTTGCAAATTAAACTTTTCCTTCTAGTTCTCTTTGTTGAATCTCAAATTTAAAGTTCATCCCCTATTAAGTTACAATAATAAACTAATTAGTTTTTTTTATCACATATCAAATAAAACAAAGTTAAATAAAGGATAATCACACTATCATATATGGTGAAATATTCTCATTTCAAATAGACTAGGGGAAAAAGACCAAGACATTAAAAAAAAGTAAAACCAATGACTATGAACTCAAATAAAATGCAATTGGTGACTTTGCATCACTTTGATTATTCTTTAGGATTTGGTCTTACTAAACGTGATAATTATATGAAAGTGTTTTTTAATAAGTTAAAGATATCTTATTAGATGTTTTATATCCCTTTCCTAAGTGAAACTTGATATATTAGTGACAAATGCTTATGTGAATGCTTATTTGTCCACATATTGCTCCCTATTTTTCCTATCAACGCTTCTTATACTAATAAAATATTTGAGTTCTATACAAAGTTAAAGTCAAAATGGAATTGAAATATAGATCCCTATGCCAAGTGTTTATTGATTTAGTTATTAAAATCCTATCAAAACCCCATAACCTCGTAATTAACCACAAAACCCATATTCTCATAGTTAGTTAGTGAAAACATGAAAAAAAGAGCCTCAAAACAACCTATACTTAAGAACTAAAAGCATACTTAACCTGACAATTTCAGTTATGGGTGAAAGACTGCAATTATGGAACAAGCATGATTTTGGTCATACTGGGAACATAGATAAGGCCAATGTAGAAGAAGCTGGTCAAACTTCAATAATGCCTAACAATCAAGGATAACTTGTTGTGCATGTGAATAGTCAACGATGAAATTAATAGTCTACTAGAGAAAATGGAAACAATATGGCTCCAATGGTCCAAAATACAATGGGTGAAAGAGGGGGATCAAAATACCAAATTCTTCCATACAAAGGTTCCTATTAAGAAGAAGAAAAACATCATGAATAGGCACAAGAAAAACATCATAAATAGGCAAAAGATAACAATGGTACTTGGCTTTAGAGTACAAGTAGATTTATGAGGTTACTCAATGATATTTTCTAGCTCTATTTACAACTTTAGAACCTGCTAGAGTGGAGGAATGTGTAAGGTCTATTGATTATATGTTATTGGAGGATCAAAAACTATTACTAGAGGTCAATTTATAGCTATAGAAGTCAAGGAAGCCATTTTTTCATATAGGAGCCCTGAAATCTTTAGGCCCAGACAATATGCCTACTGTACTTTACTAAAAGTACTGGGTATTGTTGGAATTGATGTAATTAATATGGTTCTTAATTTTCTCAATAATGGTGATTTTATTGATAAAAATGACCAAACTTTTACTATTTTGATCCTGAAAATTTGAACACCACAAAATATGACTTAGTTTAGGCCGATATCCTTATTAATTTTATTTGTAAAATTATTAGCAAGGTTTTGGCTAACATGCTCTCAGTTGTGCTGTCACTTCTTATTTTAGAATTTAAAAGGCATTTATTCAGATTCATCTCACCATAGTAATTTCCTTATTAATTATGATCTTGTTCATGCTTTAAGGCATCGGAGATTTGGAAAGGGCTTGGAACTGGACACGAGCAAGGCCTGTGATAAAGTGGATTGGCCTTTCTTAAGGTAAGTATGAGGAAAATGAATTTTGGAGACAAGTGGATGTCAAGGTTGATGCATTGTTTCAAATCGGTGTCGTCTTCATTCCATTGAATGGCTACCCTGGTGACTACTTTAGACCACATATAGGTATCAGACATTTGTTCTTCATGCAGAGAAGTTGCCTTCTTTGATTTACAGAGCAGAGTGCAATAATTTTGGCTACCCTGGGCTCAACTTTACCAAATCAGGCCCAAATATTTCACATTTCTTTTTTGCGGATGATAGTCTTATCTTTGCTAAAGCAAATTTACAAGATTGTATGACCATTATGAATTTATTGAGGTTGTGAATGCCATATTTTGTTTGGGTTTGATTTTTTTAATTATTATTTTTTTTGCATAATAACGAAAAAGGAAAATCCAAAAATTTAGTCTAACTATCTTAACCTATAAATTTGCAACAAACCCTAACCCATTCTTTATCAAAAACTCTTCTTCCTCCTTTAGCCATCATCATCAAATAATAACCACACCATCTTTGCCGCCACACTATCTTTGCCACCACAGCTTAGCCATAACCACCACAAATCATCTCCATTACCAAACACCATCGTGCAGCTCCATTTCTTGTAATTTTAAAAACAAGAAAAGGGTAAGTGTAATATTAATTGATCTCAGGGAAAGTTGTTACAATTTACTCTTTCTTTGTTAAGTTTCCTTTTCTCTTTTTTGGTGGACTCATTTTTTCCTTGTATTATTATTATTATTATTATTGTTATTATTGTTATTATTGTTATTATTATTATTATTATTATTATTATTATTATTATTATTATTATAGTCATTAACACATACATACACATAGGATCAAATTGCTCCAGTGTAACCTTAAGCAAATGTTATGCCATTGAATAACTTTTTATTGGTGTAATTTTTTATAAACCTATCATTAGATTAGAAGCTCACATCATATAAGTTATTTTTATAAAATTTCAAATTAATTTAAACTCATTTAGAATAGTTTTTATGTACGTCAAAATCAACGTAATGTAATATATATGCTTAAAATGAATAAGAATAAGAGGTACATGATTACATTGTTATAGATTTCAATTTTTGTGAAATGTAGCTCAAATGATCTTTATGATAAATAATTATAATTCAACAGTTGGATCAACAAAAGAATAATTTCATAGAAAATTAAAAGGGGCATAACTATGCTTAAGCAATTGTTTTTTAACAAAACCCACCAATGGATTAGAAGCCCTCATCAAACAGATTATGTGTATAAAATTTCAAGTTAATATAAATTGTTTGACATAGTTTTTATGTATATTAAAATCAAAATTGTTAGGCAAAAATGAACTTTATAATAGGTAATTGTAATTGAACGTTTGGATTGACAAAAAAAAATTTATAAAAAGTTATTAACGATGTAACTTTACTTAGAGTTACACTACTATAACTTGATCCTAACCTCTCTCTCTCTCTCTCTCTATATATATATATATATATATATATATATATTTGGATGCTTTATTATGGCAGTGAAATGAACTAATTTAAGTCTTATAACCATATTTTAATTGTCAAGATTAAAAGTAATTAATACTCATATACTTATTTGAAAAAGTTAAACAATTTTATGTTTAATCTTAACAATTAATGTCAATATTTACTTCTCATATTCTTACCATTAATCACTCCTCTTACTTAACCCATTCTTATTATAATAATAAGATAGAAATGAAACAATGATAATAATCTTCTTACAAATAAGAAAAATAATTCATTCTGTTAACTCTTTGCAAATTTTGACCAGTAGCGTCACTTTTATTAAAGTGAAAAAAATAATTTACCCCCCTGAACTTTAGATCATGTGCAGATTAAACCCCAACTTTTAAAAGTGTGTAATTCGACACCCTAGGCTTTATTAATTGTGCAAAAAAGCACTTGTTGTTAGTTTGTGATCAAATTTTTCAGTTAAATGTCATGTGCTACTCACATGTCAAATTTACAGATAAAATTGCCCTGCCAATTATTAACCCTAATCCTAATTCTTCCCCCAATTCCAGCAACTATATCCAAATACAACCTTTCCAACACAGCAACTCCATTAGCACAGCTGCAATCTCTCCAACACAACAACTCCATCAGCATCTCATTTTCCATAAAAATACCCAAATCAAATTCCTTTTTTTTGTTTTGTTTTTTCCTTTTCACTGTCCAAGCATTCCACCATTTGTATTATTCCACCATGAAACAGAGAAAAATGGGAGGGAGAGAGTAAGAGATAGGGCTATTAAAGCTGCCACCTCCGCCATGAAATCGCCATCACCATGCAGCCCAAATCACGCATCACGAGCCCAGCCACCGCAATGGAGCTCTGGCGCGGGACACAACATCGTAACCATCGTAGCCTGGCCTTGGTGCGCCTTTGCATAGCCCAATCACGAAATCCCTATCCCCCACACGTAGCAGTGACTGCCGTCAAGCCTCCACCTTTCACCAGCATGTCTCTGCATTGCTGTCAACTCCGCCAAGAATCGTGCCACGTCGCTCTGTTGTTCCCCCCTGTCCAACTGTTACCGCTCCCCTCTTCCCTTACTCTTGTACGTCGCCAGAGCCTCCATTGACCACTGTCTCTATTCTTTTTTGTGTATCAGAATGGTTTGGGAAATTGAGAAATTAGGGATTTGGTTTGTGTTTTAATTTGAGGCCATATGCATTTTTTTCATCAGCTTGTCTTTTTTGGTTTGGTTTTAATTTGATTTGGTTTTTGTTCGAAGGTTGGGGTTACTAGCATTCTTCAGGTAAGGGCGTTTTCTGTGGGTTAGGGTAAGGCATGTTCGATTGGCATCGGAAAGTGAAAATGCACAACAGAAACTTCACCAACAGCTTGCAAATAAAGCTCGTGTTCGAGAAATATAGGTAAAGAAAAGGCTTCAGGGAAGGGCGGGGTTGGGGTTGGGGTTGGGAAGGATTGGGATGGGAAATTTCTGTTAAGGGAAGAGCAACATGTCACGTGCATGTCATGTGACCACTTAACAGTATGAGTGAAAGTCAGTTTAATAGAAGGGCCTTTTGCACAGTTAATAAAGCTTGGGGTGTCGAATTGCACACTTTTAAAAGTCGGGGTCTAATCTACACATGATCTAAAGTTCAGGGAATAAATTACCTTTTTACCCTTTATTAAATGATGATTCAAACATCTAAGATAGAAATTGAAATATGATGATGTTAATTGGAATTTGTTCTATTTGAAAGGAGTACTTATCGTGAGTTCTATATATGAATATTTTTTATTTTTCCTATATATAATATTTTGAATAAACAGATATTCATCATGAAGTGAAATGTACGTGGAGGCAAGGTTTTAGGATGAATGAATAAAATGATATCATAAAAAATTGAAATTGGGATTTGCTAATAAGGTTTGCCTTTCGGCAAAATCTGAATAGCCAACATTGAGAATTAAGATAACTACTAAGCAAGCTTTGCAAGTATAAATACCAGAATAGTCCTTGTCACACAAATAAAAATGAATATTCCTTAGATGCATTAATGCTGCAACTATATAAGCAGTTTTAAATTTTAAATATATATATATATATATATATATATATATTTCACTACATCTAACAAAAAATATAAATTTACTATTAATTTGACAAAATGAAAACCTCATTATAATACAAAGCTCACCAGTGTAAGGAAGATGACTATTGTAGAGGATGTGGAGAGTCTTTGTCGATTACTTGATTTGAAAAAGGACGAAGAGAGAGGTAAGCTTCCAAACGCAATGACGATTGATTAGCCACAACCCGCACGAGACAACCAAAGATAAATTACACACAAGATGCATCAATAGGCATTGAATATCCTATATCTTTTCTTATAATAACACAATTATGAATCCTTTCTCGAAAAAGTTTTTCACATGGTGAATTCTCCTTCAATGAAAATTTCGTACGTAATTATTTTTTTAAATTCTAAATATCATATCAATTTATTATATATTGTATGAAATACTTTATTGTGGCATCATAATTAATAAATCAAACCAAGCTATGGGGAGGAGGCAATCCTCCACTGTGTTAGGGACTGTACGAACTCCCAGGTTGTTTGGTTGTGTAGTGGCTTAGATCCTACACTAGAGTTTTTCAAATTGGACTTGCATGCATGGTTGCGCCGTTTTGCTGGAGAGGCAACGACTTGTAGTCCCTTAGTGGTTTTGGTGTTAAAGGAGTAAAAGAGTACTTGATTTGGAACACTGAAGTACTCAGACTATGATGGGGTTTATTTACCAAACTATATATATGGGGCGCCCAACTCTCTTATAACCAAGATCAGTACAGAATGAAGATTGTTTCTGCTTGGACATGACCTAGTATTGGTAGGGTGAAGGTGACTGAATGTAGATAGGAGTGCCGTAATATCCTGATTTCCATTATATCTTGTTTGTATGTGAATTGTGGCTAATTATGGTTAATTAAACCTAATTAGGAATTGATTTCATTCATTAATTAAATACTGAATAATTAATCACTCATAATTTTAGTCTCTTAGTAATGTAAATGCATGATTAGGTTATTGTTGTGTTAAAATATTTTAAAAGCTAAGGTTAGTGCTTTTTGAAAATTAGAACCCCCTTCAATCCATAACTTCAAATTTCCTTTCACATTTAAATTCCAAGACACTAGAGTATAAAAGTATTTGTTTAAATTAAAGTGTTTGTGAAATTGTTATTTTATTCATGTTTAGTATTATTTCAATTTCTCTTTTATTGTGAAATCCATAAACTACCCTCACAAACACATACCCATTTACACTTACACCCTTCTAACACAAAAAGAACCCTAGCCCCTACTAAAGACATGTACTGCTAGCCTTCCTTATCACTGCACAACACTCACATTTTCCTTTTTCTTGCAAATACTTCTTCCTTCTTCTCCACCATCGTCATCACCTTAAACCTTTCTAATATCCAAACACAATGGAGATTGGCTACAACCTTTAGCTCATGATCTTTAATTTGCATACACCGTCGTAGCCATCTCTTGTGGAAGCTCACCTCCTCCACATTTGCCCCTGTTGTTTGCTTCACAACTTAAGGGAGCTAGGGGAGTGATTTTGGCTTTTCTCCATCCTAGACAAGTCTCAAACAACCTTTCCTTCCCATACCTTCAAGATTGGTGGGGGTTGTTTTATAAAATTATCTCATTTTATATGTTGTTGAACCCAAGCTTGTTGTTTGAAATATTTGGTGTATATGCTTGCTTTAAATCTGAAACTAACATCTGAATGGAAGGGCTTTCATGTTTTCTAACTTAGGTTATGATATGAGGGATGCCAGCTTACTTTTTTTTTTTGGATTTTTGGTGTCAATGGGCGTTTGGGAGTTGTTTTGCTAGTTAATGTAGGTGATAAAGTTCAAATGAGGTTTATAATTCATGAACACAGGTTTTGGGTTACTGAAAAATTTTATCTTGAGCCTCATTCCCATGTTTTTGGTTTGGCCAGTAGGGGAAGGTGTTTATATTATTTAGTTGATTTTGTAAGTAAAAAAGTTATGAAAATGATGAGATTTTAAAGTTTGATTCATGTTCCTTTAGTTTGTTAGCAGAAAACTTTATAAACCATGTACTTTTATGTCAAAGGGCGGCATTTTGACTCCAAATTAGGGAATTGTTGAGTTGTGTTGTGTTCTAATGTTGAGCATGATTTGAAAGGATGTAAATTTTAGGTTTCAAGGCTTAGAAAGTTATTTAGAGGTGTTTGAAAGGGAAAAAAAAAATCTGGTTTGGTATTTTAAAAGGGGAAAAACCTGTAAGTGTAGTTTGAGTTTAATTTTTTTACAATGAGCATTGTAATGTTGAGTTGCTGAAATTGTTTTATCTGTGGCTAAGATTTATGGTTCAATTATGAAGTGAGGGGTTTTGGGTTGAATGAGCTTATGTTGTGTGATGGTAATGCATAATGCTTCCTTGGGAGTCAAAGAAATGACATTTTGGAACCAAATCTCTTTCATAAATAGCATTGTTGGAAATTTACAACACATGTTTAGGATTCAAAGTGAGGGTTTGACTTTAAAACTTGAGTTTTAGGGTTCTTAGATAGAATGGATATAGGATGCTCATGAACTTGTAGTTTAATATGCCTTTAATGAATACAAAAGGAGATCTTGTGGTCCAAGAGATAAATGTTTTTAGAAACCAAAAACTTTTACAGCATTTGTTTGATTTTGAGAGCTATGTATAGGAAATTTTATAAGCTCATATTCTTTTAAGTAAGAGTTGATGGTTAAGGCTTAGAGTGTTGGAAAATGAGATGGTTTGTGTGCCTTAATTTTTAAATATACGAAAGTGATATTTTAGAACTAAGAATAATGCTTGAATGAACCATTTATGCTTTTGACAAAAAAATTCTAATTTATGCATTCTTTTATTGAGCTCGCAATTTTGCTCCAGTGGGGTTTGGAATGTTTTGTATTCTTGATGGAAAAGTATTCAAGGTTGGGTGTGTATAGGGCTGTAGAATGTCTTTGTGAAACAAAAATGATTTTTGTTGCCTATTGATACCTATTGAGGATTTTGAGCTTTATGTATGGTTTATGAGTTTGGGTTGATTTTGAGTATTTTAGATATTGGGGGGTTTAAATGGGTTTTAATAAGCTAGAAAATGTGTTTGAAGCTTTTTCAATTCCTGAAAAATTTCACAGCTTGTGTTCCTCTTCATTAAAGTGGTGGTTTCGACTAGTTTTGGGGTTGTTGAGTTGTGTTTTGTGCTCTATTGATAAGAAGTGCTAGAAATGATTTTTAAAACTTATGAATGATATTTTTGTGAAAGTGATAGTGTTGAAAAGAAATTTCTAGTTATGTTTTTATGAAAGGGGTCACGATTTTAATAATTTGGGCATTGTGGATTGGGTTGTTGAACAATTTGTTTTGCAACTAATTACTAGTATGTGAAAGTATAAGTTTACAATAGAAAATGGAATTTTCGAGTAGGTTCTAAGTGATAATGGAGGAATGATTAGTTCTTGAAATTGATATGATGGCTAAACTCAATATTAGCTTAATATTGTAAACTTGAGATGTTCAATTGATGGTTATGTTGGAGTTGTTGTTTTTGACTCTATGACTGGATAACTGTGACTATGAAATACACTAGCTGGATCTGATCCTTTTCTTTGGCAATTGGTTTCGGCATCGCTTATGTTATGCATTTATTTACATTAAAATTTAAATGTCATATGTTAGGATTACGTGATTGGATGTTATGTGCATGGAGAGTGTCCCACGAACTACATGACATGGCGTAACTCATTCTAATGTGAAGTGGTCATCCTCTATAGACCCATGCTCTTTATGATATTCTAGTATTTAGTATATTGTGTTGTGATGACTTGTGAGATAATTCATTTTCATGTCCAGGGATTGTTATTATATGCACATGCTGTTGAATAAGGATTTATTTTCATAGGCTGCATTATGTTCCATGTAATTGGGTTAGTGTAAGAGGCTCTTACTATTCTAAGTTTTCAAAAAAAAAAAAATTGATGCTATTTTCCACTACAAGTATTTTGAAAGAAAAGCTAATAAGAGATCAAAATGTAACCACTTAGTAATTAACTTATTATGTCTTAAGGATAAGAAGTTAATTATTAGGGTGTTACAAGTATGATGCACACTTTGCAGAAGTTTAATGTTGGTGGTATTTTCAAGGGCTATGAAGGTGGTTGGCTTGGGGCTTTTCAAGGTTGGTGGTCGAGTATGACATCACTATGATTAAGTTGTTTGCTATCCATGATGGTTTGCACTTGGCGTGTATAAAAAGGTATTGCAAGGTACTCTGCGAATGTGACAGTATGGAGGCTGTGCACTTGATGAATTCTACTATTACTCCTTAGGCTCATGGTTTGCATGCGTTGTTGGTGGAGATCCGTGGATTATTGGAGTAGCAATGAGAGGTGTGTTTGAGGTGGGTATCACAAACAATCAATTTGTGTGCTAACTTCTTTGATAAAGTAGGGGCACCAAGATGAGGGGATCAAAGTGTGGGAGATTTCTCCCTTAGATTTGCAACATATAATGCTTAGAAATCTTGTGTAATTGTTGCTTGTTTTTTGTTCTTTGTCCAAGTACCAAAAAAAAAAATCAAAATAACAAATAATTATAATTATATAAATCATCAAAAGATTTCTGTCATTGATTTGACATATATTATTTTCATTTATATATATTATTTGTATAATGTATTCAATTGGTATCCATCTTTTCTTTCAATTTATTTTTGCAATGATGGGTTTCAAATTCATTATGATATGGTGATTTATTTTTGGCCTATTTTCCCTATTAGTTGTGTTCTTGCATTCTATAACGATTATTCTGATTTTGTAATTTTGTATGACATTTTCGTCTAAATCATCTACTGGATTTTAAAGCACTATTAGTTGTTCCATATGTTGCTAAACTTAAATCTAGGTGAGAATGATTCATCTCTTCCATTTTTATTTTATTATAACTTATCATATTATCTTATTTTATTCTCATTTGATGATAAGGTTATTACCAATATTCAATTAATATGAGTTTCTTATTTATAGTTTCATTTTGTTCTAATACATATTACCTCTCTTTATCTTATTCAGTTTAATCGTTCTTACTTGCAGGTGAATGCTACCTTGTCTCATTAGTGCTGATAACATGTGTAATTTAGAATTGGATGAGTGAAGGAATGAACTTTTGTTTGGGATTCTTATGCCAATGATTGCAATAAATAATATTATATTATTTTGTTGTAAAGAACAATGCATGTATACTTTTTTAGGTTTAGACAAGGTTCTAAAAATCGGATCGGACAAAGTACTGATTCAGAGATTTAGAGATTCAACCGGGGGTTTAACCAGAATATAATAAAATATACATTTATATAAATATATATAATTATTTATAATGGACTAACTAATTTTTTAAATAAATATAATTTTTATTAATAAAGATATAATGAAATTCTATTAATTTCTCATGTATGAAACGAAAAACGTGAAAAACCTTGTCTAGTATGGTAACAGTGTCTTCTTTTCAAGTTTTATAGGCAATTAGAACTTCACATGAGGTACGTGAACATAATAATAGTAACAAAAACAAAATTAGTTTTATCCCATCAATTTAGAAGGCCCAATAACTAAACCCAAGGTCCTAGCCCAACAATTGAACATACCCTAGCACACATATACTACTGTTTTCTCCTTCAGCAGTAACACAACGCAAGAGTGGCTGCTGCAATGGTTCTTTTTTCTTCTTACAACAATAACACGCATGAAGAGAAACAGATCTGGTGGCTGCGGTGGTCACTCCCCCTCTTTGAAAATAAATCTTAAGTTGTTCCCTTTTTGCTCGGTGGTTTCAGTTGAGCCATGGAGACCATTTTACGGTGGCTGTGGTTCCAGTCTGGGAAGCTTAGAAGAAAGCAGTACTGGAAGAAGTGGCGGTGGTGGTACAAGAGCATGGTGGTAGTTCATTTTTTTTTGAAATTGGAAGAACCATCGAACCACAGCAACCGGTTTGGTTCATTGGTTTCCTTGATTTCCAGCCGATTTGACGGTTTTTTGGACGATTTTGAAATCTCCGGTTTTTAGAGCAAGCCCGGACTGGGGAATGGTTCGGTTCCCGATTCAATCGGTTGAACCGACCAGTCCAGTCTGGTTTTCAGAAGCATGGGTTTAGGTGTTTGTTTTGTTTCTAATACAAATAATTTATATTGACATTATAATGGTCTTTCTATACAATGAATGCAATGAAAGAATCGTAATTATTTTTTCAATAATGTTATAAATTTCATTTACATTATCTTGAAATTTATCCATTTCTCATTCATCATCCTTTCAAATATGGATGATTACTAAAATTCATTCAAAATCAAAATGATTCACAATAATCACTTAAATAAAATTTGAAGAAAAATACAAGGATAAATCTAATCCTTCTTTGAGTAATTTCGAGCAAACCATATGATAGATATTGATATAATTTAGAATATATGATTTTTTAGAATATATATATATATATTAATAAAACTAATAAAATTTAGAATTCACGACTAAAAAAATTAATATATGATTATTTTTACTTTAATTCTTAAATGTTTCACTCTCTTGATTTCAAATAATTACTATACTAACCATTATATGCTATTTTAAATGTTTTTGTTCTATATACTTTCTATACTATCATGTATATTTTATTTAAGTCAATAGTACATATTTATTCATATGATAATTACATATACATATATATATATATATATATATATATATATATATATATTGACTTATTGACTTTGTTTCCTTTAGTAGAATAATTTCTACATATATGCTTAGTTACATCTTATTTTATATTTGAAATATAAATTTTGATTTTAATATATATATAATTTTATTTAAAAAATAATATATTATTAAAAATTAATATATAATTTAGTAGATATTTAGAATATAAAAATATAAATTAAATTTGAAATATATGATTTTAAAAATAAATATATGATTTTTTATTTTAATTATTAAATGATTATCTCAATTGATTTCCAATAATAATTATCATATTAACTATAAAATGAAATTTTAAATGTTTATCTTTTATAATTTCTATGCTATCATCAAAAATTCTTTTTGACAGAGATAATCCAAATTTTACTCAACATTTAGAAACTTATTCTAGGAAAAGTTTAAGAAAATGATGAATTGTTATTCAATTCGTACATTATATTCGTGCATTATAACATTTTATCAAATCATTTTGGTCATATTGTATAGTTTTTTAAAATATTTCGTTGCACTAATTTACTACAAATATGATCATCTACTTCTAACGTCAAATCAAATATGATTTACTCATTATTTTATCTCATCATATTGTAAATATATATTGTCAATTAGACTTACATTTGACATAATGTTATCAATCATTGCAATTATTATTAGATTTAAATTGTATATAGCATTAACTTTAAATTAAAGATTTATCTCTTTATAAAATTATGATTTGAATTTCGCACTACTAACTATTAGTCACTATTTTGTTCACCTCATACTTAGTTAATAATATAGACAATATTTACATAAAATAAATCATATTTAATTTAATAAAATAATTAAATAAATTGCTTAAATTAATTTAAAATCATATTTTTATATAAAATTCTGTACATTTTATTTAATTTGATGCATTTAACTTTCATAAGTATTGTTTCTTATTGATTTTTGTATGGCATTAATTCAAAATTTTAATTGATTCTAGATCAAGTATTTTTTTCCTAATAAATTCTAATATGACAATAATTTTGAATCCTAATTGGTTCTACTTACAATAAATAATTTATTGGTTATGTTACCTCAAATCTCAAGTTTTAATCTTTAAATTTAACGTCAGTGTTTTGAACCCTTATACGAAATCATTATCATCTTCTTAAAATTAAAATCTTATTTAATGTAACAAAACAATTAAATAAACATGTTCAATTTCATTTAATATCTTATTTCTAAATTCTAAGTGCATTATTTATGCTTGATCAATGCATTTAATTTTAGAAACTATTCTTTCTTATTGATTGAAATATGACAATTTTTCAAAATTTTAATTGATTCTATATCAAATATTAATTTTTTAAAAAAATTTCTAATTTAAAATAAATTTTAACATTAAGTTAAATATTAATGTCTTAAACCTATTTACATAATTACTGTATTTTTTCTAGAATCATGCTGCGTTTGTTTTTGTCTTTAAAATGCTAATTTTCAAATTTGAATTTTATATATAATCGAAAAAAATGGAAAATAGATTTTTTCAAAAGCTACTTTTCTAAGCTGCTAAAAAAATGAAAAAAGATTTTTTTTAGATTCTAATTATTTTTTAATAATTATCCAAATATACAAAAGTTACTTTTTTGTTGAAAAAAGTGATTTTGTCCCAAAAATAATGAAATAGATATGTTTGGTTAGATTTAACTTCACATTTTTGAATTCTAAATGTGTTATTTATGTGAGATTTGATGTTCTCAAATTCAATTTAGTAAATATTCTCTCAAGTCAATTCTAACATTACAATATTAATTTAAAATTCTAATTGATTTTACTTCAAATATTTTTATTTAAAACAAATATTTGATTTTAAAAAATCAAAACAAATCTTCAATTGATTTTTATCTCATTTTAAAAATTATATTCTTTAAATTAAAAATATATTTTTATAATTAAAAAATCTCCCTGTAAGCACAAGTTCCATACTAATATATGTATGTATGTATATGTATATAGGAGGAATTTGTTTACTCCAAAAGTAAGTATGTTATACTTACTCCATTGAATATCTCTGTGTTAACAATATATTTCATCAATCAAACCATTGAATCATGTGATGTTATTGTGATGATCAAACATACCAAATTTTAGAAAAATTTTAGGAGTAAATCTTGGTATACTTACTCCATTGAATAACTTTTTATAGACATCAAATTTTATCAATTCAACCATTAAATTCGATGGCAGAACTTCATTAGGGCAAAGGGGCCCTTTGCCCTAATTTTTTTAATACACACACACACACACATATAACCTTTTATATTATATATATGAAATAAAATTTCATCTACAAAATTAATTTATGTATATAAATTTATTTATGATTGAATTATACCGTAAGCCCCTATAATTTAACTCAATTTTCAACTTTAAAAGTTTGTAATTAGGTCCATTTTTTTTAAAAAAAACTTAATTGGATTCCTGCCATTTACCACCATTACAAGAACATTTGCAGCAATGTTATGGTGTATCTAATTAAGTTAGGTGTACCATAAAGCTAATTGATCTAAATCATTAAATATGTGTAGAATAGAAATCTATGGATAAAAATAGCATATACATCAATACGCTCTTTTGATATAGTCTATACAAAATAAGTAGGATGAAACAAAAGCCAAGCACCTAAACCCAAAAAATAGGGTGGTGATGGCTGTATGATTGTTAGGTGTGATTTTGGAACCTCTTATGGCATAATTCATCAAATAATCTAATACAAAATGCAAAAGGCACAAAAAGAATCTTCTTTGTTCATTTTTATTCCTATAAGTTTGAAGAAACAAAGCCAAATCTCAATTGGTTTTCAGTGATCTAGCCAGAATTTCATTAATTGGGGTTGCTGAATCCTCCAATTTTCTCATGTCCAAGTGAATGAGTAAATAAGCTGATCTGAAACTGATTCTACAATGGCTAGTGCCAACCTTGTTTTACCAACAGAGTCATTTCCCTACAAAAGAAACCAAGTAGAGCATTGCTTTGCTAGTTTGGAATCAACCAAGGCCTCTGCTATTGAAGGAAGTGTTTCAGATTGCCATGGTAGAATCTCCTACAATAGTTTACGAACATGAGCTCTTTGCAGTAGTGTTGTATCAGTTATATTTTCCACCATCTTCCTTGAACCACCAAATGTTGAATTTCTAAGAGGAAAAGTAATCTTTACTTCTTTACCTTCCATGCCCTTTAGAGAATCCAAGGTGGTTGTTGTTGTAGCATTTGTTGCTTGCTTTTTCTGAGTTAACTCATTGAAATTGAACTCAATGATGCATGATTATTGGCACCTGAACCGGGGCACAAGGTTGGAGCTATAAGCAGGCTTAACAGCAGAATCGACAAAAGATATGGAACTTGAATATGGGAAGACATTGCTTTGGTTTGGCTACTAGGGGTATAAAGAATTATAAGGGTAGATCTTTGCCTTTGATTATTTTCTTGGTTTAGGGGTGCTTGCTTTGGGTTTGATTATGAATGTTGGATGATTTCTGTTTGATTTTGCATAATGGGTATTGGTATTTTGTTGTGTGCTTTTTGATTTTTTTAATTATTTAATGGGTGGGATACAATGTCTATAGTGGTTTGGGTAGTGGGGAGGGAAGATAGATAAGGTAGAAGGAGATAGAATAAATAAAGATAAAATGTATATTCCATTTTTTTGTATCTATTCTTATTCCTAGGAACTTAATTGAAAAATTTTAAACCATATAGGGGCTTGATTACAAACTTTTAAACTATAGGGACCTAATTAAAAATTAAGTGAAATTATAGAGACCTGCAGTGTAATTAAATCTTTATTTAATAAGTAGATTAGGTTTCAATGTGTTAGTTTATACGAATGATATTGTTCTATTGATAAGTGAGTTTTTTCCACTTAGAAGTCTATTAGCTTAATTTTTTGATTAATGAAATAACAACAAAAAAATGATCATATCACAATTGAGCATAATTTTATAGCATAAATACCTCGTTACACTAGATAAGTAATTATACGAGTTGTGTAACTTCCTAATTATTAACTTTTTATGTATACATCATAATTGGCCAATTATTAGTTTTCTTATATTTTGATTTCATATGTTTAGTTATTCGAAAATACTTTCAATAGAAATAGGGGATAATTTTTTTTTGAAAACTTAAAACGAGCCTTATTTGTTTATGCATAAATAGAATTAATGCAACTTGTGAGTGAAATTACATTTCTATAATAATAAACACATAACAGAACAAATCCTAGATATCATAAACATTTAACAACATTTGTCATCACATCAATACATAGATAAGGTACTAATATATCATAGAGAAGCATGAGTCCATAAAGGGCAACCACACCTTATACAAACCACATGAATTTTAATATCCCCTTGCTGCTTTATGGATTCACGACTATCCCCACAAACCAATATGGGTCTTTTCAGCGTGCTTTGTCCTTATCCACATGCTCCTTGGGAAAACTTCCCAGGAGGTCACCATCCCAAAATTACTCCAAGTCAAGTATGCTTAACTGTGGAGTTCTTTAGTGATGGGCTACCGAAAAGAACATGCATCTTGTTGGTATAGGTAGTATAAATTAATTCATATAAGCCCTTCTTAACTGTATAGTCCTATACCTACACGGTCTCAGGATCTCTCTCATTTGGATGTGTAGTCAGCTTATTCGTGTACCCCTCGGCTTAGAAGTCTGCCAAGAGCCACTTCTTGCATTGGCGATCACTTGCCAACTTCATTACTGGGTGTTACATGAATCATGTCATAAATAAATTCTAGCTAAGAGTCTGTAATAAGGCTCGGCCTCAAATACAATCATCTATAAAGCATAGGAATCTCAAAATAAAGAAAACATAAATGAGAATCAATAGACTACATGCTCAAGAAATAAATACAAAATTTGCAGAAGGTAATAATAATAAAATCTCTAAGCATGGGCTAGCTCCAAGGTCACGGGCTCAAGGGACTCCAGCATACTGGTTCGTTAGCTTGTCTGAAGATGACACGGAAAAAGAAAAATGGAGAGAATCCAAAGGAATCTCAGCAATTAAATAAAACCAGTTCAAATGTTATAATTGTCACCCAGCCACTTTGGTTTAATTATAAAATAAGTGGGTATCCTTTAATTCCTTTAGTTAATTCGTAAACTAAAATTTCAAAGTGACACATATTTTAAGACTTAGGAAAATCTCTTCGTTAAGGAATGATAAATTAGAATGCATGATATAACTAGTATAATCAAAATCATACAAAATAAGACACTTACGATAATGTAATGAAATAAGTCATTTCACATCTTTAACACTTTACTTAAACTTTAGTTCTTTAAACATACCACCCTCTCTCGTGTTGCCTACACTAACCACGTCACTGCCTTGGCGATTTAACTGTTCCCTACACTTCAAATCACTTATCGCCTAGAATGAGCTCAACTTAACTAGTCGTCATTAGATTTAGATGGGTATAGAAGGAGAACTTTCTCCTTTATCGTCTAGACCAACCACATTACTACCCAAGCAATTTAATTATCGCCTACACTCTGATTCATCTATTGCTTAGGATGAGTTCAACCTAACTAGTCATTACTAGATTTAAATGGGAAATAGAGGGGGAACTTCACTTAAACTTTAAATTTAACTTTTTCACATCTTACTACTTGCAACATAATGGAAAAGTCTCATAAATTATTTAGAGACATAAGCATAACCTTTACGAATGGAGCATCTCATAAGTCATTAGGAGTCATAAGCATAACTTTCATATAAAATTCTCTTAACTTATTAGGAGACATAAACATACCCTCTATACATTACAATGACAAAGCTTACACTTCCTTCATTTGACAGTTCAAGCATTTAACATTTTAAAGCTACTTAATGCATAACATAAATGTAACTAAACCAATTGCTGGAAAAAGGATTGGACCCAGCTAGCATTCATCTAGTCACATATTTCAGTAATAGAAACAACAATGACATTTCTAAATACCATTCACACACACACACACACACACAGAGAATATATATATATATATATATATATATATATATATATATATATATATATATATCAAATTTAGATCAACATATTCAACCCAAGCTAGAATTTTATGTTTCAAGTCAAATAAAGTAGTTCAAAGACTCCAAGTTCTCAATGCAAATGTATTCTCATTACACCATAATACTTGTACACAAAACCAAAGTCAATGATGCACGAAATCAAGTTCACATTATCACTTTATGGGAGAAATATATGCTGAAATTTTTCTAGCAACTAGCACCATTTTTATCAAGACATTTCATGATCAAAGGAACCTCATTTAAACTCCCAATAGTTAGAGCACTCAAAATAATCAAGACTCCTTATTAAAAATCACAAAACATCATCTAACTTTAAACTATGGTTGCTGGAAATTTTGCAGCACGTGTTCTTCCAACGTCATGAAAAGAAAAACACAACTTTTAAGCACATACTCAAAGAACCACAATACACAATTAAATTCTTATACTTGAACACCTAAATCCCACCCTCATATATCATTTTTCTTCTCCATAAACAGCCCTCAAATCCTGCATTTCAGCATATATAGCAGCCCCTAAATGGCTAGAAAAATGTTGGAAATTTGCAATAACTACAAAGCTAAAGAACTAGAAAATTTTTCTATACTTACAGCTACTAAACCCAACATAATTCCTCAAATATTTTTTGCATAAAACAGCCCCTAAAATAGAAATTTTTGCAGCAATAGAATCATGAAATGAGAGGTGCATAACGGCCCAAAATAGCTAGCAAAGTGTTGGAAATTTACATGAACTACAAAGCAAAAGAGCTGGAAAATTTTTCTACACTTATAGCAACTAAATCCAACATAATTCCTTCAATTTTTTTTTGCATAAAACAGCCCTCCAACCCCATGAAATTTTAGCGCTACTGTTGTCCCAAAAAAAGTAGAAAAGTGCTGTAAATTATTAAAGAAATACAAGGCTAAAGAGATCAAAATTCTTCTGCACTTATATCTATCAAATCCAACATAAAACTTTTATGTTTCCACCTTTTTTGAGCTCTCTAAATCAGATTTCCAGTAGTAGTAGAGAAAAACAGAAACAAGGGCATGAAATGGCTCTTGACATGCTTTCTAGCAACCAAACATCAATGTTCAAGAGTTCTAAGACTTTTATAAATATTATCACCCACATTAACAAGTAGAACAACTCGTAAATGCCCATTAAAACAGTAAATCCGAGAATGAAAAAAAAGAAAGACAATCTCAAATCTTCATTCATCATCCATCCAAATCGAAGAACACAAAACTCCCTTCATCAACATATCATTTTCGAGTCACTCCAAGCAACCAAGTTTTAAAGCTTAATAACATGCAAAAATGGAGGATTTTTACAATAACCCCTTACCAACTTGAAGGAGTCCAAGGAAAGGAATGTTTGCGAGCTTGAGCAGATGAAAAGGAGGCCAAAAATCTCATCCTTTGAGCTTGAAAGGTCCACAGCCAACAGCTATAATGAGGGATGGGGATGACTTTTTCCTTGCAAATGTAGTTGGGGTTTAGTGTTTGGATGTTAGGGAGGGGTTAGGGAAGAGATAAGCTAAAGGTTCATGGTGATGGTGGTGGTGATTGGAAGTGAAAATAAGAGGAAGAAGATGAAGAAAATGTGAAATGGTGGGGGAGGATGGAGGGAGGCCATGGATGATGTTTTCAAAGGGGGTTAGGGTTGCATTTTATTATTTTGCATTAAGGGTAGTGTGGGTATTAAGTGGGGATTAGGAGGTACTAGTGTAATTTGCTCCCAATCTTATGAAATGATGAAAATAAATGCAAAACAATAAATAAATAGCATTTCTTTGCACCGTGAATTCAAATAATTTACATGATAGAGGGTGTCTTGAAACTTGAATTTGAAATTTTATATTGGAGCGAGCTCTAATTTTCAAAAAGCACTAGTGTTAGCTTTTAAAATGTTTAAACACAATAATTAACATAATCATGTATTTAAATTATTAAGAGGATAAAATTGATTAGGAAATATTAATTATAGATTAATTAATTAATTAAGATAATTAACTCTTACTTATACTAAACTAATCTTAATTAATCATGATTAACACACAACTAAAATAACACAAAAATCAAGGTATTAGAAGTTGAATAACAAGTTTAATGATAAAAAAGATATTCTAAGTTCTGCTTTGATTTCTTAGGATGCTTACAAATTTTTTTATCTAAATATCCTTGAATTTCTATTTTTTACAATAATTTAAATATTCTTGATTCATTTGGATATGTCTTACTTTTGTTGGAATATCTTTTTCATTAGAAGCTTCTTTTATATGGTAATGAGACTATATGCTTCTTCTTATCCCAAAAGCCATTAGGAAGATTTGCACATATGTTTCTTTCAAACCTTTGGTGGAGTTATTTTATTTTGAATATTTTCATTATGTATATGCTCTTCAATTCTTTTATATTTTACCTCTTCGTTTAACATACTGACTTGCTTATATTTTCCTTTTATTAAATTTATTGAAGAAGTTAATTTTTCTTGTATTATGTTAAGGGTTTTTGTTCTTGGTGGCTCAAGAAATTCGAACCTTACTTCCCTTCCGCGAGTTTTTACAATTAATCCATTTTGAGTGACTAAGAAAGGGTATAGTAAGAGTATAAATAGAGTTCATAGAATTAATGATTCTTGCATATTTTTAATTAGTATAAAAGAAGTTGTATAGTACACTTTATCTTTACAAACTTTTGCTTTTGACAATTTATATTTTATATTTAATCTATTGTTATCTACTCTGATCATTGGTTGGTATCAACCCTTCTTGTATGCAGTTGGAGTCAATTCATGAATCTATTAAAGCTATTGTTTCATATTCTTGATCTTGAATTATGAAATTTACTCTACAATGCCACTTATGAATCGGCATTCTTGTTATCATATTGATATAATTTTCGAAAGGTTCTTCTATGTACTTTATTAGATCTATGTTTCCAGAATGAGAAGGCATCCTTTCTGAAATCTTATTTGAGAATTTAATATTAGTTCTCCTTGAAATTCTAAATATTTTAGTTCTAAAACAAATTATTTTTTGTTTTAATTGATTTATTCTTGCCTTGGTACCTTAATTTCATTTTGTAAATCTTTAGGAGTTATTTGGTCAGAAAGAGTTTTGAATCACTCTATTGTTTCTTTTAATTCTATTTTTACAACCTATCAACATTCAATTTTATCTGGTCTTTAACAAGAAAATTCAAAACTTTGCATCTAATTTACTTTTTTTTACAGTTTCATTAATTATTTCTTTTGAAAAAATGAAAAAAAATTTGCTAGTTGTTTTTTATTTCCAAAAATGAGAAAGAAGAAAGCCCATTTTATTTATTTCAGCCTAGTCCTATTACCTTGATATTCAAATTATTTTTTACCCATTTGTGTTTTGTACATCCTTTTTAGCCCCTTTTTTTTTTGTTGATCCAGTTTAGGAAGTTGCCATTTTTGTTTTTTGTATTAAATAAAAAATTGAAAAAAAGAGACGGAAAAGTTCACGGACTCCTATCACCTTCTGTCTCTCCCTGCTAAGATAACCCGTGAAGCATGGGTATGGAAGAATTTTTGTTTTGAAATAAAAAATGGTGGAGAACAACGATGATGTTTTCTCTCCACTACGTGCAAGAGGCTGAAGTTTATTTCGGTGATAGATTGGAGCCAACTGGCATGCTTGGATCAACCAGAGAATTACATATGCAACCATCATGATCATCAGAGAGAGGACCAAGAAATTTTCGGACACTATCATCAACAAGAACCATCTCCATATATTCCCAGACTAGAAAACCGAATCACAAAAATAAAAAATATATTGCCAATTCAGAAAATAACATCAGAGACCATCATCAGCAAGAGAATTTCGATCATCCATCATCAAAAAAAAAATTCAAACACCCAAAAATAAAAAAAATACAGTTAGATCATCAACCTGCAAAACAGAGAACAGAAATTAGCAACAATTCCAACAAAAATTCAGCAACAAATACAAGAGAACTAGCTATTCAGTCCAGAAATAGCAACAAAAGGAAAAGGTAATAGCATGAGCAGAATCATCATCATCTAAAATTGTTAAAATAACAAAAAAAAAAGGAAAAAGGGCGGAGAGGCCGTGGCCTCCCCATCTCCACCGCGGCCTCTTCGTGATTTCATCATCACCGCCACCCTTTGCCTCCTCTCTTCCTCCATGAACCTCCATCATCCCACCACTACAACCACACCTCCATGAAGCATATCATCATCATCATCTTCAACCCTCTTCTTCCTCACATCATCACACCACCGACTCATCATCGTCTCATCCAGTCCCCAACCACCAGCATCAACTCCCACACCCTCACCGCGGCCATCGTCTCCTCCTCCACTGCTTCAGATCCGCGGCCTCGCCTCCAAATCGCTGCCATCATGTGAACCAAAGATCGTAGTCTCCAACCCATACCCTCTCCACCACACGAAACCGCCTCCACCGCAAACCCTCCAGCGGCCTCCTCCACCGCGATCCGCCTTCCCCAAGCCGCCAAACCTCCCTCTCTGCTACCAACTGCGGTTGAGCCCGCAACCTCACATCCACGAAACCAAGGCACGCCTCTCCCCTTTTCCCAGCCGTGCCCTCCCGAACTCCACCACCGTCTGACTCCCCTTCTTTCCCTGAACCTTGTCAATCACCATCCCCACAAATAGCCATGAGCCGCGGCCACCGTCTCAAGACCACCGCACCTCCACCTTCACGGCCGCGCATCACCACGCTCACCACCCCACACACCACTCAGTCAAGGCTCGTCCCCCATCACCGATCTGCTCCACCTTAGCCTCCACAGTCACTCCCCCTCCCGATCTCCCCCTCTGACTCTCATTCCTCCCTGTCTCTCGCTTTCTCTCTCTTACTTCTTCTCTCTCTCTTTTAATGTATGTATGTCAGTGAGTGAGTGAGAAGATACTAAAGAGTGTTATTTGTGTTTTGTGAGGAAGCGTTTTTGTGCATAGTTTTCGGTCTGGGAGAGGTCATCGACTTGGTGGAGCATCGGATGACTGAATTTGATTTTATTGGAATGATTTAATTAGTGGATTCACTGATCGAATCGATTTAATTAAATTTATATAAAAAAATATAAAAATTTAAATAAAATATAATAAAATGATAAGTTATTAACAATTTAATACTCCTTAAAGGATCCAAATATAAAAGTATAAATAAATAATATAAAATTTAAAATATTATTCACATTCACAAATCACAATTGATAAGTTCAAAACATAATTATACAAGTAAACTCACAAATTTTTACATCACAAACTCATAAGTTATGATAATACAAATAAAGTTATTATATTTTTCTATAAGTAAAATTAGATTTTTTTTGGAGGTTTTTGAAAAAGTCATTATTTAGAACAACGAAGCAAAAAAAAGCAAAAAATGTAAAAAAGCAAAAAAAAAAAAAACTTGATCTGTTTGACCCAGTTCGACCGGCCGAGTCAAACCGGGTCGCACCGATTTTTGATGCGGGACCGATCCAAATACTAACTCGGACCGGTTTCATGACCGATTCACCTATTTTCCGATCAAACCGACCGGTCCGAACCAGTTTTCAATACTATGTTTTTGTGTGTTTGAGAGAGGGTGAGCCGTGTGAGAGAGGTGTGTGTGGGTGGGATGATAGATTAGGGGGGTTAGGAAATTCTTTTATTTTATTTTTATTAGTGTTATTATTATTATTATTATTAGTAATAGTAATAGTAATAGTAGTGGTAGCAGCAGCGGCATTATTAATATATTTTTACTAGTTCTTTCTTTGTTGGATAAGTTTTTGAATCTATTCGTTTGAATTTGAATTTGTTTGGTTTGATTAGTGTTTATTTAATTTGGTTCAAAATAAATATTTGAATATTTCGATTTATAAAATAAAAGAGTTTGTGTTTTTTAGTATCCATCTTAAACCATTTAAATGAAAATTAAATAAATTAGTTTCAAAAATAATTTAATTAAAAAAAAGAGATTTCATTGTTTCTTTGATTTTGAGTGAATTTATTGCTAATGTTTTCTTAATTAAAAAAGAAGGTTAAAAATAAAAATAATAATTAGGACTTTTAAATTTTTTTAAGTTTAATTATTTTGGGTGTTTTTCGTAAATTAGTTGTGTAATTATGTTTATGAATTTTTTTTAGTTTAATTATTTTACATGGTTATATGTTTTACTTAAATTATTTGTGTAATTGTATTTTTGAATTAATTTTATTTTTTATACATTTTTTGCAAATTAATTGTGTGTTTGTATTTATAAATTAACTTTGACAATTCCTATTAAAATTAGAGTTTTGTCTAAAAAAATAAAATAAAGCAAAAATATTTTTTTTCTTTATTAATAATTAGTTTTCTTTTCAACATTTTTTTACATTTGTGCGATGTTTAATAATGGTGATTGAATAGCAAATGTTATCTTCACAATTATTGAATCATAAGGGTTCATTGAATAGCGTAGTGTTAACTTGAATTCTGTGCGCAAATAGATTTTTCATTAATTTAATAATCAAAATCTCTTTTTTTTCTAAAATTAACATTTATTAATAGTTTTTTATTTTAATTCACCTTTTAATTAAAATCTGTCAACTCACAAATATTTTCTACATAATTACGTGACTTTGAGTTTCCCATTACACTAGGGATACGTAGGAGCGGGTGACCCCTGTCAAGCCGAAATTAAATTTTCATAAAATGTTTATTTGATTGTAAATATTTTGTTTTGTCTTTTAATATTAAGAAAGAAATTTTGCAGGATGCTAATTAGTTTGCATAACTTGCTAAGGTACTGTCTAAGGACAGGTATATTAGGGGTGCGTAGGGTTAAATTTCTACCCTTCTCTATGCATAACCGACTCCTGAACTCAAATCAAGTTTCAAAAATCATTTCTTTAAAATAAAATGGGTTTTTTTTTCATGTTTTCCTAATTTAAATAAACTTGATGGCGACTCCATATTTTCAAACAATATCTTTTTTGCCGTCTCTGTTGTGATCCCGGTTTCGACAGAAACTTTTCTTTACTCTTTCCTTCTTCATTCAATATGGATTTTAATTGTTGAAGAAATTCTATTTTTGATTCAGAATGTTCCATTTTGTTGATAATGTTTACTGAATTGTTTGTTTGGTGTCTTGTTAATACATTTATTGATTTTGCACACTTTGAGCAAATAGAGAGTTCTGGTCCTCGACAAACGTTGGGTTCTAATTTTTGGCCAGATTCATTTTCTGCAGAATAATTCTCATATATTTCTGAACCAACTTTCAGATTCTTCATCTGACGATTCATATTGATCGTTTATTAATAAATTAATGAGACATTCTTTTAATATATCTGAGATATTTAGATTATTGACTTTTTCTGACTTACAATTTTTTGCATAACGACCAATTCTTCCACATTTCTAACATTTTCCTTGAAATCTTTTCTTAGTTTGTTTACTACATTTCTTAATAGACTTTAACGAAGCATTTGGTTCAATTTCAGTTTATTTTGACATTTTTCTAAATTTTTATCAATACTTTTATTTTTATTTCTTATACTTTTACTAGGAGCTTTTACTCTGTCGATCCCAAATTGATCACTGAATGATCCTAATTGTTTTCTACTTATTTGTGCTTCATGTCTTAACTTGTTTTGTAGTTTAAAATCATTACGGACTTGTATTCTTGTTTTTAAAATATTGCTTTGTGCTTGTCAAAAGTTAGAAAGGCAGAGGGTACTTTGCCATTATGTTTTTGAACTATATTTTGTTTTTTCCTCCTAGTAATTTCGGAAGTCCTGCAATAAATTTTTCTTTTTCAATAGGTCCTAGCATTGTTGGATCTTAAGCATAATTTTGATAGACACGTATATTTATATTATCTATAACCAGACATAGTTAGACAATGTAAATTAACTAATTGATTAGATGCTCTTTGGTATAATTTTATTGGTCCCCTACAAAATGTTTTATTATTGTATATATTAAAGTTGTTGTTGCATCTTCCCTTTGCTATCCTATATTGGATTTAGTTTTAATAGTATTAAGAATTTGAAATTTTTCTTGATCTGTTAAAATATTGTCCCACCATCCTTTTAGTTGGCCGGCAAAACTAGTTAGTAATCTTCTCCCAAGTGTTTGTAGTATCGTTTCTTTCATTTCTTCTTGTTTATTCCAATATCACTTGTAAGAAAGAACAAATTCAAGATACTTTTTAAAACCAATTTTAGTCCTATCATATATACCTTGTCATTTTTATCTCAGAATTCCTTTTCCTAGTTATCAAATCCTTACATATATTCCAATTCCATCATAAGGAGGACAAAATTTATGCTTTCACTTGTTAGTGGTAGCATTTCCATTTCATAACAAAAGAACATTAAAAGGTTACCCGGGACAAATAATTGATTTATGTGACCAGGTATCTTGGTTCTATATGCTAATTCCTTTTTGTTTTTTTATCTTTTTATTTGGTTAGTATGCATACCAAATTCGGTGTAATGTCACAACCCCAAAAAAATTTCGTTTAATATGCATATTAGATCTCTATATTGCCTGTACTAAAGACTGCATTATCTCGTAGTTGCAATGTTCTAGAATTAGACACTTGATATTTTATGAAACTAAAAATTATAAGTAAGCCTTAAAAGTGGGTTGAATACTTTTAGTTGCATTTCAGCAAGGCATGAAGATTGAAACTTGAGACATAAATCTACATTATGTGTAGAAATCATCATTCAAATGATGAGACAGCTATCTTTTAACTAACTAGTAGAAATACTCTTTCCCATATCTGTGCAACATAGGGTATCAATGAACCAGTTATCCTGTAACTAATTAGCAGAAATGCTGTGATAAAGAGTAAGACATATTAAGGAAATAATATCAAGATATTTTCACATGTAGGTTACCTTAGTGGACTAGCTTCTTGTGCTAATTATTCGGCCAAAGTCCATAGAAGTCAAGCTTCCTTGACCATTCTTTGATATTTCAAATATGCATTTATTGTTCTTAAGAAAGTTTAACTACTGCAATAGACTTCAATTCAAGCCTGTGAAATTGTGTGTGCCTTGTGTCTTAGCATGCATTGCCTTGTTTATCTATTGATCCTTCCATTCTAATGTTTATCAATTCAAGTCATAAAGGTGCTGTCTAATACTGTGTACTCTTAGATTTTTTGATTTTTTCTAGTTTTTATCTTCATTTTCATAATTAAGTTTTACACTTGCTATAAGTTGTTATCCATGATGCATTATGAGGCTTGACAGTTAGAGTTATATCTAATACAAACTGGTTTTAGGCTTCTGGTGATAGAAGATTGAAAATTTCAATCAATTTTTGCACTGCTATTATTACATGGTGAATTAGTAGGTTGAATACTTTTGTAAAAACTTTCCAAGTGAGTATCTAATTTCGATTGGCTTTGTGCTTAGGTTTCCCGACAAAAGCAAGAAAATATACATTTTTCATGCCAAAATTTATCTTTTATGCTACATATATGTCCGACAAAACTAGATATTGAAGATACATAACCTGCTTTTGAATTTACTCTTGATGGACTTAATGAGATAGCCCTTTTCATGATTGCTGGCAATGATGCCCTTCTTGTTCAAGCAGAAGTAATTATCATGCAGTAGTTGATGACTATTAAGTTATTTAATTTAATTCAGACATCTATTTTTGGTTGGCAGCTTGTTAATTTGTTATTTGAGCAGAAGCACTTTTCAACTAGTTATGTTTTCTATTGATTTATGAATCATCTGAAACTCCTTGATGATTAGTTGCTCATATTAATTTAACATGTATTTCTCTTGCAAATTAATGGCAGTTTTGGCTACTAGAGCTTTCTCTTCACAAAGTAGCAAGCAGATTTGGCTCACGAGAGGTTGCACACCAACTTAGGATAGCACAATGGAGCTATTAAGATTTCAGACCTTGATGCTGTGTTTACATGTTAAGAAGGGTGCTAGCAGATATGGAGGCAAAGGCTGTAGGAGTATTTGCAGAAGTGGGAATTAAAGCACTAAAATGAAAAACTCTTCATATTTTGAACATGTAATATTATTTTACTAAAAATGTTATGGAATGGCCTTATATTGGAGATTTATATGAATTTATGAGAATCAAGTTGTAAAATTTTCAAATTAATTTATTTTCTGCAAATGAGATTGTAAACTAGAACTATAATTGAAACTAAATCAATGATTGAACAACACAAAATCTTAATATCAAATAACATATTGATAAAGTAAAATTAATAAAATAGCGAAGCTATAATTTCGAAAAGAAACATGTCAATATTTTAATAAAAACACTATTCTTAGAATTCAACTACTTTGATGACACCCCAAAAACTATAGTTGTTGCATATTGGGAAGAATCATGTCAACTTCAACTACTTAGAATCACAAGGCAATGAGTCATCTATTGGAGCACTAGTGGATTGTTGATTTTGAAATTGTTCCTAAAAGAGAGAAAAAAGAAGAGTATAAGAATAAACAGAATAAGTTTAATAGAAAATAATCACAAATTAACATAGAAATTTCATGCAACATAAATTGGGTCATTAATCACAATTAACACCTGATTTGGATTAAAAGGAACAACAAGAATGTTATCTTGTGTATCAAGTCCATCGAATTTTTCAAATTCATGGAAGCCTTCACAAAGATTGATTCCAACTTCAGTTGCACTAAGAGTCAACTATGAAATATTAAAAATATAGATTAAAGTTAAATAATAATAGTATAAAACCAAATGCAAACTTGTGTAGAAATTAAAAATAAATTAATTAACATTTAGATATTATCTTCTCAGTTCTTTCATAGTTTTCCCTTTTTTTGCTACATTCTGCTTTTCTCTTTTTCAGCTTCTTCACTACTTGGTCAACTTTAGATTCCTTCCATTTTGATGGAGGGCACCCTTTACCACGAACAAAGGATCTAGCACTTTGGTCTATTCTTGAGAAATCACTAATGTGATCATCATGTTTTGAGATGCATCAATGCTGTGAGAAGATGCTTTTGTTTTACTTGGCTCATCTTTCAACCATGAAGGCAATTAATCACTATTATAACTCCGTCGTCACTATCTGCCCCTATACAAGTAACTTCATAAAAGACATTGTACGTCTTACCAAGCCGTTGAGTTTTAAGAATAGTAGTGCAATGATTATTGTTGTTTTTCCATAATGGATACCTTTGTTTCATATCATTTCTCCAACAACAAAACACATATTGAGAAGGCACTAACTCTATCTTTCTCATATGATTAAGCATAGAAAGAGTGTGTCGACACAAAATGCCTCTAAATTCAAACAAATGACATGCGCATTTTACCTCAAATTATTTTTCATTGAATTACATAACAAAAGGTATGTATTTCATTTCATCAGTAACTTTTTTCGTTTCAACAACAGAAAAAGTTAAGGGCTGTTTGGTTTACTTTTTCCAGTTTTCAGTTTTCTAGATTTGTGAAGTAAGTTTTTCCTTCACAAATTTGGAAAACTAGAAACTGAAAATTGAAAACTGTTTTCAGCAAACCAAACAGGCCTTAAAGTTGATCCTTCCTATTTCTGAAAGCAAGCATTACAATACATGACACAAGCTACCTTCTCTTGAAACTCCTCAAATTTTGCATTTGTATACACATTTTGAAATTGATCTCAATGCCGTACATACTCACACAAGGGATTAAGGTATTGAAAGAGTTAAAATATTCTAAACACATTTTCTCAATCTTATCCTTTGGAGCATTGTCATATTGCTCAATAAATTGCTTCAAGGTTGTCTTAGAGTTAACATACCCATCAAAGAATACATTTATGCTTTCACTTCTTTGTATTGTAGACATTCGAGACCAAAATGTGTCCTTCACATATGCAGGTACCCAACGATGTCTATCATTGTCAAGTCTATTCAACCATTCATTTTCATGAAGATTATAGTCTGCAATCATTTTTTTTCCCAAGTCTCCATAAATTCTTTCCTAGTAAAAGTATCATACACCATACTATGCAAAATCAACTTGGTTGACTCATAGTTAGAGTATCCCCTTAACTTCTCAGGGACTTTCTTCATAACATGCCATAAGCAGCAACGATGGCAAACCTATGGTAAAACAATCTTAATTGTATTTAGCATTGCTTTGTCTTGATCAGTAATAATAGCATTAGGAGCTTTCCCGGACATCCATGTCAACCATGTCTTAAATAACCACACAAAAGTTATAGTATCCTCATTTGACAACAAAGCACAACAAAGTAGTATTGTTTGCCCATGATGGTTAACTCCAATAAAAGGAGCGAAAGGCATGTCATACTTGTTAGTCAAATAAGTGGTATCAAATGACACAACATCTCTAAAATATTCATATGCAGCCCTGCTTCTAGCATCTGCCCAAAAATACATTTCTTAATCAACATTTTTCATCCAAGTCCATCATATAATAAAAGCTACTATTTTGCTCTTGCGTTCGAAGAAAATATTCTTGTATGGCTTCAGCATCTCCTGTCCCTAATCTTAACCTTCTAGCTTTTTTAATATAGTTTCTACAATATTTCTAAGTAAAGGTAAGATTCTCATATCCTCTAGCTTCAACAACAAATGACTGAAAATTTTTGCTTATATTAATCCCAGTTTGATCATTTTCCTCAAGCTTCTTTTTCACTTGAGAATCTATTTTTCTGTTATATCTAAAAAATTATGATTTGTCAGGACTCATTTCATGATTGTGCTGAAGTATACCACTAGTAATTTTTACCTTTCCATCTAGACCCAAACATGCATGAAGTCTGGCTTTGCATTGAGTTCTAGTTGTCAGATTTGGCTTTAAAAGCTTACTTGTTGGCTTGCTAACTTTCTAGCACAAGCACATTATATACTGAAATATTTCCTCCCATCAATGTCATTTTTTGACGTTTTTTTGAAACAACAAAACCCTTTTTCCTAACAAAGTTAGCATAGTATGTCTTAACCTCTTTTTCAGAGTCAAAAATCATTCTAACTCTAGGTTCTTCAATGTCCTCATCCATCTCTTTTTCATTATTTATTTCAATATCATCTTTTGATTTCTTTTTTCTATTATCTCAAATTCACAATTCTCACCTTCTTTGCCATCAATGGAGGATTTATTATCATTGACCTGAGAGGAAAATCCATCCAACACAATTTCTTCTTCCATCCTGTCAAATTTAATGAACTCATCAAAACAAGAATTGTTTTGAACAAAAAATCACGAATAGTAAAACAATAATGATCATACCAATAGAAGAAAAATCTAAAATTAATTTACCTAACAGAATAAATATGAGATCATGAATGAGCAATTTTTAATTGAAACTCTGAAAGTCACTGTAAAATCACATCACCTTTACCTTTGCTATGGTGTTGCAGCACCCTTATATAATCAATGACAAAATCACATGAATCAATATGAGAAAACTTTATCTTCATTCTCTACAATGTGGTGCAGTGATTTTGCTAAAGCAAATTAGTAATGTGGTGCGGCGCTAATACTATAGTGTTGTGGTGTGGTAGCTTTAAGGGTTTATCTATTTCTAAACTTATGAGATGGAAGCGGTTACGAGAATTAGATACTGGGGTTATATATTTTATTTTTTATAATTTTTAAATGCAAGTGATGTAGCAATTCTACTAATTAATCCAAATGTGCAGCTAACAGTGTCAGTGACTTCATTCGGGCTTTCATTTCGGGCTGTCTAGCACTGTTGGATAGATATTATATTTTGACACCATAAGTCACAAAATTTGACAGAACTTTTTTTTTTCCAAAAAAATATCAATACGATGAAATTTTGCATTTGAAAATTTAAATATTATTAATATTTTAAAGTTTCAATAATAAACATAATTTTAATTTCTTAATATTTTCCTACCCAAATTTTAACGTGTGTCATTGATTTAAAATGTTAATGTATTTAAAAATTAAGTATACTATTTAATAATTACAAAAATATTAAATATAATTTCAATTTTTTGTTCATACATTATTCATCGTAATATGTCATAGTACAAATAATTTATTTTTCATTTTATTTTAATATATTTTTCATATAAAAATGATAGTGTCATATATAGGAGAGAGAAGTCATATATAGGAGAGAGAACATTATGAGGTGAGAGAGAAAACCAAACTCATAATTAATGTGAAATTTAAGAGGAGAGTGAATTTTTCATCCCAACATAAATGTTTAGATTGTTAACCCCTACATGAAGATAACATACACATGTGTGTATGTATATATATTTGTGATTTTGTCCTTATTAGTTTGATTACTTAACTATTTCGATTTTGTATAAATAAGTAAAATAATTCAGTTTTCCTAAATAGAGATTCATTTAAAATCAATATGCTTTTATATTGACTGTTAAATTTTGGATTAATTTTGTGAATATCAAAATTAAATCAATTGTGATTTTATAATGACTTACTTTAAGAAGCACCGGAGAAGGGGCATTTTGAGAGAAGAATTAATCAATTTTGTTTAATAGTAAAAATTAATCCTATTAAATAAACTGTTGTATCTTGACATCTAAAAAATAAGTGATAACTATTCATGTTAAAAGCCATCAGGTGATCTTTACGTCTCAAAAGGGATTAGTCCTCAGCTGCCGGCCGGGGGATAACCTTGAGCAATAAAAAAAAAAAGCCACCAGGTGATCATAGCTGCTATTATACATAAAACTTAATTATGAAAAATTTATCCCCATATTTAATCCTTGAACCAAACATAGTTTAAGGGTGATATTATGGAGCAACAAAATTATATAACAAATAGATATCACACACCTTATCACCAATATATGTGATGTGTGAGTGAAATGAATAGAGATCATTTACCACATTTAATGATGATAAAGTGTGTAATATGCATTTATTGTATAATTTTGTTATTCCCATAATATTATCTCTCTTATAAATATTAGAGATAAATACATTTTACCCTTTGGATTTTAGGTCATGTGTAATTTACCCTTAACTTTTCAAAATGTGTATCGCGACACCCTGAACTTTTCAAACTGTGCAAAACGCTCCTCAGTATAATTTTGATAACTAATAAAGATAAGATTTATGTTCATTTAACCCTCTAAAGTTTTTAATTTATGCAAGCCAACACTTTGTTTATGAATACTATGTGCAATTAACCCCCTAATTTTTTTATTGTGTCCAACTCGATACTCTGCTATAACTTAAATTTTTAGGATTTTTTACACAGTTCAAAAAAGTCAAGAAATCATAATATACTGATTAAAAAGTAGAAATTTTTTGTGTAATTTTAAAAATTTAAAGTGTAATAATATACATTTTAAAAAATTAAGATTTAAATTATAATGAACTAAAATTAACAAGCAAAATGCATTTAACCCCAAATATAAAACAGCGATGCAACTTAACATTCGCGTCTACCAAGTTCAGTATCCGATCAGAAAAAGTATACCTTTCTGGAGGGTCCATCTGTCTGGCATACATAGAGAGCCAAAGTTCTTTTTGTAATTTTTTCTCTTTGTTCCTGGCATGTTAATTTCTCCAATGGGGTTTCATAGCACTTCCAAGTTTCACACACCCCCTGTGTCATTTTTTGTGCTTGTATGTATTGTTGTTTCGTTACTGAACCCTGTAATTGCCGCAAGAGACTGCCATTTCCCTGCCATCTTTAACTTTGGTGCCTCAAATTCGGATACTGGTGGGTTGGCTGCCTCCGGCCTCGTCGTACCAACGTCACCATATGGAGAGACTTTTTTTCACAGACCGGCTGGAAGGTTCTCTGATGGCCGTATCATCCTTGATTTCATAGGTAATACTGTTTTCCAATTTCAATTCTAGTTTACACGTCTAAGGTCCAAGATGGGGCTGCATTTTTCTTTTTGAATTATTAAAACTGCTCAACCCCATAATGAAAGAGCATAGGACACAAGATGGGGCTACATTTTTTTTTTTTTTTTGCTTTGACTGATCTAGCAATGGTACATAATGCACTTAATTTGTTTTTTTGGTCCAGTGATTTACTCAATGTCAGTCTCACACTTTGAACTCTGAATTACAGACACTGACACTAGACGTGATAGGGACACAAATACGAAGATATATCAAATTTAAAAATATACATGACACGGACATTACACACACATATATATATATATATATATATATATATATATATATATATATATATATATATATATATATATATATATATATATATATATATATATATAGGATTTAATTATCATATATTATTAGTGTAAATTTTTTTACATAATTATTCAATTATGTATTATTATATAAGTTATGATAGTTTACTTTTATACCCACTATCTGAAAAGTCATCTAAACTAAATGTTTTGATTGAACGACAGTATAAAATTATTTTATACTGTTAGTGTATCAAAATTAAACTCATATATATATAATTTTTTTTTTGCAGTATGATTCCTTTTTTATAGAATTTTTTTGTCATGTTTGTATAATTTTTTTATCTAATTAATTATTATTTTTTATAATCAGCTGAAGAATTTTTAAAATAAAATGACCCAATAGTACAAATTCAACTAAACAACTAAAGTTAATTTTAGGCTCATGTTGGTATTAAAAATAAAAAAATGAACTTAGATATGTTCTTGGTGTGTCCAAACTGTGTCTACAATGAATTAGAGCCAACGCGTGTCCTTTGCATATCTGAACTCAAAAAAATTATTTTTTTAATTAGACACATATGACGCATGTCAAACACATGTCGTATAGGTATCGGTGTTCGGCACGTGTCTATACTTCTTAGTGCTCACATAAAGAAAATTCAACCCTTTCATTCATTTTTTCTCTTTTTTTTTTTTCTTGTCTCTCTTCCGTTTTCATCATTAAAGGCCCCACTTTGATTTTGAGAGTTCAGTGCAACTACCTCCTTTGAGACAATCTTTCGGGTCAATGCTCGCGTTGTAGTTGCACCTAGTAATTAATTTGATCAAGCATATTCATCCATGTTTACTCAGAGGATTTAACGAAAGGGATCACCATACAAAGCTTTCTCCATTTTGGGAGGTACCAACTTAAGTCCAGGGCTGAAAAGCACTTTCTACATGAGGCACCAAAAATGAAGGATTTTATTCCAGTTTTGACTCGTGATTTCAATTTCAGCACAAAGTTTTGGGCTCCCCTATCTCAATGCATATCTTGATTCACTGGGGACGAATTTCACACATGGTGCAAATTTCGCCACATTAGCATCAACCATCAGAATCCCACCAAATGTTATTCCTCAAGGTAGATTCAGTCCTTTCTACCTTGCAGTTCAGTACGCGCAATTCATGGAATTCAAATCCAAGACACAATTCATTAGAGACCACGGTAAGTGAGGAATTTATACATATCCATTGACATCTTTTGTTTATTCCGAGTTATCTAATTAATTAACGAAACGGTTTTACTTGATTTTGTTCTGTTTTTTCTCCATAGGAGGCGTATTTGCTACATTGATGCCCCAAAAGAAGTATTTCTCTGAAGCTTTATACACATTTGATATTGGTCAAAATGATCTTGGTGCTGGCTTTTTTAGTAACATGACTTTACGGCAAGTTAATGCTTCTGTACCGGATATAGTCAACATTTTTTCAGCAAATGTCAAGGTAGTTTAGTTCAATACCCTTTTTAGATAATCTCCTGTTATGCTGATTTAATTTCTCTCAATAATTTCCTCCTCTTAACTGATAAAATTTTGAAATCAAGAACCTGTACAATCTGGGGGCTAGATCATTTTGGATCCACAGCACAGGACCACTTGGCTGCCTCCCTATGATTTTGACCAGTTTCCCATCTGCTGAAAGGGATGAGTATGGTTGTGCAAAACCATATAATGAAGTAGCTCAGTATTTCAACGAGAAGTTGAAGGAATCCTTAGCTCAACTTCGCAAGGACCTTCCTCGGGCTGCAATCACATACGTAGACATTTACTCTCCCAAGTATTCTCTTTTCAGCAGCCCAGAGAAATACGGTGAGCCAAATTTATAATAATAATAAAAAAGACCACATTACAACATTAATAGCATTGTTATTTCAATATTTAAAAGTGAGTGTCTTAATCATCATTAGATGTGAATTGATTGAAAAAGTTACGATTATCATCACATTCAATAATAATAAAGTGGATGTCTCAATTGCATATGTTTTTTTAGGTGATAAAATAATATTTACCGTAACTTTAATCCTGTTCTCAGTGTGTGCCGCTAGTTGAAAGCTTTGTTATTGTGCAGGATTTAAGCTTCCACTTGTTACTTGCTGTGGCTATGGAGGCAGGTACAACTACAGCAATACGGCTGGTTGTGGAGGAACCGTTGACGTCAATGGCACCAAAATATTTGTAGGTTCATGTGAGAAACCATCAGTTAGAGTGATTTGGGATGGGACCCATTTCACTGAAGCTGCCAACAAGGTCGTATTCGATCAAATCTCTACTGGAGCGTACACAGATCCACCTATTGCCTTAAATATGGCATGCCGCAGAGAAACTACTTAATACTGTTATATTGATGAGCTGTAATTGCTTGTCGCTGAGCCATTTGTATCTGTACAATCTATACAATATAATAAAGGGGATTCTCCTTCTTGGTGTCCAATTTTCTTTTTTCAATTTTACCATTAGTTCTAACTTCATAAGTTTTTATATCAAGAGATAAAATTGTACATTGTCAATGGATATAAATTTTTCTCCCGCACAAAATCAGTTTTATTAATTTCTTTCGGACTTCAAGTTCTTTTTTTATTTCATTTTTCTTTCTCTTCTCTCACTTTTCTCCTTTCATTCTTTTTCTTATTCTCTCTACTCTTTCATCGAAATTTCTCTAAACATTTTCGCCATTTCGCTAGATCCATTTTCACAACTTAGTTCAGTGGGTCTGCATCAATAGAAATCAATTTCAGAGAGCCAAGGAAGGAAGAGCCCAAAAAGAAAGTACAACTCCCTTTTTTTTCTTTTGGTTATGTTCACATGATTCACGTATTTGGATTTTGTTCACATGTCTATTTCAAAATAAAAGTTTTTATATCTGTGCTACCTATTTCTTTGCACAGAGCGGACGCTGCATATTTGATCTCGGCTTCATTGAAAGTGTTGGTCAGTTTCTTTCGCTGCATCAAAATGAAACCAACTTTGTTTTTAAGAAATGAGTTGATTGGGATATATATATATATCTGTGTGTGTGTGTGTCATTGGCACTTCTCTTAAATAAATGCATAGACCTTTCTAAGGTATGAGTTTTAAACTCATGTCTTAGTAGATATATGCATTTTGCAATGTTATGTGTAACTTGCTTGAACATTTTTTGGTCTTTGGAACCACAAAGAAATTAAAAGGGTAAAACTGAAAACACACAAAAAAGAAAGGAGATAAAAACTAAAATTGTGATATTTTTTACGAAATTGCTTAGCCCAATTCGATGTATCCACAACAAAAGTGCCAATGACTTAACACAATTCCTTAGAAGTTTTTTTCTTTAAATCTTTTGTTTTTTACACCCATATTAAAACAGTTATAACTGCACTATTCACATTTGTGCTGTGTTTTCAAATAATAACTTGACAAAGGAAAAATTGAAGGTACCGATCGTGATGATACAATTTTAAATGTATGTATTCAAAGCCATATAAAATTATTATGGAGCTAATATATTTAAATAGATATATTAAATTAACATTAAATTATTTTTAAATTTTTTTATATGTTGTTTACATCTTCTTATATTGTAATTATTTGTGTCATTTGATCAATAGAAGATTTGCTTAATCTTTCACTTGTCTATACAATCTATACATCTATACGTCTATACAATATAATAAAAGGAATTCCTCATTCAAACTACTTTTGGTGTCCAATATTCATTATTCCTAAAATGCCACCAGCTTTTAATTGTTTTTGGTCCTCTATACAAGCCAACATTTTCTTCAACGAGGATAGATTTGTAATTAATACAATGAATTAGAGAATAACAGCTGAGAAAATCATGGATAGCTTTTCTTCAAAAAAAAAAAATTGTAACCGTGAAAGTTGGCATAGATGGTTTACTTTTCATCTCCCAAATCTCACTTTTATTCATCAATCCTCTTCACAACTATTATACATTCCCAAACATTCCGATTCTAAAACCTTTTCTTATACACATTTTGGAACACCACTTCGTAGCAATGTAGAGCCTAGGCGCATAGTCTAGTCTTTTCTTTGTTTTCTTTATACCTTTTTATTTTTAACTATTTGCACAAATTATGTGCCACTCTTTTACGTCCAATAAATTTCAACTTTTTAACCCACTATCACCATTGCAAAGCCTTCATCAATTGGGTCTAAAAAGACATACTTTTTTTAATTTATTTTTTGATCAAAGACCTACCAATTTATTATAGCAATTCTCTTGGATGCAACAATTCTCTTGGACACAGTAGCTTTGTAAACTGGATGGATATACATTTCACATTGACAAGGTACAATACTATGGTTTTCATATTCTCTATAGATTGATGGCAAGGAATACTTTTAATTTACTATATTTCTGTACACAGACCATTTTCTCCCACACAGAATTATTTTGGTTACAGAACACTTTTTCTAAATATACAATAATAAAAATAACTCTTCTATTGTTTAAAAAGTATAACCATGTGTAATATCTATTCACTAATAATAAAGGGGATTGTTATTTCTATGGAACTTCTTTTTCATTACTATGCCACGAATGAACCAAAGAAGATATCTACTTCTAAGTACATCATTCCATCTTTTTGCTTATTCAATTTTCTTTCTTTACATTTGATTATATTTTTTATTTTATAATTACAGCTTATACGAGTTGCAAATTAAACTGAGAGGGGTTCATGATTACCTTTTACTAATTGGAAAGACATTTTGGTGAATTTTTCTTTTTTACGAATAAGAGCCATCATTACAATCCTCAGAGGTATTAAGGGGTTCTTGACAAGATCATTAGACTAGACTACGACTCATAGGTTTTTGCAAGAAAAATTAAATTGGAAACCACTCAAGGACATGAATTATTAGAAGTATTGATTGTTATTGTTACTATTTACAAAAATTAAAATAACAATGTTATAAATTTCTCATCAATAATTTTAATACATATAGCTCTAGAGAGATTTTTTTAAAGTAGTATACAATTTTGTCTCTTTTTAATTATTTTAATTTTTATATATGTATAGTCCTATTATGATTTAATTACTATTCATTGACAGTATAATTTTTTTTTATAGAATTATCTAACTATAGATTATCACATCAGTCATGATAGTTAGTTCTCCTATTTGTTACTTTAAAAAACATACAAATTGAAGAGTTTGATTAAATAAGACTGTAAAAATATTTATTATTATTATTAGTATTATTATTATTATTAGTGCATTTAAATTGATTTCTTTATGTTAAAAACTCTAATTATATTATTTTGACTTTATATTATTACAGCTCATTAGTTTGTGGTTTTTAACCTAAAAAAAATAAAAATATGGCTTGACGAGCATGACAGTGCCTAACAAGTCACTAGTTTTTATAAATAAGAAGTCAACTAGTACACTCACAGCATATTGAAGAAACAACAACCTAACCGATTCTGTTACTTGTCATTACTTTCTCAGTTAGTTAACCATGATGTACCATTAGTTCAGTTAGTTAATCATGTTGTATAAATATCACTTAGTTATCCATAGTTAGTCAGTTTTGTTATTCATTTTCTGTAATCATAAAAAACTCTCAAGAATGCAATGAATTCTTTCTTCTTCAAACTCTCTCTTTCTTTGAACTCTAAGTTCTGAATTTTACATGGTATCGGTTGAAATTTTCCATTATACCTCTCTTCCTTTCTTCCTTTTTCTTCTTCCTCTAATGGCAAATGCAACCAATAATCCTTCCAGTCCATACTTCATTCATCCGAATGAAAACCCAGGTGTGTCCATCATATCTTCCACCTTGGTTGGTCAATCGAATTATCACACATGGGCTCGTGAAGTTTCTTTGGCCGTTGATCTCAAGAACAAGCTTCGGTTCATTGATGGCTCAATCAAGAAACTAGATCATGTTGATCCTCTCCATGATGCTTGGTTACACTGCAACAAATTAGTTCTTTCTTGGATAACTCGATCTCTTAGTTAAGAAATAGCTAGAAGCATGCTATGGCGCAATGAAGCATATGATGTCTGGAATGCCTTACGCATTAAATACCACCCAAGAGATGACTTTCGAATTTCAGCACTTCTTGAAGACTTCTACTCCTTAAAACAAGGTGATCAATCTATTTTTGCATATTTCACAAACCTCCAAAGTATTTGGGAAAAGTTGGAAACATTTCGCCCCATTCCCTCTTGCACATGCAATGTGAAGTGTTCTTGCAACTTAATTCCTACCATTAGAGGATATCGTGACAAGGAATTCGTGATAAAATTCCTCAAGGGCTTAAATGATCAATTTGCTACCAGCCAATCACTCAAGCCCTTTCCTGAGATAAATCAAGCTCTCTTACTAATACTCCAACAAGAACGTAAGTTTGTTGGTGAACTAGCAAACCTTATTGCTGCTCTTGACACATTTGCTCATAATGGTCATGGCAGAGGCCATGGAAGGTCACGTGGTGGTGGTAGAATGCAAGATTCCAATCGCTCTAACAATGGCCGTGGCAGACCTTATTGTACTTTCTACAATGGATTTGGCCACACCATTGAACAATGTTATTGCAAACATGGTCTTCTTCTTCACTTACAACAAAGCTATGGCTTTACAAATGCCATCACATCTGAAAATAATACTGATGGAAGCACTGCAATAAGTTCTATTTCTTAGCAAGTAAATCATGAAAACACGAGAAATTCTCACTCTAGAACTCCAACAAAAACTCCTAGCCTTACTTCAACAATCTGAATTACAATCCCATCACCAAGTCAATCATGTTGCAACCTCACAATCAATCAATCCATCTATGTATTAACTATTTTCTTGTATCAAATATCATGCTAATTGGATCCTAGACATAGGTGGAACAGACCATATCTGTTATTCCCTTGCTGGTTTCAGTAGTTACAAGGAAATAAAACCATTCATAATTAGTTTACCTGATGGTAGTAAGATTCATGCAAATATCATTGGCATTGTAATGTTTTCTAACACTTTTTTCTTAACAAATGTCCTTTATATTCCCCAATTCAATTTCAAAATTAACATCTTCATTACAATGCCAACTGATTTTTACTGACCACAATTGTGTAATACAGGACCAACTTTCCTTGAAAATGATTGGCATTGCTAGATTAGAAAGAAATCTCTATGAATTGGACACTTACAATTCTGCTAATCCCACTAGTTCTACACTTCACATCAATTGTACACAAATAACTTTCACAGCACCTATCAATAAATATGATATATGGCATGCTGGATTAGGTCATATTTCTCATGATAAACTTCATATGCTTGCTCAAAATTTTCCTTATATCGGTAGTCAACATTAAACTCTCATTGTTCAAATTGCTATTTAGCTAGGCAAAAACACTTACCATTCAATAATAGTACTTCTATTTCCAGTAACTGCTTTGATCTTATTCATATAGACATATGGGGTCCATTCAACATTCTTTCTTTATTTGGTCACAAATATTTTTTAACAATTGTAGATGATAAATCTAGATTCACTTGGATTTACCATATGAGAACAAAGTTTGAAACAAGAATCTTAACTCGGAACTTCATTCAACTAATTGAAACCCAATTTAACATCTGCATCAAGACCATCAGGTCAGACAATGGAAAAGAATTTGATATGCCCCAATTTTATGCATCCTTAGGAATAGTTCATCAAACAACATGTGTTGAAACACCCTAGCAAAATGGCATAGTGGAAAGAAAACACCAACATATACTCACCACTGCTAGAGCACTTATGTTTTATTCCAATGTACTATTAGTATTCTGGAACTATGCTATTTCCCATGCTATTTTAATCATAAACAGGATTCCATGCACCCCATTATCTAACAAAACTCCCTATGAAACTTTACTGAACTCAAGTCCATCCTTAACTGAATTCAAAATCTTTGGGTCTCTATGTTATGTTTCCATTCTAACTGCTGCTAAGAAGAAATTCGATCCAAGGGCTAAACAATGCATTTTTCTGAGTTTCCAACCTGGAACAAAAGGTTACATATTAATTGATTTGCATTCGAGAGAAACATTTGTGTTTAGACATGTATCTTTTTATGAAGAAATACTTGCTTATTAATCCAAATCTAACTTTAACACTACTAGTTTTCCTCAATCCACAACCATTACTAATTTGTTCCCTACCTCTCATAATACTGTCAATACTGATTTATTCCCCACCCTTCATGATACTATCAATACTGAAACTTTTACTTCAAATATATCTGATATATCAGAATCAACATCCAACTCACAAAATTCATCCTAAATACATACATCTGACTCACATTCTATACCTAACACAAATAATACACCAATCACAATTACACATGACACAGAACCCTCTCAACCTGTACCTAATTCCACAACTGCACCAATAAGAAAATCCACTTTCATATCTGCAAGATTATCATTGCAGTCTTAATAATGTTAATCAACTTCCAACCTCTTCTAATATTAATTATCCCTTTTCCCAAGTTATATGTTATGATAACCTTACACCCAAATACAAGTCCTTCTCTCTAGCTATCACCACTCAAACAGAACCAACAACTTTTAAACAAGACATGATTCATGACCATTGGTGTTGAGCTATGGAAAATGAGCTAAAACCTTTAGAAGAAAATAAAACATGGATTCTCACAGAGTTACCTGAATGAAAACAAGCTATTGGATGCAAATGGGTCTACAAAATTTAGTATAATCCAGATAGTTCAGTTGAGAGATAAAAGGCAAGATTAGTTGCCAAAGGATTTACTCAAACAGAAGGCCTTGATTACACAGAAACTTTCAGTCCTGTAGCAAAAATGACAACAGCAAGGGTACTACTAGCTTTAGCTATTGCCAACAATTGGCATCTCAAACAACTTGATGTTAACACAGCCTTTTTACATGGAGACCTCCATAAGGAAGTCTACATGACACCTCCACCTAGACTAGCTGTTGCTCCCCTTGGTAAAGTATGCGAATTACAGAGGTCTCTTTATGGTCTTAAGTAGGCCAGCAGGCAATGGAATCACAAATTAACTCAGGTATTATTACAATGTAATTAGGTTCAATCAAAGGCAGATTATTCTCTCTTTGTTAACAAGCATGATTCAAAATTCACAGCAATTCTAGTTTATGTTGATGATCTCATCCTCACCGGTAATGACATAATTGAGATTAATTTTGTTAACCAAAAACTAGATACTTTATTCAAAATCAAAGATTTAGGGGATCTAAATTTTTTTCTAGGAATGGAGATTGCTTGATCAAAGAAAAGGATAGCTTTATTCCAAAGAAAATATGCTTTAGAACTAATCCAACATGTAGGTTATCTTGCCAGCAAACCAGCCTCTACTCCCTTCAACCATTCACTGAAATTACAAAAAGCAGGCACTCAACTACTAGCTAATCTTTCGAGTTACAAAAGACTAATCGGCTGCCTAGTTTACCTCGCAAACACGAGACCTGACATAGCCTTTGATACCAGTTAATTAAACCAGTATCTTGCAGCTCCAATGAGTGAACATGAACAGGCTGCATATCGAGTTCTTAAATACATTAAATTAGCTCCCCCTAAGGGTCTCTTTTTCCTATCAATATTTGATTTTCGTCTCACTAGTTTTAGTGACTTTGACTAGGGTTCTTGTCCCGATACAAGAAGATCAGTCTTAGGATTTTGCTTCTTTCTTGGTAGTGCACCCATCTAATGGAAAAGTAAGAAACAACAAATCGTGGCTTATAGCTCTTCTAAAGCTTAATATAGGGCACTAGCACATGCCTTCTGTGAAGCACAATGGCTCAAACACTTACTAGATGACTTACATATATCCCCAGCAGCTCCAACTCCAATTTTTTCTGACAACAAATCCATTATTTGCATAACAACAAATCTCATTTTCCATGAAAGAACAAAACATATAAAGATGGATTGCTACACTGTTCGAGAGAAAATTTAATCAGGACTCATTCATCTTCTGTCCATCAACACCAAGGCACAAATAACTGAAATTTTCACAAAATGCTTAGCTGCAGGTCCCTTCAATTCCATGTTGTCCAAGCTAGGCCTTCTAGACTTATACAGGCCAGCTTGTGGGGGGGGGGGGGTCTCACAGCATATAGAAGAAACAACAACCTAATTGATTCTGTTACTAGTCATTACTTTCTTAATTACTTAACCATGATGTACCATTACTTCAGTTAGTTAATCATATTGTATAAATAGCACTTAGTTAGCCATGGTTAGTCAATTCTATTATTCATTTTCTGTAATCATCAAAAACTCTCAAGAATGCAATGAATTCTTTCTTCTTCAAACTCTCTCTCTTTTTGAACTATGAGTTCTGAATTTTACAAGTACTTCAACAAAATTTAACTTTCAAGAATTTTTTATTTTTTTTTCCTTTTTATGATGTTGTCTTATGCAAGTGTAAGGGTGTTGATTCTTCTATGATAAATGCTTTATCATTTTCTTCACTTTGTTGCTTAATATTTTCTCTATTTAATACTAGTGACTTGTTGGGCACTGTCGTGCTCGTCAAGCCGCATTTTTATTTTTTTAGGTTAAAAACCACAAACTAACGAGCTGTAATAATATAAAAGTCAAAACAATATAATTAGAGTTTTTAACATAAAGAAATCAATTTAAATGCACTAATAATAATAATAATATAAAATATTTTTACACTCACATTTAATCAAACTCTTCAATTTGTATTATTTTTAAAGTAATGAATAAGAGAACTAACTATTATGATTGATGTGGTAATCTATAGTTAGATAATTCTATAAAAAAAAATTATATTATCAGTGAATAGTAATTAAATCATAATAGGACTATACATATAGAAAAATTAAAATAATTAAAAAGAGACAAAATTGTATACTACTTAAAAAGAATCTCTCTAGAACTATATGTATTAAAATTATTGATGAGAAATTTATAATTTTGTTATTTTAATTTTTACAAATAGTAACAATAACAATCAATACTTCTAATAATTCATGTCCTTGAGTGGTTTCTGATTTAATTTTTCTTACAAAAACCTATGAATCGTAATCTAGTCCAATGATCTTGTCAAGAACCCCTTAAGACCCCCGAGGATTGTAATGATAGCCTTTATTCGTAAAAAAGAAAAATTCATTAGAATGTCTTTCTGATTAGTAAAAGGTAATCATGAACCCTTCTCAATTTAATTTGCAACTCGTATAAGCTGTAATTGTACAATAAAAAATATAATTAAATGTAAAGAAAGAAAATTGAGAAAGCAAAAAGATGGAATGATGTACCTAGAAGTAGATATCTTCTTTGGTTTATTCATGGCATAGTAATAAAAAAGAAGTTCCATAGAAATATTAAAATAATATAGGAAAATGGATTAAAAAACTGCACAAATTGTATAGTAGTAGACATCTTTAATAGAAAATTACATAGATATTTAACCACATAAAAAGTAATTGACTGAATTATTAATAGGGGTTAAATTGAAGGAAAAAGTTATACACAAAAACCAAAACAATCTCTTTTATTATTAGTGAATAGATATTACACACAGTTATACTTTTTAAACAATAGAAGAATCATTTTTATTATTGTCTATTTAGAAAAAGTGTTCTATACCCAAAAAAGAAAAAGGATAATTTTTTGTCTACAAAATAATTCTGTGTAGGAGAAAATGGTTCGTGTACAAAAGTATAGTAAATTAAAAGTATTCCTTGCCATCAATCTATAGAGAATATGAAAACCATAGTATTGTACCTTCTTAATGTGAAATGTATATCCATCCACTTAAAAAACCTACTGTGTCCAAAAGAATTGCTGCATCCAAGAGAATTGCTATAATAAATTGGTAGGTCTTTGATCAAAAAGTAAATTAAAAAAATAGTATGTCTTTTAAGATCCAATTGATGAAGGCTCTGCAATGGTGATAGTGGGTTGAAAAGTCAAAATTTCTTGGATGTATAAGAGAGACATATAATTTGTGGAAATAGTTAAAAATATAAAAATAAAAAGATATAAAGAAAACACAGAAAAGACGGGACTATGCGCCTGGGCTCTACATTGCTATGAAATGGTGTTCCAAAATGTGTATAAGAAAAAGGTTTTAGAATTGAAATGTTTGGGAATGTATAATAGTTGTAAAGAGGATTGATGAATAAAAGTGAGATTTGAGAGATAAAAAGTAAATCTTCTATGCTAACTTTCATGGTTACAAATTTTTTTGAAGAAAAACTACCCATGATTTTCTCAACTACTATTCTCTAATTTATTGTATTAATTACAAATCTATCCCTGTTGAAGAAAATGCTGGCTTGTATAGAAGACCAAAAACAATTAAAAGCTAATGGCATTTTAGGAATAATGAATATTGGACACTAAAAGCAGTTTAAATGAGGAATTCCTTTTATTATATTGTATAGATAAGCAATAAATTAGTTTAAGCACAATCTTTAGATTTGCAATTTCTTGATAGTAAATTCTATGTCTTTTTTGAGATTTTTTTATTTGCTTTTTTGAGTGTTTTTATTTTCATACACTAATATATGATGGAGATATTCAGATTTATTTTTAAAAGAGGTATAATATATTATTCAAGATTCAAAATTTTATCATTTTTTAAAAAGAATCATGGCCACAAATGATTGATCAGTTTCGAAGTATAACATATATTTAATATTTAACATTTTACTAACGAGTATTCTAAGAGGCTTTGTTAAGGAATCAGTATAAAAAGTTTTGATTGAAAAAAAAGAAAGAAAGGGAGAGTGGTTATGTCACACTCTACTAACTGAAATTATATTTAATTGTCTTGAAACGTCCTTTTTTGATGAGTTAAATTAATAATTTATTCTTACTTTAATATTATTCAAATTTATTGTCATTAATATTGTTAAGTGTATACATACATACATACATACATATATATATATATATATATATATATATATATATGTATTTCTGTATTTTTGTTTTGTGAAAAAATTCATAATAATTTTGTGTAATTTTTATTAAATGATAATTGATTGAATTTCAAAACTATTAATATTGATTTTATTTTGTTTTATATGACCGCCATATATTATAACTATTCTTAATTAATCTATATAATATAACAGTATAGACATAAATATTAAATTAATTTTTAAAACTTTTATTACGTAACAATTATCTTCAGATCATAATAGTGATTGTGTTAATAAAAAATAATTAAACAGTCAACAAACAAATTGTAATATGCAACTTGCATACTCAAGAATTTTTCTTATGTTTATATAGTTTAGTTTAGTATTAAAAACACATTACATATATGATGTAAAATAATACTATCAATATTTTTGTTCAATTTTTTATTTATGTAATTTTTTATTTTATGAAAATCTATGAGTTTTTTTTACTCATTTTTCTCATGAAATACAGTAAATTTATATTTTCAGAAAAAGATAAAATAATGTAGCGAATTGATTTTTTGATGATAAATAGTATTCAAATTGGATTAAGTTTTCTACTTCAAATAATTTTCTTTAAGTATAACAGTATTTTAGTACTTTTATTTTATTATTTTATCAACATGATATGAAATAAAATATCACTATCGATTTAGTAACAAAAATTTTGAATTGTAATAGTAATAAAAATTTGAATCAATATTAAACATTTTGAAATTGAATTATATCATTTAATAAAAATCACATAAAATTACTATGAAATACAGAAACGCATATCATCATACATCACAAAAAGACCTGCTTAACAATATTAATGACAATGAGTTTGGATAATATTTAAATGAGAATAAATTATTGGTTTAACTCATTTAAGAAGGGTGTTTTAGGTAATTAAGTAAAAATTAGTCTAATAGTATGTGGCAACAGACAATAGGATGTGATAATAGTCATTTCCTTACTTTTGATTTCTTAACAAATTAAATGCAACACTTTTTAGTAAATCCTATTTTTATTATAAAGTCTTACCTATATTTTTCGATTTATAAGTGTCAAATTTTTATAACTTAAGTTATGTTTCTCGTAAAATAATAGTCAAAAAAGCTATTCTTCCATGTAAATCTTAAAGTCTATAAACTACGTCAGTTATAGATTAAATGCTTATTGCTTACCTCATGATAGAAAAAAACTGGTTTCAAGCTAATGTTTGGCACACTATTAGCGTTCACGACATAAAATGCTTAGAGCACAAGTGAAACTTCAAATAGTCTTGATATGAGTAATGTTATTTAAATATCTAATAATGTAATGGAAAAATAAAATGAGTGTAAATCTCTGCCATCATCCAATAGTATCCACCTTTAGATATTGAAATAATATTTTCTTTCTCTATATTGTGCTGTCAAGCTATGCAATTTGAAAATTAGGTGGTGGGTGTTGAATTTGTCTTTATGTATTCATGCCCCTCACATGCGTGTTGTCAAGCTGGTTAGTGTAATATATATCTATATATATTGTTGGTTCATATACTATTGCTTCCCTCTTTTGGGGGTCAGATTTGTTTATTCAACTATCGAAAAATATTTTCATGTATCATGTGTACCATTCCTGCTTCCCCGCCGGATAGTTTGAACCTTTTATTTATTAAAAAAGGCCACTTTTACTTCGTAAATAATTAACAATAAGAAAAAAATTTAAAAAAATTATTTTATAATAAATAAATAGTGTTTAAAAATAAATTATGATATTAATTAGTTATATACAATAAAAATAAAATTGTTTATAATTTCTAAATAATGAATAAAGTAAAATAATACATAAATATTTTAAATAAATAATATATAATATATAACCTAAAACGTAAAAATTATTAACTATTAAAATATGGGGATTACTCCGGTACCCTATAAAATTTATGGATGCCGGTACCTTTCAGATAACTTGTGGTTGAAAGTTTGCCACGTGTCCTACTAACTAAATCAATTATTATTTTAAATGCCCATGATTAAATCATAACCCTTAGATTTAAAAGGGTACCAATACCCTTGGGGTACCAAAGTAAAAACCTTAAAATATATAAAGAAATAATAAATAACATGTAATATAAAAAAACTAAGGATAAAAAAATATTTTGATTTGATATTTATTTTTAAATTAAAATTTAAATAATTATGATGATAAATATAAAATATTAAAATATACAAAAGAGTACATTTCATATTTATATAATTTATTGAAATATTAAATTGTTATAAAATATTTAAATAAATAATAATATTTAATATAAATTTAATTTTAATTAATAAATATTTACATAAATACAGTAATAAAAATTTTATTTTATTTGATATTTACTTATAGGGGATTGGTAACCTTTACATATCCATCCAGAGGTTAACAAGCTCAATATTTTGTGTTGGATATAGAATCCACTCATCCTTTTTTTTGAATCACTTTAAAATTTTGGATATTATTATAATTTTAGATTACTCATATTTATTAATACTTCTCTAACTTTTCCCTCTCTTAATTAATTTCTACTCACTATTATTTATCTCTAAATGAAAACTAGTTTTTTTACTTTGAATATTATTTAAGTGATGAAAATTTTATATAATATTATTATATGCTAAATAAGCAAATTTAATGTTATTTTAATAATTTTTATAAAGTTCATATGAATAATTAACATTGTAAATTTGAATAAAAATTTAGCATTTAAAATTTTAAAATAGTATGACTCATATCCATGATGCATTATGAGGCTTGGCAGTTAGAGTTATATCTAATACAAACTGACTTTGAGCTTTTGGTGATAGAAGATTGAAAATTTCCATCAGTTTTTGCATTGCTATTATTACACAGTATAGTAGTGGGTTGAATACTTTTGTAAGAATTTCCTAAGTGATTATCTAATTTCGATTGGCTTTGTGCTTGGGTTTCCTGACAAAAACAATTGAATACACATTTTTCATGCCAAAATTTATCTTTTATGCTACATATCTATTGAGAAAACTGGATATTGAAGATACATATCCTGCTTTTGAATTTACTCTTGATAGATCTAATGAGATAGCCCTTTCCATGATTTTTGGCAAGGATGCCCTTCTTGTTGGTGTAGAGGTAGCTACCATGCAGTAGTTAATGACTATTAAGTTATTTAATTTAATTCAGACATCTGTTTGTAGTTGGCAATTTGTTAATTTTGTTATTTGAGCAAAAGCACTTTTCAACTAGTTATGTTTTCTATTGATTTATGAATCATCTGAAACTCCTTGATGATTAGTTGTTCATATTGATTTAACATGTATTTCTCTTTCAAACTAATGGCAGTTTTGGCTACTAGAGCTTTCTCCTCATAAAGTAGCAAGTGGATTTGGCTCACGAGAGGTTGCACACCAACTTAGGATAGCACAATGCAGCTATTCAAATTTTAGACCTTGATGTTGTGTGTACATGTCAAGAAGGGTGCTAGCAGATATGAAGGCAAAGGTTGTAGGAGTATTTGCAGAAGTAGGAAAGAAAGCACTAAAATGCAAAACTCTTCATATTTTGAACTTGTAATATTATTTTACTAAAAATGTCATGGAATGGCCTTGTATTGGAGATTTATATGCATTTATGATAATCAAGTTGTAAAATTTTCAAATTAATTTATTTTCTACAAATGAGATTGTAAACTAGAACTAGAATTGAAACTAAATCAATGATTGAACAACACAAAATCTTAATATCAAATAACATGTTGATAAAGTAAAATCAATAAAATAGCTAAACTATAATTTTGAAAAGAAACATGTCAACATTTGAATAAAAACACTATTCTTAGAATTTAACTACTTTGATGACACCCCAAAAACTACAGCTGTTGCGTATTGGGAAGAATCATATCAACTTCGAATACTTAGAATCACCAGGCAATGAGTCATCTATTGAAGCAACATTCGATTGTTGATTTCGAAATTGTTCCTAAAAGAAAGAAAAAAAGTGTATAAGAATAAATAGAATAAGTTTTATAGAACATAATTACAAATTAACATAGAAATTTTTTGCAACATAAATTGGGTCATTAATCACAAATTAACACTTGATTTGGATTCAAGGGAGCAACAAGAATGTTATCTTGTGTATCAAGTCCATCAAATTTTTCAATTCATGGAAGCCTTCAAGAAGATCGATTCCAACTTTAGTTGCACTAAGAATCAACTATAAAATATTGAAAATATAGATTAAAGTTAAATAATAATAGTATAAAACCAAATGCAAACTTGTGTAGAAATTAAAAAAAGAATTAACATTTGGATATTATCTTCTCAGTTCTTTCACAATTTTTCCCTTTTTTTGCTGCATTCTGCCTTTCTTTTCTTTTCTTTTTCAACTTCTTCACTACTTGGTCAACTTTAGATCGCTTTCGTTTTGATGGACGGCACCCTTTACCATGAACAAAGGATCTAGCACTTTGGTTCGTTCTTGAGAAATCACTGATGTGTTTATTATGTTCTGATGAGATGCATCAATGCTTTGAGAAGATGCTTTTATTTTACTTTGCTCATCTTTCAAGCCATGAAGGCAATTAATCACTTTTATAACTCCATCACCACTATCTACCCCCATATAAGCAACTTCATGAAAGACATTGTACATCTTATCAAGCCGTTGAGTTTCAAGAGTAGTAGTGCAATGATTATTGTTGCTTTTTAACAATGTATACCTCTGTTTCAACTCCTTTCTCCAACAACAAAACACATATTTCGAAGGCACTGACTTTGTCTTTCTCATGTGATTAAGCACAGAAAGAGTGTATCGACACAAAATGCCTCTAAACTCAAACAAATGGCATGCACATTTAACTTCAAATTCTTTTTCATTGAAGTATATAACAAAAGGTGTGTATTTCATTCCATCATTAACATTTTTCATTTCAACAATAGAAAAAGTTAAAGTTGATCCTTTCTATTTCTAAAAGCAAGCATTACAATACATGACACAAGCTACCTTCTCTTGAAACTCCTCGAATTTTGTATTTGTATACATATTTTGAAATTGAATCTCAATGCCGTACATACTCACCCAAAGGATTAATGTATTGAAAGAGTTAAAATATGCTAAATACTTTTTCTCAATCTTGTCCCTTGGAGCACTGTCATAGTGCTCAATAAATTGCTTCAAGGTTGTCTTAGAGTTAACATACCCATCAAAGAATGCATTTATGCTTTCACTTCTTTGTGTTGTAGACATTCGAGACCAAAATATTTCCTTCATATATGCAGGTACCCAATGATGTTTGTCATTATAAAGTCCATTCAACCATTCATTTTCATGAAGATTATAGTCTGCAATCATTTTTTTCCCAAGTCTCCATAATTCTTCTCTAGTAAAAGTATCATACACCATACTATGCAAAATCAACTTGATTGACTCATAGTTAGAGTATCCCTTTAACTTCTCAGGGACTTTCTTCATAACATGCCATAAGCATCAATGATGGCGAACCTATGGTAAAACATTCCTAATTGCATTTAACATTGCTTTGTCTTGATCAATAATAATAGCATTAGGAGCTTTCCTAGACATGCATGTCAACCATGTCTTAAATAATCACACAAAAGTTCTAGTATTCTCATTTGACAACAAAGCACACCCAAGTAGTATTGATTGTCCATGATAATTAATTCCAATAAAAGGAGCAAAAGGCATGTCATACTTGTTAGTCAAATAAGTGGTATCAAATGACACTACATCTCCAAAATATTCATACGCAGCTCTACTTTTAGCATCTACCCAAAAAAACATTTCTTAATCAACATTTTTCATCCAAGTCCATCATGTAATAAAAGCAGCAATTTTGGCTCTTGCATTCAAAGAAAATATTCTTGTATGGCTTCAGCATCTCCTATCCTTAATCTTTACCTTGTAGCACTCTCAATATAATTTTTACAATCTTTCTGAGTAAAGGAAAGATTCTCATATCCTCTGGCTTCAACAACATATGACTGAAAATTTTTGCTTATACTAATCCCAGCTTGATCATTAACCTCAAGCTTCTTTTTCACTTGAGAATCTATTTTTCTTTAACATCTAAAAAATTGTGATTTGCTAGGACTCATTTCATGATTGTGCTGAAGTATAACACTAGCAATATTCAGTTTTCCATCTAGACCCAAACATGTATTAAGTGTGGCTTTGCATTGAGTTTTGGTTGTTGGATTTGGCTTCAAAAGTTTGCTTCATTGGCTTGCTAACTTTCTAGCACAAGCACATGATATACTAAAATACTTCCTCCCATCAATATCATTTTTTGACATTTTTCTTGAAATAGAAAAACTCTTTTTCCTAGCAAAGTTAGCACAATATGTCTTAACCTCTTTTTTAGAGTCAAAAATCGTTCCAGCTCTAGGTTCTTCAATGTCCTCATCCATTTCTTTTTCATTATTTGTTTCAATATCATCTTTTGATTTTTCTCTATTATGTTCAAATTCATAATCCTCACCTTCTTCGTCGTCAATGGAGGATTTTTTATCATTGACCCAAGAGGCAAATCCATCCAACACAATTTCTTCTTCCATCCTGTCAAGTTTAATAAACTCATCAAAATAAAAAAAAATTGAACAAAAAATCACGAATTGTCAAACAACAATGATCATACCACTAGAACCAAAATATAAAATTAGTTTACTTAACAAAATAAATGCGAGATCATGAATGAGCAATTTTTCATTGAAACTCTGAAAGTCATTGTAAAATGACATCGCCTTTACCTGTGCTATGGTGGTGTGGAGCCTTTATATAATCAAATCACATGAATCAATATGAGAAAAATTTATCTTCGTTTTCTGCAATGTGGAGCAGCGCTAATACTATAGGAATGTGGAATGGCAGCTTTAAGGGTTTAGATATTATATTTTGGCACCATAAGTCAGAAAATTTGACAAAACTTTTTTTTAAAAAATTATCAATATGATGAAATTTTGCATTTGAAAATTTAATTATTATTGATATTTTAAATTTTCAATAATAAATATAATTTTAATTTCTTAATATTTTCCTACCCAAATTTTAACGTGTCATTGATTTAAAATGCTAATGTATTTAAAAATTAAGTATACTATTTAATAGTTACAAAAATATTAAATATAATTTAAATTTTTTGTTCATACATTATTCATCGTAATATGTCATAGTATAAATAATTTATTTTTCATATAATAATGATTGTGTCATATGTAGGAGAGAGAACATTAATGAGGTGAGAGAGAAAAGTAAACTCATAATTAATGTGAATGAAACTCATACAATGTGAAATTTAAGAGAATGAATATTTTATCTAAACATAAATGTGTAGATTGTTAACCTCTATATGAAGCTATGGAAGTTAACACACACGTGTGTGTGTCTCTCTCTCTCTCTCTCTCTATATATATATATATATATTTGTTGAAAAGAGGATTGATGAATAAAAGCGAGATTTGAGAGATAAAAAGTAAATCTTTTATGCTAACTATCATGGTTATAAATTTTTTTGAAGAAAAGCTACCCATAATTTTCTCAACTGCTATTCTCTAATTCATTATATTAATTACAAATCTATCCCGGTTGAAGAAAATGATGGCTTGTATAGAAGGCCAAAAACAATTAAAAGCTGATGACATTTTAGGAATAATGAATATTGGACACTAAAAGTAGTTTAAATGAGGAATTCCTTTTATTATATTGTGTAAATAAGCAATAAATTAGTTTAAGCACAATCTTTAGATTTGCAATTTCTTGATAGTAAATTCTATGTCTTTTTTGAGATTTTTTTTATTTGCTTTTTTGAGTGTTTTTATTTTCATACACTAATATATGATGGAGATATTCAGATTTATTTTTAAAAGAGGTATAATATATTATTCAAGATTCAAAATTTTATCATTTTTTAAAAAGAATCGTAGCCACAAATGATTGATCAGTTTCGGAGTATAACATATATTTAATCTTTAACATTTTACTAACGAGTATTCTAAGAGGCTTTGTTAAGGAATCAGCATAAAAAGTTTTGATTGAAAAAAAAGAAAGAAAGGGAGAGTGGTTATGTCACACTCTACTAACTGAAATTATATTTAATTGTCTTGAAATGTCCTTTTTTGATAAGTTAAATTAATAATTTATTCTTACTTTAATATTATTCAAACTTATTGTCATTAATATTGTTAAGCGTATACATACATACATATACATATACATATATATATATATATATATACACACATATACATATATGTGTGTATTTATATATATATATATGTATGTATGTGTGTGTGTATTTATTTCTGTATTTTTTGTTTTGTGAAAAAATTCATAATAATTTTGTGTAATTTTTATTAAATGATAATTGATTGAATTTCAAAACTATTAATATTGATTTTATTTTGTTTTATATGACCTCCATATATTATAACTATTCTTAATTAATCTATATAATATAATAGTATAGACGTAAATATTAAATTAATTCTTAAAACTTATATTACGTAACAATTATCTTCAGATCATAATAGTGATTGTGTTAATAAAAAATAATTAAACAGTCAACAAACAAATTGTAATATGCAACTTGCATACTCAAGAATTTTTCTTATGTTTATATAGTTTAGTTTAGTATTAAAAACACATTACATATATGATGTAAAATAATACTATCAATATTTTTGTTCAATTTTTTATTTATGTAATTTTTTATTTTACGAAAATCTATGAGTTTTTTTTACTCATTTTTCTCATGAAATACAGTAAATTTATATTTTCAGAAAAAGATAAAATAATGTAGCGAATTGATTTTTTGATGATAAATAGTATTCAAATTGGATTAAGTTTTCTACTTCAAATAATTTTCTTTAAGTATAACAGTATTTTAGTACTTTTATTTTATTATTTTATCAACATAATATGAAATAAAATATCACTATCGATTTAGTAACAAAAATTTTGAATTGTAATAGTAATAAAAATTTGAATCAATATTAAACATTTTGAAATTGAATTATATCATTTAATAAAAATCACATAAAATTACTATGAAATACAGAAACGCATATCATCATACATCACAAAAAGACCTGCTTAACAATATTAATGACAATGAGTTTGGATAATATTTAAATGAGAATAAATTATTGGTTTAACTCATTTAAGAAGGGTGTTTTAGGTAATTAAGTAAAAATTAGTCTAATAGTATGTGGCAACAGACAATAGGATGTGATAATAGTCATTTCCTTACTTTTGATTTCTTAACAAATTAAATGCAACACTTTTTAGTAAATCCTATTTTTATTATAAAGTCTTACCTATATTTTTCGATTTATAAGTGTCAAATTTTTATAACTTAAGTTATGTTTCTCGTAAAATAATAGTCAAAAAAGCTATTCTTCCATGTAAATCTTAAAGTCTATAAACTTCGTCAGTTATAGATTAAATGCTTATTGCTTACCTCATGATAGAAAAAAACTGGTTTCAAGCTAATGTTTGGCACACTATTAGCGTACACGACATAAAATGCTTAGAGCACAAGTGAAACTTCAAATAGTCTTGATATGAGTAATGTTATTTAAATATTTAAGAATATAATGAAAAAATAAAATGAGTGTAAATCTCTGCCATCATCCAATAACATTCAGTTTTAGATATTGAAATAACATTTTCCGTCTCTATATTGTGCTGTCAAGCTATGCAATTTGAAAATTAGGTGGTGGGTGTTGAATTTGTCTTAATGTATTCATGCCCCTCACATGCGTGTTGTCAAGCTGGTTAGTGTAATATATACCTATATATATTGTTGGTTCATATACTATTGCTTCCCTCTTTTGGGGGTCAGATTTGTTTATTCAACTATCGAAAAATATTTTCATGTATCACGTGTACCATTCCTGCTTCCCCGCCGGATAGGTTGAACCTTTTATTTATTAAAAAAGGCCACTTTTACTTCGTAAATAATTAACAATAAGAAAAAAATTTAAAAAAATTATTTTATAATAAATAAATAGTGTTTAAAAATAAAATATAATATTAATTTAGTTATATATAATAAAAATAAAATTGTTTATAATTTCTAAATAATGAATAAAGTAAAATAATAAATAAATATTTTAAATAAATAATATATAATATATAACCTAAAACTTAAAAATTATTAACTATTAAAATATATAAAGAAATAATAAATAACATGTAATATAAAAAAAATAAGGATAAAAAAATATTTTGATTTGATATTTATTTTTAAGTTAAAATTTAAATAATTATGATGAAAAATATAAAATATTAAAATATACAAAAGAGTACATTTCATATTTATATAATTTATTGAAATATTAAATTGTTATAAAATATTTAAATAAATAATAATATTTAATATAAATTTAATTTTAATTAATAAATATTTACATAAATATAGTATTTGAAAATTATATTTAAGTAATAAAAATTTTATTTTATTATTATTTTATTTTATTTGATATTTACTTATAGGGGATTGGTAACCTTTACATATCCATCCAGAGGTTAACAAGCTCTATATTTTGTGTTGGATATAGAATCCACTCTTTCTTTTTTCTGAATTACTTTAAAATTTTGGATATTATTATAATTTTAGATTACTCATATTTATTAATACTTCTCTAACTTTTCCCTCTCTTAATTAATTTCTACTCACTATTATTTATCTCTAGATGAAAACTATTTTTTTTTACTTTGAATATTATTTAAGTGATGAAAATTTTATATAATATTATTATATGCTAAATAAGCAAATTTAATGTTATTTTAATAATTCTTATAAAGTTCATATGAATAATTAACATTGTAAATTTGAATAAAAATTTAGCATTTAAAATTTTAAAATAGTAGTATGACTCATATCCATGATGCATTATGTGACTTGGCAGTTAGAGTTATATCTAATACAAACTGACTTTGAGCTTTTGATGATAGAAGATTGAAAATTTCCATCAGTTTTTGCATTGCTATTATTACACAGTATAGTAGTGAGTTGAATACTTTTGTAAGAACTTCTTAAGTGATTATCTAATTTCGATTGGCTTTGTGCTTGGGTTTCCTGACAAAAGCAATAGAATACACATTTTTCATGCCAAAATTTATCTTTTATGCTACATATCTATTTGAGAAAACTGGATATTGAAGATACATAACCTGCTTTTGAATTTACTCTTGATGGACCTAATGAGATAGCCCTTTCCATGATTGTTGGCAAGGATGCCCTTCTTGTTGGAATAGAGGTAGCTACCATGGAGTAGTTAATGACTATTAAGTTATTTAATTTAATTCAAACATTTGTTTGTAGTTGGCAATTTGTTAATTTTGTTATTTGAGCAAAAGCACTTTTCAACTAGTTATGTTTTCTATTGATTTATGAATCATCTGAAACTCCTTGATGATTAGTTGTTCATATTGATTTAACATGTATTTCTCTTTCAAACTAATGGCAGTTTTGGCTACTAGAGCTTTCTCCTCACAAAGTAGCAAGCGGATTTGGCTCACGAGAGGTTGCACACCAACTTAGGATAGCACAATGCAGCTATTCAAATTTTAGACCTTGATGTTGTGTGTACATGTCAAGAAGGGTGCTAGCATATATGAAGGCAAAGGTTGTAGGAGTATTTGTAGAAGTAGGAAAGAAAGCACTAAAATGCAAAACTTTTCATATTTTGAACTTGTAATATTATTTTACTAAACATGACAAGGAATGGCCTTGTATTGGAGATTTATATGCATTTATGAGAATTAAGTTGTAAAATTTTCAAATTAATTTATTTCTGCAAATGAGATTGTAAACTAGAACTAGAATTGAAACTAAATCAATGATTGAACAACGCAAAATTTTAATATCAAATAACGTTGATAAAGTAAAATCAATAAAATAGCTAAACTATAATTTTGAAAAGAAACATGTCAACATTTGAATAAAAACACTATTATTAGAATTTAACTACTTTGATGACACCCCAAAAACTACAGTGTTGCATATTGGGAAGAATCATATCAACTTCAAATACTTAGAATCACCAGGCAAAGAGTCATCTATTAAAGCAACATTCGATTGTTGATTTTGAAATTGTTCCTAAAACAGAGAAAAAAGTTGTATAAGAATAAATAGAATAAGTTTTATAGAAAATAATTACAAATTAACATAGAAATTTTTTGCAACATAAATTGGGTCATTAATCACAAATTAACACTTGATTTGGATTGAAAGGAGCAACAAGAATGTCATCTTGTGTATCAAGTCCATCAAATTTTTCAATTCATGGAAGCCTTCAAGAAGATCAATTCCAACTTTAGTTGCACTAAGATTCAACTATAAAATATTGAAAATATAGATTAAGGTTAAATAATAATAGTATAAAACCAAATGCAAACTTGTGTAGAAATTAAAAAAAAAGAATTAACATTTGGATATTATCTTCTCAGTTCTTTCACAATTTTTCCTTTTTTTTTGCTGTATTCTGCCTTTCTTTTTTTTTTCAACTTCTTCACTACTTGGTCAACTTTAGATTGCTTCCGTTTTGATGGACAACGCCCTTTGCCATGAACAAAGGATCTAGCACTTTGGTTCGTTCTTGAGAAATCACTGATGTGTTTATTATGTTCTGATGAGATGTATCAATGCTTTGAGAAGATGTTTTTATTTTATTTAGCTCATCTTTCAAGCCATGAAGGCAATTAATCACTTTTATAACTGCATCACCACTATCTGCCCCTATATAAGCAACTTCGTGAAAGACATTGTACATCTTATCAAGCCGTTGAGTTTCAAGAGTAGTAGTGCAATGATTATTGTTGCTTTTTAATAATGTATACCTCTGTTTCAACTCCTTTCTCCAACAACAACACACATATTTTGAAGGCACTGACTTTGTCTTTCTCATATAATTAAGCATAGAAAGAGTGTATGGACACAAAATGCCTCTAAACTCAAACAAATGGCATGCACATTTTACTTCAAATTCTTTTTCATTGAAGTATATAACAAAAGGTGTGTATTTCATTCCATCATTAACTTTTTTCATTTCAACAATAGAAAAAGTTAAAGTTGATCCTTCCTATTTCTGAAAGCAAGCATTACAATACATGACACAAGCTACCTTCTCTTGAAACTCTTCGAATTTTTTATTTGTATACATATTTTGAAATTGAATCTCAATGCTGTACATACTCACACAAGGGATTAATGTATTGAAAGAATTAAAATATGATAAACATTTTTTTCTCAATCTTGTCCCATGGAGCATTGTCATAGTGCTCAATAAATTGCTTCAAGGTTGTCTTAGAATTAACATACCCATCAAAGAATGCATTTATGCTTTCACTTCTTTGTGTTATAGACATTCGAGACCAAAATATGTCCTTCATATATGCAGGTACCCAACGATGTTTGTCATTATAAAGTCCATTCAACCATTCATTTTCATGAAGATTATAGTCTGCAATCATTTTTTTCCCAAGTCTCCATAAATTCTTCCCTAGTAAAAGTATCATACACCATACTATGCAAAATCAACTTGATTGACTCATAGTTAGAGTATCCCTTTAACTTCTCAGGGACTTTCTTCATAACATGCCATAAGCATCAATGATGGCGAACCTATGGTAAAACATTCCTAATTGCATTTAACATTGCTTTGTCTTGATCAGTAATAATAGCATTAGGAGCTTTCCTAGACATGCATGTCAACCATGTCTTAAATAATCACACAAAAGTTCTAGTATTCTCATTTGACAACAAAGCACACCCAAGTAGTATTGATTGCCCATGATAATTAACTCTAATAAAAGGAGCAAAAGGCATGTCATACTTGTTAATCAAATAAGTGGTTTCAAATGACACAACATCTCCAAAATATTCATACGCAGCCCTGCTTCTAGCATCTGCCCAGAAAAATATTTCTTAATCAACATTTTTCATCCAAGTCCATCATGTAATAAAAGTTGCTATTTTGGCTCTTGCATTCGAAGAAAATATTCTTGTATGGCTTCAGCATCTCCTGTCCTTAATCTTTACCTTGTAGCTTTCTCAATATAATTTTTACAATCTTTCTGAGTAAAGGTAAGATTCTCATATCCTCTGGCTTCAACAACAGATGACTGAAAATTTTTGCTTCTACTAATCCCAGCTTGATCATTAACCTCAAGCTTCTTTTTCACTTGAGAATCTATTTTTCTTTTACATCTAAAAAATCGTGATTTGTCGGGACTCATTTCATGATTGTGCTGAAGTATAACACTAGCAATCTTCACCTTTCCATCTAGACCCAAACATGTATTAAGTGTGGCTTTGCGTTGAGTTTTGGTTGTTGGATTTGGCTTCAAAAGTTTGCTTCGTTGGCTTGCTAACTTTCTAACACAAGCACATGATATACTAAAATACTTCCTCCCATCAATATCATTTTTTGACGTTTTTCTTGAAATAACAAAACCCTTTTTCCTAGCAAAGTGGGCATAATATGTCTTAACCTCTTTTTCAGAGTCAAAAATCATTCCAGCTCTAGGTTCTTCAATGTCCTCATCCATTTCTTTTTCATTATTTGTTTCAATATCATCTTTTGATTTTTCTCTATTATGTTCAAATTCACAATCCTCACCTTCTTCATCATCAATGGAGGATTTATTATCATTGACCCAAGAGGCAAATCCATCCAACACAATTTCTTCCTACATCCTGTCAAGTTTGATAAACTTATCAAAATAAAAAAAAATTGAACAAAAAATCATGAATTTTCAAACAACAATGATCATACCACTAGAACCAAAATATAAAATTAGTTTACTTAACAAAATAAATGCGAGATCATGAATGAGTAATTTTTAATTGAAACTCTAAAAGTCATTGTAAAATGACATCGCCTTTACCTGTGCTATGGTGGTGCGGAGCCTTTATATAATCAATGGCCAAATCACATGAATCAATATGAGAAAAATTTATCTTCGTTCTCTGCAATGTGGTGCAACGCTAATACTATAGTAATGTGGTATGGCAGCTTTAAGGGTTTATCTATTTCTAAACTTATGAGATGGAAGCAGTTACGAGAATTAGATATTGGGGTTACATATTTTATTTTTTTAATTTTCAAATGCAAGTGACGTGGCAATTCTACTAATCCAAATGTGCAACTAGCAGTGTCAGTGACTCCAATCAAGCTTTTGTTTCAAGCGGTCTAGCACTATTGTTTAGATGTTATATTTTGACACCATAAGTCACAAAATTTGACAGAAATTTTTTTCAAAAAATATCAATATGGTGAAATTTTTCATTTGAAAATTTAAATATTATTGATATTTTAAATTTTCAATGACAAATATAATTTTAATTTCTTAATATTTTCCTACCCAAATTTTAACGTGTCATAATTTAAAATGCTAATGTATTTAAAAATTAAGTATAATATTTAATAGTTACAAAAATATTAAATATAATTTAAATTTTTTGTTCATACATTATTCATCGTAATATGACATAGTATAAATAATTTATTTTTCATATAATAATGATTGTGTCATATATAGGAGTGAGAACATTAATGAGGTGAGAGAGAAAACTAAACTAATGAAACTCATACAATGTGAAATTTAAGAGAGTGAATATTTTATCTAAACATAAATGTGTAGATTGTTAACCTCTATATGAAGCTATGGAAGTTAACACACACGTGTGTGTGTGTGTGTGTCTCTCTCTCTCTCTCTCTCTCTCTATATATATATATATATATATATATATATATATATATATATATATTTGTGATTTTGCCCTTATTAGTTTGATTACTTAACTATTTCGATTTTGCATAAACAAGTAAAATTATTGAAGTAAAATAATTCAGTTTTCCCAAATAGAAATTCATTCAAAATCAATATGCTTTTATAATGACTGTTAAATTTTGGATTAATTTTGTGAATGTTAAAATTAAATCGATTGTGATTTTATATTGACTATATATATATATGAGATTAACTTTAAGAAGTACCAGAGAATGGGCATTTTGAGAGAAGAATTATTCAATTTTATTTAATAGTAAAAATTACTCCTATTAGATAAACTATTGTATGTTAACCTCTAAAAAATGAGTGATAACTATTCATGTTAAAACCCACCCGGTGATCATAGCTACTGTTATACATAAAACTCAATTATGAAAAATTTATCCTCATATTTATCCTTCAACCAAACATAACTTAAGGGTAATATTATAAAATAATAAAATTACACAACAAATAGACACTACACAACCTATCACCATTAGATGTGATGTGTGAGTGGGATGAGTGAAGACCACTTATCACATTTAATGACGATAAAATATGTGATATGTATTTATTATGCAATTTTGTTATATATATATATATATATATATATATATATATATATAATGTAGTCGCTTTCAGTCTTAAAGATGATCATGTATATATATATAGGGTTGTGCTCTGGTGCCAAAGATGGTCAATCGCACAGTGCGATGTGATCTTGATTAAGTGAGCGTGTGACATGTGTCCGCGTAGAGGAGTGTTATTAATTGGTGTAATAGTGATTAGATTACATGAATTCAAAGAAAATAAAAAAAATAGAAAAAGAAAAAAAGTATTGTTCATTAAAATGAATTCGGACTAACCGAATTCTGAAAAAAATAAAATAAAAAATAAAAATTTGAAAAAAGAAAAAAATATTGTTCATTGAATTAACTAAATTTTAGCGAAAAGGAAATATTTTGAAAGAAAAAAAATGATTTAATTTGTCCTCGTAGTTATCTCTACTTCGTGAGTTCACTCAAGAACAAAAGCTTGACGATGGCTTATAAATCACAGTGTCGCTGTAGTGGACAGCACAGTCAGTCATTGATTTGTGGGTTTGTCTACCCTCTTCCCATGTCTATCTTTGTCTCTGTTTGTTTCTTTGTTCCTCTTTGTCTTTTTTTGTGTCTGTGTCTTCGATTGAAAAACAAAGAAAAGAAGAAGAAAAAGGGTTTGCATGAAAAAGAAATGAAATGACCATGGATTTCCTAATTAAATTATAAAAAAATAAAAATAAAAAATAAAAAATGCAAAATAAAAAATACTGTTCATTGAATTGAATTCGAACTAACTGAATTTTGAAAATAAATAAATAAGTAAAATTAACAAGAAAAAAAAAGAAAAAAGTATTATTAATTGCATTGAATTTGGACTTACAAAATTATGAAAAACAAATAAATAAAATTAAAAATTAAAAATTAAAAAAATAAAAATAAAAAATGCTATTCATGGTATTGAATTCGAAGTAATCAAATTCTGAAAAAAATAAAAAATAAAAATAAAAAACAATAAAAGCAATAAAAAAATTGAAAAAAGAAGAAAATATTATTGATTGAATTGAATTTGCACTCATCGAATTCTAAAAAAATAAAAAAAAATACATTAACATAGCTATTAATTTATTCACCGAATTAATCTATACATGCTTTCACAAAGCTCTTGTGGCCCACTTCATACTGCATACTATTTTTGCATTCCATTTTCATGTTGTACAAATCTTATATGACTACTATAGATATTGACTAAGGCGAGCATATGAGCAATAGCTATGTGAGCAATGGCTATAATTAATATATATATATATATCCAATCAGAAAAAGTATACCTTTCTGGAGGGTCCTTCTGTCCGGCATACATAGAGAGCCAAAGTTCTTTTTGTAATTTTTTCTCTTCGTTCCTGGCACGTTAATTTCTCCAATGGGGTTTCACAGCACTACTAAGTTTCACACACCCCCTGTGTCATTTTTTGTGCTTGCATCTGTTGTTGTTTCGTTTCTGAACCCTGTATTCGCCACAAGCGACTGCCATTTCCCTGCCATCTTTAACTTTGGTGCCTCAAATTCGGATACTGGTGGGTTGGCTGCCTCCGGCCTCGTCATACCAACGTCACCATATGGAGAGACCTTTTTTCACAGACCGGCTGGAAGGTTCTCTGATGGCCGTATCATCCTTGATTTCATAGGTAATATTGTTTTCCAATTTCCATTCTAGTTTACACGTCTAAGGTCCAAGATGGGGCTGCATTTTTCTTTTTGAATTATTAAAACTGCTCAACCCCATAATGAAAGAGCATAGGACACAAGATGGGGCTACATTTTCTTTTTTTTTTGTGCTTTGCTTTGACTGATCTAGCAATGGTACGTAATGCACTTAATTTTTTTTTTGGATACAGTAATTTACTTAATGTTACTCTCACATAAAGAAAATTCATCCCTTACATTCATATATATATATATATATATATATATGTATATTTCCTTCAAGTCTCTCTTCCGTTTTCATCGTTAAAGGCCCCACTTTGATTTTGAGAGTTCAGTTCAACTACCTTCTTTGAAACAATCTTTCGGGTCAATGCTTGCGTTGTAGTTGCACCTAGTAATTAATTTGATCAAGCATATTCATCCATGTTTACTCAAAGGATTTAACGAAAGGGATCACCATATAAAGCTTTCTCCTTTTTGGGAGGTACCAACTTAAGTCCAAGGCTGAAAATCACTTTCTACATGAGGCACCAAAAATGAAGGATTTTATTCCAGTTTTGACTCGTGATTTCAATTTCAGCACAAAGTTTTGGGCTCCCCTATCTCAGTGCATATCTTGATTCACTGGGGACCAATTTCACACATGGTGCAAATTTCGCCACATTCGCATCAACCATCAGACTCCCACCAAGTGTTATTCCTCAAGGTAGATTCAGTCCTTTCTACCTTGCAGTTCAGTACGCGCAATTCATGGAATTCAAATCCAAGACGCAATTCATTAGAGATCACGGTAAGTGAGGAATTTATACATATTCATTGACATCTTTTGTTTATTCCGTGTTATCTAATTAATTAACGAAACCGTTTTACCTAATTTTGTTCTGTTTTTTCTTCGTAGGAGGCGTATTTGCAACATTGATGCCCCAAAAGAAGTATTTCTCTGAAGCTTTATACACATTTGATATTGGTCAAAATGATCTTAGTGCTGGCTTTTTTAGTAACATGACTTTACGGCAAGTTAATGCTTCTGTACCGGATATAGTCAACACTTTCTCGGCAAATGTCAAGGTAGTTTAGTTCAATACCCTTTTTAGATAATTTCCTGTTATGCTGATTTAATTTTTCTCAATAATTTCCTGCTCTTAACTGATGAAATTTTGTAATCAAGAACCTGTACAATCTGGGGGCTAGATCATTTTGGATCCACAGCACAGGACCACTTGGATGCCTCCCTATGATTTTGACCAGTTTCCCATTTGCTGAAAGGGATGACTATGGTTGTGCAAAACCTTATAATGAAGTAGCTCAGTATTTCAACCAGAAGTTGAAGGAATCCTTAGCTCAACTTCGCAAGGACCTTCCTCTGGCTGCAATCACATACGTAGATATTTACTCCCCCAAGTATTCTCTTTTCAGCAACCCAAAGAAATACGGTGAGCCAAATTTATAATGATAATAAAAAACGACCACATTATAACATTAAAAACATTGTTATTTCTACTGTACTTAAAAGTTGGTTATAAATTGATGAAAAAAGTAGAAACTATTATCACATTCAATAATAATAGAATGATTGATTCACTTAAACATCTACTTTTAAGTGGTAAAATAACATTTATCATAACATTAATCCTGTTCTCAGTGTATGCCGCTAGTCGAAAGCTTTATTATTTTGCAGGATTTAAGCTTCCACTTGTTACTTGCTGTGGCTATGGAGGCAGATACAACTACAGCAATACGGCTCGTTGTGGAGGAACCGTTGACGTCAATGGCACTAAAATATTTGTAGGTTCATGTGAGAAACCATCAGTTAGAGTGATTTGGGATGGGACCCATTTCACTGAAGCTGCTAACAAGTTCGTATTCGATCAAATCTCTACTGGAGCGTACTCAGATCCACCCACCCCCTTAAATATGGCATGCCGCAGAAAAACTACTTAAATACTGTTATATACTGATGAGCTTTAATTGCTTGTCGCTAAGCCATTTGTATTATTATAAATAAGAAGTCAACTAGTACTTCAGCAAAATTTAACTTTCAACAATTTTGTTTTTCTCCTTTTTTTTTTCCTTGTTATGATGTTGTCTTATGCAGGTGTAGGGGTCTTGATTCTTCTTCGATAAACGCTTTATCATTTTCTTGACTTCGTTGCTTAATATTTTCTTTATTTAATAGGCAATAAATTTGTCTAAGCTCAATCTTTAGATTTGCAATTTCTCGATAGTAAATTCTACGTCTTTTTTGAGATTTTTTTATTTTCTTTTTTGAGTTTTTTTATTTTATATATGATGGAGGTATTCAGATTTATTTTTAAAAGAGGTATAATATATTATTCAAGATTCAGAATTTTATCATTTTCTAGAAAGAAGCACAGCCACAAATGATTGATTAATTTCGGAGAGTAACATCTGTAATACTAATATTTTAAAGTTGTTTTACACGTATTGCAATGAGAATATTTTAGGACCCACATCTTTTAAGAAATTATTCATTAATTTTTTTTAAAAAATAAAACCGTAATTATTATATATTATTAGCATATCAATGATAATCATCCATATTTAATAATAGGATTGCATTATATTAATTAAATATCTTTAGTTATTGTGATGCTGAAATCATGAATTATATTAATAATTAATTTTACAATTTTAGTATTAATTTCATATCTAAAATTTTTATATTTGATGCATGTGGTGATTTTCTTTCAAATGCTATTATATTAAATTTATAAAATTAAGTATATAAATTATAAGAAAGATGTAAAATATATGTGCCAGGTTATATTATTTATGTTTTTTTTATTAACAATAAGATTATAATGAATTAATTATTTAGAGGCAGAATATTTTTTCATGTCATTAGTGATGACATTATTTAATTATATATAAAAATTAATTTAATGATTTGAAGACCAAGAATATGCCAATTCAATAAAAAAATTTATATATGTATGCAAGTGAAAATGAAAATCCTGATGTCACCTGAGATGGCCATAAAATTATACCTTCAGTAACCTCTAAACTCTTGCAAATAATTTTGATAATTTTATATTTTATAAGATTTGAATAAATTTTGAAAAAATAATAATCATACAATTAATGACAATTTTGATAATTTTATACTTTAAAAGATTCGAATGAATTTTGAAGAAAAAAGTTTGTGTTGAAAAAAATTAAAAAAATTGTAGAAGATTTTAAAAAAATAATAGAAATTTATCATAATCTTATTTATAATTAGAAGTTATTAATGATTAAGATTTCATACAAAATTTATTCATGGCATACTATACTAATATTTCAAACTCATTTCATGAAATTATTACACATTTCATTCATATAGTGATTTAGGCCCCACTTTTCTCAATCTTTATGTTTTAAATTTAATTTATAATTTACTTATTAATTATTTTTCATATGAAATAAAATTAGATATTACAATCATTAAATAATCAAATATTACAATTATGAAATATTATAATTTGCACTAAGAGAGAACCCATGTTAATATAATTATGATCTACAATTAAATTAAGAACCATTAATAGCCTCACATTATGAAGATAATATAAAAAATTATAAAAAAATATTTTCAAAATAAATAAGTTTTAAAATCAACATATTTTTTTTAAAAAAAATGGGCAGGTTAAATTGTTAACGAATTGCTAATTGATTGATTTTGATATGATAATAATTCAAAATTTAATTTATACCAAATTTATTCTTAATCAAATATGATAATAATTTATATAATAATAATATTTAAGACTCATTACATAAAAAGTCTTCCATATGTTATTATAAAAAAATTATACCTCACCATTTTCAGAATTTTAACACTTAAAGTAAGTTTTTAAATTTAATTTACCTTGTAATTATCAATTATTATTTTTTCAATCATACCTTTATATCTCTCTACTATTAACAAAATTAATATAAAAAATAAAAATAGCACAAACAAAATTATAATTCAATATATTATACAACAAAAATTTTATATATATAATTATAATATTAACGATAACAAACATATTATAATTGTGTTGCATTAGTAGTATTTGTTACTATAGATATTTATGTTTTGAATTTCAAAGTATTTTTAAACTTTTTTAAAATTTTTTAATAAACCCATAAATATCAATAGAGATTCAAATCTCCATGTAAAATGAAAAATGGGGACTCATGATCGAGATATATATGAGAATGGATGTAAAATTTTAAATGAAGATGAGATTAGGGGAAATTTTCTAATTTCAAATGTAGAACTTTTGAAAATTATAATAAAAAAATTATCTATCTATATGTATCACTATATTCTATTTAATTTTTTACAACTTAAATATTCCAATCTATTAATCCTATAATTTTTCTCATACTAATTTTTTTTAAAAAAAATACCTTCAATTTTTTAACACTAAAATATTTAAAAAAATCAATTCTATAATTTATTCTTCTTTGATAATAATATTAAATATTTATTAACTTTTATAAAGTAAATAATTATATTATTTTTTATTGAAAAAAATTATAATTGGTATACTACTCTAATAATTGAGATTATATAAATTAAAATAATAAATAATTTTTTTACTAATTATTACACATTAATTATAATATATATTTTAAAATTTTAATTTTAATTTATTAAAAGGATGTACAAGAAAATGACATGTAGTTGAAATCATATAAATTAAATTTATGTATTATTTTTATTAATTAAAAAATATATTTTTATATTTTTAAATTAAATATTTTAATTTACTAAAAAGATATAAACGACTAGGGATGATAAAAAAAATTGAAAATGGGTACACACGGGAATTACCCAATGAAAAAATATATTTCGCTTTCATAAGAATGATTTATGAGGGTTAAGTCCCTATTTGTTAAATAAGATAGGGACAAGGGCAATACATCTTTATTTTTTAATTATTTTTATGCAATTTACATTTTGTATATATTTTTTAATTTTAACTTGGATTATGTTGTATCAATAGTATTTGTTATTATGAATATTTATGTTTCAAATTGTCAAATATTTTTAAAGTCTTTTTCTTTTTAAAATTTGTTAATAAACCTGTGAATATCATAGGGATTCAAAATTCACACGAGAAATAGGAAATGAGAAATGGTGATCTATAAGGAGGATAGGGATGGGGATCAGAGGCAAAATTCTAAACGGTGACGGGAGGCGTGAGACATGTCCCCTTTCTCATAGATACTCATTGTCATCCTTATAAATGATTTATGATATAATAAAATTATCCATTTATTCTATTTCTTTATTCAACAATTTCAACTTCCGAAATGTGCAAAATTTTCATAAAATAGACTATTTATTGTTAGTTATAGGTCATCTTTCAAGATATTTTCAACCTTATAAATATGATATTCAATATAAGATATAAAATAGAATGACACATTTATATTTTATCCACTTATTTAATTATTAACTTACTTTTAAAATAAATTTATATACTCAATTTTATATAAGATAGGCTTTTGTACCGGAATAAAAGAAAAAAAAAACATTATATACGAAACTCTCACATTTTGAACTTTATGTACGCATATGCATTGTTTTTTTCCATTAGAGGAATCGGTCAAGTATAAAGTGATTTTAAAAGATAAAAAGCCAAAGAAAACGGTTGATATGTGACCGATTTCTGTGCATCATGAACCAAACAGAAATCGGTTAAAAGCTGGGTGATTTCTATGTATTTATAGCTTCACTAATTTCCTCCTGTTTCCTCTCGTTCTCCGTGTATAATAGAGCACATCACTTTCACTTAGTCTATATTCTCTTGGAAAAGTTTGATAATCACATCTAAAGCTTCAGAGTTCAAACACGCAAAAAGCCGATCTCCAACACTGTCTAGTGACTCAAAACTCCAAATTCCATAATCACCAATTCAAGCAAAACTCAACTACTTCTGCACAGCTGAATCCATGATGACTGGAATTAAAAAAAAAGGGTGCATTACCCCTGAAACAACAGAACATGAAGCATCCAAATTCCTGTTAAGGCATGGAAGACTCCCTCTGAAGTTCTTCTTCCACCATGAAAGTTGAAGCTCTCTCAATCTCAATATTGTCGCCTATACAGTAGCCCCTTAATTCTCTCTTCACTTTGATGCATTACATACAAATCTGACAAAAGAAGAAGGGAATGTTGGCAGCAAAATTTAACATCTAGAAAAAGATCAAGACTTTTGCAACTGGGCACTTATATGACAGCAAAAAGAGAGAGAGAGAGAGAGAGAGAGAGAGAGAGAGAGAGAGAGAGAGAGAGAGAGAAGAAAATGGAAATCTAGCACCGACCCATGACTTTTTGAGGCATGATTCTATGGTACGAGCAGATATAGAATACTGAAAATGAAAAGAGAGAGAATATAGAATAATTAAGTGGTAGAAGGAAAGTGATGCGCTCAATTATACACGGAGAACAAGAGGAAACAGGATGAGCTAGAAATACATAGAAATCACCCAGCTTGCAACCGATTTCTGTTTTGTTCATGATCCACAAAAATCGGTCACCTATCAACTATTTTCTTTGATTTTCTATCTTTTAAAATCACTTTATACTTGACCGATTCCTCTAATGGAAAAAAAATAATGCATATGTGTACATAAAGTTCAAAATGTGAGAGTTTCGTATATAATGTTTTTTTTCTTTTATTCCGGTAAAAAAGCCTATAAAATATATGTAAATAAATTATTATTTATTTTTTATAATAATCAACTAATTATTTTTTATTATTTCTCCGTACATCGCACGGGTCAAATAACTAGTATATTTAATCTTTAACTTTTTACTAATGAGTATTCTAAGAGGTTTCGTCAAGGAATCAGTATTTGTTAAGGAATCAGTATAAAAAAAATTTTATTAAAAAAAAGGGAGAGTGGTTATGTCACACTCTATTAAATGAAATTATATTTAATTGCCTTGAAATGCCCTTTTTATAAGAGTTAAGTTAATAATTTATTCTTACTCTAATATTATTCAAACTCATTGTCATTAATATTGTTAAGTGCATGCGTGTGTGTATATATATATATATAAGTGAGGATCAATTTATTCCAGGAGTAAGTTTTGCATATTTACTCCATTCTATAACTCTTAATCCAACATTAAATTTAATCAATCCAATCGTTGATTTATGCTATATTATATTGATGATCATGCATTTCAAATTTCAGAAAAATTGAACAACAATAGTCATGTAATCTATTAATCGATATTTACTTGTGTTTATAAAAATATATTATCCGTCAAAATAAAATGAAATGATGAACTATCAAATCATTTTCAAATTATATGAAACTTTATATACTTGATCTACTCAATAGGAACTTTAAATTCAATGGTTAGATTGATACAATTTTATGTCTAAAAAAAGTTATTTGATGCAGTAAGTAAGCTAAGACATACTCCTGAAGTAAATGGATCCCCACTTTATATATATATATATATATGATGATGATTTGTATTTCTGTATTTTTATTTTGTGAAAAAATTCATAATAATTTAATGTAATTTTTATTAAATGATAATTGATTGAATTTCAAAACATTTAATATTGATTTTATTTTGTTTTATAAGACCGCCATATATTCTAACTATTCTTAATTCATTTATTACGTAAATTAATTTTTAAATATTAAATTAATTTTTAAAATTTTTATTACGTAACAATTATCTTCAAAGCATAATAGTAATTATGTTAATAAAAAATAATTAAACAGTGAACAAACAAATTGTAATATGCAACATGCACACTCTGGAATTTTTCTTACGTTTATATAATTTAGTTTAGTATTAAAAACATATTACATATATGATGTAAAATAATTCTATTAATATTTTTGCTCAATTTTTATTTATGTAATATTTTATTTTATGAAAATTTATTATTTTTTTACTCATTTTTCTCATGAAATATTCTAAATTTATATTTTCAGATAAAAATAAAATAATGTAACGAATTGATTTTTTGATGTTAAATAGTATTCAAATTGGATTAAGTTTTCTACTTCAAATAATTTTCTTTAAGTATAACAGTATTTTATTACATTTATTTTATTATTCTATCAACATGATATGAAATAAAATATCACTGTCGATTTTGTAACAAAAATTTTCAATCGTAATAGTAATAAAATTTGAATCAATATTAAACATTTTGAAATTGAGTTATATCATTTACTAAAAATTACGTAAAATTATTATGAAATACAAAAACGCATATCATCATATATCACAAAAAGACCTGCTTAACAATATTAAGGACACTGAGTTTGGATAATATTTAATTGAGAATAAATTATTGGTTTAACTCATTTAAGAAGGGTATTTTAGGTAATTAAAAAAATTAATCTAATAGGATGTGGCAACAGACATTAGGATGTGACGATAGTCATTTTCTTGCTTTCGATTTCTTAACAATTACAAGCAACACTTGTTAGTAAATCCTATTTTTATTATAAAGTCTTACCTATATTTTTCGATTTATAAGTGTCAAATTTTTATGACTGAAGTTATGTTTCTCGTAAAATGATAATAAAAAAAGCTACTCTTCCATGTAAATCTTAAATTCTATAAATTACGCCAGTTATTGATTAAATACTAATTGCTTACCTCATGATAGAAAAAAAAAACTGGTTTCAAGCTAATGTTTGCCACACTATTAGCGTACACGACATACAATGCTTAGAGTACAAGCATCAGCTTGAAACTTCAGGCAGTTTTGACGAGGGTGATATTATTTGGATATTTAAAAGTAGATGTCTGAATAAGACATGCATTTTATCATATTTAAATATGATAAAAAAGTAAAATTAGTGAGAATTACTGTCACCATCCAATGGTATTAAAGTGGATATCCCAATTAAACATCCATTTTTAGACGTTGAAATAATATTTCTTGTCTTTATATTGTGCTGTCAAAGCTATGCAATTTGAAAATTAGGTGGTGGGTGTTGAATTTGTCTTAAGGCATTCATGCAGATTATTCTATTCATCCCAATTATTCTATTAATTGCATAGCAACCATCTTAAGCTATGCAATTATTCTGTTCATGCCCTTCACACGCGTGTTGTCAAGCTGGGTAGGTGTAATGCGATTGAAATGCTATTGTGTATCGGTGGATGATATCTTAGCAGATCTGGACTTAGGATTGTTGCCAATCATGTTGCTGTCCTCGTGTCTTTGTTGGTTCATGTACTATTGCTTCCCTCTTGTGGGGTGTTAGATTTGTTTATTCAACCATCGAAAAATATTTTGATATACCATGTGCACCATTCCTGCTTCCCCGCCGGATAGTTTGAACCTTTAATTTATTAAAAAAAGGTCACATTTATTTCTTAAATAATTAATAATAAGGAAAAAAATATTTAAACAAAATTATTTTAAAATAAATTAATAATGTTTAAAAATAAAATATGATATTAATTTATTTATATATAATAAAAAAATTGTTTATAATTAATAAATAATGAATAAATTAAAATAATAAATATTTAATAATAAATAAATATTTTAAATAAATCATATATAATATATAAAATAAAACTTAAAAATAATTATCTAGTAAAATATATAAAGAAATAATAAATAACATGTAATATTAAAAACTAAGGATCAAAAATAAAAATATTTTGGTTTGATATTTATTTTTAAATTAAAATTTAAATAATTATGATGAAAACTATAAAATATTAAAACATACAAAAGAGTATATTTCATATTTACATAATTTATTGAAATATTAAATAGTTATAAAATATTCAAATAAATAATAAAATTTAATATAAATTAAATTTTAATTAATAAATATTTTCATAAATACAGTATTTTAAAATTATATTTAATTAATAAAAATTTTTATTTTATTTGATATTTACTTATAGGGAATTGCTAACATCTACATATTCATGCAGAGGTTAACAAGATCTATATTTTATGTTGGACATAAAATCCACTTTTCCCTTTTTCTGAACCACTTTAAAATTTTGGATATTATTATAATTTTAGATTACTCATATTTATTAATACTTCTCTAACTTGTCCCTCTCTTGATTAATTTCTACTCACTATTATTTATCTCTAGATGAAAACTATTTTTTTTACCTTGAATATTATATAATTGATGAAAATTTTATATAATATTATTATATGCTAAATAAGCATATTTAATATTATTTTAATAATATTTATAAAATTCATATGAATAATTAACATTGTAAGTTTGAATAAAAAATTTAGCATTTAAAATTTTAAAATAGTAGTATGACTGACTCCTTATTAATAAATCATAAAAGTTTTAGTAATTCAAATAGTATATTATACATGACTGTGTTTAGATCCACAATTTTTTTATTGAGATTTTTAATATTAAAATGTATTTATAATAATATTATACTTTTTTTTCATTTACATAGTGCTCATGTAAAAATTTAAAAGAACAGAGGGATAGTGATATTCATATAGAAATAAATAGTAGTGAGTGAATATTAATTAGGAGTGAGAAAATTAGAGAAAGAGTAATAAATATGAGTAATATAAAATTACAATACTACCCATGATTTTAAGTTGATTCAAGAAACAAAAGAGTAAGTTGTATGTCTAGCATAAAATTTGAAGCTTGCTAACCTCCATATAAAGGTATATAAAGCTATGGAGGTTAGCATGAGTTAGGATCAAGTTATACTCATATAACATTAAGCAAATGTTACAGTGATTAATAACTTTTTATTAGAGCATTTTTTTTTAACAAAACTCACTGTTGAATCAGAAGTTCGTGTTATATAGATCATATCTTAAATTTTGAAATTAATCTAAAATTGTTGGCATGATTTTTATGTAAATCAAAATTAATATAATATATATCTTTAAAATGAATAAGAAAAAGAGTTAAATGATTGCATTGCTATTGATATTCAATTTTTAAGAAATTTGACATGAATGATCTTTATGAATATTAATTGTAATTCAACGATTGAATCGTTAAAACAATTATTTTGTAGAAAGTAATAAGTTGTGTAACTATATTTAAAGTTATACCAATGTAACTTGATCTTAACACTATATATATATATATATTGGTGGAGCGCTTTAGCGTAGCCCCTTTGTTGTGGAGCCGTGCAAACATAAGTTATTACATCAATAGCCTACTTTTTCACCCCTAGTTTATATAATTATTTAGCATAATATAACACTCCCAAACATTTTTCCAAGAATCTTAGCCGTGTAAAGACTTTTTTTTCATAGAGAAAAAACATTCCCAAAACATTCTAGTAAGTGTCTCACATCTTTATGCTTGTATGACTTAAGTTTAGCCAATCTTTGGGCTATTTGTGATATGGTTTTATCTTCCCATTTCATTCCAAATCATCCTAATGTAGCATATTCCCAAGTGCAACACAATACTTAAGTCATAACATCACACTTAGAAGTTGTTAATAGTAAATTAGCGAATCTTGCTTAATATTTATCATATATTTGAGTGAGTCATGCAATACCTATCTGGTAGTTCTAATATATATATATATATATAAACAAAGCAGCTAAAGAATATATAATATTTAGGATATCATAGTAATAATCCATATTACATATCTAAATACATGAGGGAGCTCTACCACAAGGCTTAACTAAAACAACTATCTTCTTGAGCAATTACATATATATAAATAGTTGATAGTGGTCTTTGGCAATCAAGCAATTCTAGTTCCAAAACATGAGCTATCAGCAATTTATATGTATGTAATTGCTCAAGAAGATAGTTGTTTTAGGTAAGCCTCCTAGTAGGGCTCTCTCATATATTTGGATATGTAATTTGAATTATTATTGTGATTTTGTAAATATTATCTATTCTCTAGCTATTTTTTATTTTATATATTTAATTAGAGCTATGAGATAGTTACTGCTCCCATAACTGTTGTATCTTGAATTTGAGTGTTCCCATGGCTGGAGATGTTGGCATTGATCCATAATTGTTTCAACTCTTCTTTCATGTTGGAGAGCCTTATCTATGCATCTCAAAGCAACATTTGCTTCCTTTATGAATGAAGATATATGGTTTTTACTCCTTTAAAAGGTTCATCGATGATTTGATGTTTGGATATGGACTTCAAGTCTCTTATACCAGTGTACCCTCTTTAGATGTTATTGTCTTTAGAATTATTTGGAGTTTGATCAGAAACAAGCTCAGACTCATTTTAGATACATTAGTGTTGTCGCCAAAAACTTCTATGGTGACTTTCTGAAGATCTTTCTAGATTATTGGAGCTTCATTTAGAGAGAAATCTTCAAAGCATTATTCTAAATCTCTAATGCTCTAGTTGAAGTCTTTCATTATTCTTTGAAGTTGATGTGTATATTCTATTCAACCACATCATTCCTTTTATTGTATACCATTTAAGCTTTAGAAATAGAAGAATAACTAAGGAAGATTCCTTGATTTTGGATCAAACTTTGATAGTTTATCCTTGGTATTAAGTATGAAGCATTCATAACCAAACACATGGAAATAAGATAAGTTAGATTCTCTTCCTTTTCATAATTAATACAAGGCCTTCTTGAGTATTGGCCTTAGGCTATGATTGAGAGAATAAAGATGGAGGGAGTGGCAAGAAATGACAAGGCTAAAGTTGAGTGAACATTATTTGAAAGTAATTTTAGGGGAGGGAGTGACATGACTAGCAAGGGACAATATGTTCCTCCCTTGCTACTCAAAACTAAATTTTTTTGACCATCTAAATTGGGGGGTCAAGGAGAGAATGAAAGCAACTTCCAAATAAATAGTGACATAATCTTTTCCACTCTACTCCTTACTTTTCGCTTTCATACCATTATTAGTCACTCACTTCCATCATCTATAAAACTCTTAATCATAGTCTTAGGAAAAACCAATTTTGAATATAGCATGTGTTAATAGCCTCAGCCCAAAAACTTTTTAATCAATTATTTATAAAACTATGGTTATGCTTATTTCTTGTGTAATGATCTATTTTTCCTTTTGACTACCTCATTTTGTTGAGGAGCCCTAGGAGAAGATAAATATTGATAAATGCCATTTTTATAGGATTTTTGAAGGCATGATTTTCAAATTCACCACCACGATCAAATCTGATGGATGAAACATAAAACCTTTTTTCCATTTTGAACACATTTTGCAAAGCTTTTGATGGCCTCACAAGAATAATAATTATAGAAGAGGAATATAATCCATGTGAATCTAGAGAAACTATCCATAACAAGCCAACCATATCTTTTACTACCTGAATTGGCAGTTCTAATTGGTCCAAAAAGATTGAGTTGTAAAAGCTTAAGTGGTCTTGTAGTTGAGACTACAACTTTGTCTATTTTTCTCTATGGCAAAACTCACAAGATAAGTCATTCTCAAGCTTAATCTTCACTAAGCCTATAACCAAGTTTCTTATGTTATATATCCACTTCTTATCCACAAAGGATGCTAAATATTTTATATTTTGATCTAATAGATCATGTAGATACAATACATACATATTATTATTCCTTTTAGCAGTAAAAACAGATTGCTTAGAAGTGAGATTTTCACAATGTGTGCATTGTGTGATGATTCAAATACAACTCTATTACCTTGGCCACACAGCCAACTTATGCTAAATAGATTGAGTCAAACCATCAACAAGCATGACATCAGAAATCAAATTAGAATGCATCTTACCAAAATTACCTATACTAGTAATCTTTGATTTGATTCCACAAACAAACTTTATAGTTCCTACATCCTTAGATTTCAAGTTTCTGAACCATATCTTATTCTCTATCATGTGTCTAAAACACTAATTGTCTAGATACCACTTTTTCCTCCTAGTGCTAGTGCCACCTAAGACTCACTTGTAATGGAAACCAATGGAGGAAAGGATAATACTTTTAATTTGGAGTTGCTTTTTGGGGGATCAACTTCTCCTTTTGAAAACAAGGATGCATGTTTCTCAAGAATCTTATCTTCTTGAACAAGTTGTTCTTCTTGAATTTGATCAAAGTAGATTAGAAACATACCAAAAAAGAAAGATTTTTTTTAAAGAAGCCTTATCTCTTATCAATATTATAAATCTTTTATCATAACACTACATAAATCATTAGTCCTTACACAAATCTTTTTTAAGGGATTGGTTTGGTGTCATTAAAACACATGGCTACATCCAGAAACTTACAAAACCAAGGTGTCTTATGAAAGATGTTGGAGCTTACAAAAATTAAATATGGAAAGTGATAATACGCTTAACTACCTTGAACTCAATTTTTTTCCCTCACATATGCATCCTAATTTTCCCTTCCGCATTTGATATTTTTTATTTTCTAAATCATTTTTATACTTTTTGCCTCATATTACATGATGTTGTATTATTATAGGATTTTGTGGTCATCCTAACATTACTCTTATAAAATATATATATATATATATATATATATATATATATAAATGAATGACTCAATTGATGATGATCATTTGATTATAGCATTTTTTTAATTTGTTTAAAATAATATATGTTATAAAAATACAAAATTAAAATAAATTGAAAAAATTAATTCCAAATTTTCATGAGAAACTTACTCCTATGCCTTCTCTTTATTTAGAGATTGATCTTTGAGAACGGTAACAATGATGTGCACAGATATATAAGAGTATAAAAGTAAAAAATATATTATAAAAATAAAAACTTAAGTTAGCAAACATTATAAGGCTAAAGTTATGTTTACTTGAAAGGTTTTATTATTTTAACATTATTTAATATTTTTTATAATAAAAATCTAGGAAAATTGCACCTATCACCCCTGAGGTTTGGTGAAATGTAACTCGCATCCTCTCTATTTTCAGATTTTGGATGCGAGGTCATCCTACACCAACATTCCCTATTAACATTAGTCCATAAGTGACTTTGATAGAATAATACATATATGCATAAGATATACTTTTTAATAATATTTTTATAAATATTAAAGACTGTTATAATTATTGAATGATCATATTGTTATTTTATTAAGTGATAAAAGTACGCTATCTTCCCATTTGTCCATTTCTCCAACATGGAAAAAAAAGGTGTGCCTTTATCACTTAATAAAAAGGATAATATGGTCATTCAATAGTTATATTAGTATTTAATATTTACAACAATGATATAAAAAATCATGTGTTCTGCACCCGTGCACTGATATGTCAAAGTCACTAATGGACTAATGTTAATAGGGGAGGCTGACATAGGATTTTCAAAACTCAAGGACTTGGCATACACATTTTGAAAATAGATGAGAGTGCGGGTTGCATTTCATGAAATTTTGGAGGAAGTGAGTGTAATTTTTCCTAAAAATTTTAGTCTTTAGTTATTTTGGTCAGTTCAAATGCTATAATTATAAATAATTATAAATAAAACTAAAACTTAATAGAAATATACATGGTCAATCTCGATTAATCAACCACATTACTTATAAGCTAGGTTATCAAACTTGTAAGTTTACCTAAACTTGTGAAATCGACTCCAATCATAAACTTAACTCATAAATTTGTAATGGTTTATTTATTTAATTTTTAAAATAATATTAAAAAATTTATAACATCTAATTGTAATAAGTAAATTGAAGATAAGATAACAATATATATAAAGTTCAGTTGCAACTTCATAATAAAACAAATACAAGTAATAAAATACAAAATACAAATTAAAATCATAAGAAATATAATAGATTAAGAGTTTAGGATGTGAAAAAATAAAATAATTTAGGCTAATATATCATAACTTCAATTTTGGAAGGTTTAATTATGAGTGCATATTGTGAAGTTCTAAAAATAAACTCACAAATTTACCCCAAGTTTATATGAGTTTATGTGAGTTTACTGAGTTCACCTAAGTTTACTCCGATTCGAGTTTTCAAGTGAGTTAGCTACTCAAGAGTTTATCATGCTTACAAGTATTAGTCTGTAATGTTATATACTCGAATTTTTCTCATATTTATTTTTCATGTAGACGGTTATATGTGAGATTTTAAGATTTTGTAAGGTACAGGGACGAATGCATTTATACTATATTGAGGCATTTGCCCCCACCAAATTTTTAAAAACTCTTTGGAGGTATATAAATAAATATATATGCAATTAGTGGCTTGAAAAGGTCTTTTTCGCATTTTAGCACCCCCATATTTTGAGATATTGCGAGAGCATTTTGTCTCCCTCCTATTGGTTGCATGGATGACTAAGGAGGTTAAACTGATTCTCTACCATTAGTTGCATGAATAGTTGTGTGATGTTGCTTGTTGCCTATAAATTCATGTTTTTCTTTCATTTGTAAAATCATTTCAAACATATAACACATTCTCTCATTGAGATGTTTATTTCTTTTCTTCTGGTTGTTTTTCACTAGGTTGAGAGTTTTGAGTGTATACACTTGTAAGGTATATTTGGGTTTGAGACAGTGAGAAGTATATAAATTTCCTTTATAATATCCATTGTACTGTTATATTAATTATAGAAGTTTGATGTGTGGACGTAAGCTATAAGCTGAAGCACATTTTATTATCTTATATCAACTTTCTTCCGTTATTATTATAACAAACTGGTATCAAAGCGCTTGCGTTCTGGGTAGACTTGGTGAAAAGAAAATATGGCGACGACTAAGTTTGATATTCAGCAGTGCTAGCTCTAGAACCTTATCAAGATGTGCTGATCTATTTTGAATGATAACGAAGTCAATTTAAAGAAAATATTTTGAAGAATGACTAATGTTTGTCTTGAGTTTCTTGTAAGATCATAAACAGGATTCTATCGTTAGCAAAAGTAAAACTTACTCAAATGAGAATATATTTCACTATGCATATGTAAAGATGTTTATCTCATGTGATGAAATTTGAATTGAAATGGAGTGAAATAATATCCTTACTCTAGTAGAAAACAACTAATGATTGAAGTGGAATCAATATTACAAGAAACCAAGTTTTTTCGAGACTTCAAAAAGTAGCACTGAACTTCAGAAAGTACAATGGAAGGGAAGAAATCTCTTAATCTCTGAAGCCAAACTATTCTACCATCTCTAATCCTCATATTCGTAAAGATTAGATTACCAACAAATAAATGATTGAAGACAAGAAAACTCATATCTTATCAAGGAAATATTACCACACGTCAGAAAATTTACACTCAGTAAAACAATGAAAATCTACAAGGAAATGAAGGGAAATTTGAATTTCATATTTGAGTTTGAATAAAAGTCAAATCCTGGTATCAGAACTGGCTGATCATTTCTTTTGCCTAAGTCAACTATTCAAAAGTTCTAAAAGAAAAAGTTCAGAAACCATGGTTTAGAAAATAAAAGCAGTTTTTTGAAGAGCATTAGAAATTTCCATTCTTCAATGTCTTCTGCAAACTATTCTGACTAACAAATAAGTTACTCTTCTAGATTATCTTTCCAAGACACAAATAGATGATCAACACGTATCCCTAGAAGATCTAAGCAGAGGCAATGGTCACAAGGAAGACCGCTATAAATAAAGATGTTGTGCTTACAAAGAAGATGACAAAATGCTAAGAAAAAGAGCCAACACGTTGCCAAGATTTCCTTTCATTCCTCTATAATATTCATTACTGTTTGTAATCATTTCCTTGTTCATAAAATCTTCTTTCTACATCCTTCATTGATAATACATTCTTCTAGAGAAGAATATCTAGAAGAAGTCATTCAAGTATTTCCAAGAACTTTCATTGTATATCCACAGAAATCTTGAGTATAGGTTAGTTTCAGTGGTAATCCAAACAAATAACCTTTATATCCTTGATCCAGAAATGATCAGTGTGAGATAGCTTGAAGAGGCTTGTCAAATACCACTTGCAATGTGATAGTAAGAATATTTTACTTGTCGCAGTTTGTTAGTTTAGAAAGGCTAGTGCAAGACTACTCAATTCAGCTTGAAGAGGCTGGTAAATAACTACTTGGTTTGTAACAGTAGGGGCTGTTTACTGGTCACTGAATATAGCTTAGGAAGGCTACTATAAAGACTATCTTTGTTCTTTTTCAAGTTGAAGAAAAAGTTAGTAAAACTCAACGGTTGTTGAGAACTGGATGTAGGCAAATTTGGCATAACCAATATAAAATTTTCTGTGTTGTATCTTATTTTCCTTCATCTCCTTTTTATTTCTATATCTGCACTTGAATTAGTTTTTGTTTATAAAAAGGACTATCTTACATTTGTTTATTACTATTTAAGTTCAGAAAGTTTACTTTATGAAGTGTCTAGCGTTATTTCCGTTGTGCTATAAGTTCACAACTTGAAAGCTTTTGAAATTTTTTTTCAGAACTTCATGATCAAAAGAACAGGAAAAACATGATTCAACCTTTTTCTTGTGTACTTTTCTTCCTGCAAGTAGTTTGATGGCCACATCAATTTTAGCATGTAGAAGGTCTATATAATGGTAGTTCTTATAAACCAAAATTTAAAGGTTGCACTTGATGAGAAAGATAAGAAACCCACTACCATGAAGGACTCTGAGTGGGAAGAAGCTGATCAAAAAGCTCTTTCTACCATTCAATTATCAATCACAGATGGCGTATTACAAGAAGTCTTATCAGAGAATACTGCAGCATCATTATGGAACAAGTTGGAGTCATTATATTTGAAAAGATGGTGGCAAATCGTCTTATAGTGTTGTAATACTTATACATGCTTTGCATGGCTGAAGGTACGTCTACTAGAACACATATTTCTGAGTTTACTTCACTCATTATGGATTTGAAGAATATGGATGAGATATTCTCTAGTGAGAAACAAGTAATGATGTTGTTTTGTTCTCTGCCTCCTTCTTACAATCACTTTTAGGAAACACTCATATATGGGCATGAACGCCTTGACATTGATGAGGTGAAGTCCGCATTAATGAGTCGTGAGAAGATGGAGCACGATAATGGTGGACATGATGACCCTGTAGTTGGCTTGTTTGCTAGAGGAAAATCAAAGGAGGTGGGTTCAAGTAGTCATAGCAGATGGAAGTGTAGATCAAAATCTAGATAGCAAAGAGGAAGATGTCATTATTGCAAGAAAGAAAGGCATTAGAAAACAGAATGCCCAAAGCTTAAAGAAAGAAAAGCTACTGATACGAGTAATTCAATAAATGTTACTGAAGGTGTCGAATACATTCTCTTTGTATGTACAACTTCAGTTGGTGATGCATGGATTATCGATTCTGGTTGCTCATACCACATGTGTCTGAATCGATATTGGTTTACAACCTATTAGATAATTGAAGATGGAGTTGTCCTTATGGGAAACAATATGTCCTGTAAGGTCATTAGTATTGGTACAGTGAAAATCAAGATCCATGACAGAGCCATTAGAACATTAACTAAGGTCCAACATATACTCGAGCTAAAGAAAAATCTTATTTCTTTAGGTACTCTTGATTCTCAATGATGTAAGTATTTCGCTGAAGGTAGAGTGTTGAAGGTTTCCAAAGGTGCTCTTATTGTGATTAAAGGAAAGTTGTTCAATGGTTTTTACTTGCTTCAAGGTAGCATTTGAAGCACAGTTGTTGGCACTGCAGCTATACCATCCTCCCATAATTCTGATTTAGATACTACTCATTCATGGCATATGCGGTTGGGGCATATGAGCAAAGCTAGAACGTCTATTTTGAGCAAGCACGACTTGCTTGGTGATAGTAAAATAGGAAAACTTGACTTTTGTGAATATTATGTCTATGGAAAGCAGACTAGAGTCAAGTTTAACCCCGCCATTCACAAGATAGAGGGCACAGTTGATTATATTCACTTGATTTGTGAGGCCTTGCATCTGTTCTGTCAAAAGGTGATGCCAGATACCTATTGAGTTTCATTTATAATTTCTCAAGAAAAGTATGAGTCTATTTTCTGAACCACAAGAATGACGTTTTTTTTTACTTTCAAGAAGTGGAAAGTGCTCAATGAGAGCCAAATTGGCAAGAAGATCAAGCATCTTCAAATCGACAATGGTTTGGAGTTTTGTAAAGGTAAATTCAATTAATTTTGTGAAAATAAAGGCATTGTAAGGCATCGAACTGTGTGAAGGACACCATAGCAAAATGGTGTAGCGGAACGTATGAATAGAA